>JADLZL010003485.1:0-74298 GCA_015844335.1 Chrysopogon serrulatus
ACAAGACTCCACAAGCATCGGAGTGCAGGGCGTTGCACATCGACGTGGCGCTGCGGCCACGTTCATGACGCAGACGTTCATGGCGAGTACGTGGGTATCGCCATCGCTGATGGATGGCTCCGCATGCGGGTCCCGACGGACATGTTGTGGTCGTTTATGGCGTTCAGCTAGTTGGACGTGACTAGAGCTTGACGCGGACAACCTGTGCGCTTTTCTTTTCATCTGCTTAGGCAGTTTCAATGAGTTTCATGTGGAGTTTCATGCATATTTAATAGGGTGTCACATCAGTTTTTGCATGAAACTAGAAGGAGCGAGAAGAAAAAAGTTTCATCCCATGACACGAGTTGGACGACGTTTCCAATGCAATAAAACGAGTATGAAATCCGCACTGAGAAGGTTGGACATTTCATCGCAACGAAGGACGTCGGGCGAAACTCCACCGCCGCGAGAAGAGCGTGCTCAGCCGTGCGCCCGCCGCCGCGAGCTGGCCGCTGTGCGAGCTGCCGCGGCTGCCTCGCGAGCTCCATTGCTCGTCATGCGCTCAGCCCGACGGGCCCGCGAGGGGCACTCTCAGCTGCCGCCTCGAGCCGCCCGGCGCTGCCTCCCGCGAGCGCTGTCACCGCTGCACTCGCCCGCGAAGCTGGGCTGCTGCGGCGCTTCCGCCTCGACACGCCGCGGGAGGGGCGCTCCGCCGCTGCCGCGAAGCCGCCGCGGCGCTGCCCTCGCGAGATCTCGCCGCAGGCCCGCCAAGCGCTCGCCTCGCGAAGCCTGCCTCGCTTGCCCGCCAAGGCCAGCCCACACGCCTCGCCGCTGCCGCGCCCTCGTGAGCTCCGCCGCCGCCGCGGGCCGCTGTGCACTCCGCCTCGCGTGCCCGCCAGCGAAGCTCCACCGCCGCGGGCCACCACGCACTCTACCTCACATGCCCGCCGTCCGCTCCACCGCTGCCGCGGCCGCCGGCGGCTTCCGCCTGGCGTGTTCGGGCGCTGCGTGCTGGCCGCCATCGTGGCAAGCTCGGCCGCGCCCACACGCTTTGCGACAGGCTCGGCCATGCCCACGCGCTTCACCACGAGCTCGCCCACGGTCACTGCGGGGACAAAGAGAAAATAGGGATAGGTTGGCATGACCAAAAAACTTAAAATGAACTTTGAAACTGATAAAACAATCCATTGAGAGAGATCAGTTTCATGTGTCTGTTTCATGTTTTGGAAACTAGAAAATGAAATCATGCATTGAGACTGGCCTTAGTCCATTGCTTCTGTGGCCTGGAGTCAAAAGCGTGGAGCATGGGACCTCATTTACGGCCTATGGGGATGAATTTTTTCATTTGGCACATTTCGCTGAGGTTCATTGTCTCAACAAGGGGAGCGAGCAGGAACTACTGTGCCTCGCCAGACATGTGGGGCATGTTCAGTTCCTAAAAATTTTTAGGTTTGGCTACTGTAGCAATTTCGTTGTAATTAGACTAATTAGATTTAAAATATTCGTTTCATGATTTTCAGCTAAACTACGTAATTAGTTTTATTTTTATCTATATTTAATATTACATATATGTGTGCAAATATTTAACGTGACGATGACACGACACGACGGTCTGCAATCCAGTCGTCCTGAGAGCGAAGCCCCACGATGGACTGGGAAGCGGAAACCGGTACGGTATATCACGTTCGACAACGTGCATACATCTCCCGTAGCCGTAGGGGAGAGGGTATTTCCAATTACACTGGCCAAAACGGCCACTGTTTAGATTAGTGTCCAGTCATAAGTACACTATTCAAGATCATTAGCTCAAAGTCCAGTCTGTCATACGATACACTGTCTAGGATCATTATGACTGCATGCACATGCAGTCGTCCTGAGATGACTACACGGAGCAGGCGAAAAAAAGACCAGCCAAGACTCCACCTGACTCAGCAACTGTAGGCTCGCAAAGACGCAGGAATCCAAGGACTTTCTTTGGTCCTGTAAAAAGGACTTTCTTTGGTGTACTGTACTAAGGCTATATCCTTTTTTATACTCTAAATTCATCCTCTAAAATGAATATTCCGTCCTGGTCATCGATATTCTATCCTCTATACCATTTTCTCCCACACCCATTCATACTCTATACCATCCTCTACCTGCTGTGGGGCCTACTTGTCAGTTTTGTTTAATAATAAAAACCCCCCTTCCCCATTCTCTCTTTCTGTCGTCCGGTCTTATCCCTTCCTGGCGCCCCTCCTCCTCCCTTCTGGCGGGCACGGCGACCTTGCGGCGGGGCGCCCCTCCTCCCTCCCTTCCTCACCGGCGCGGGCGGGCCGCTGGCTGGCGAGCCGCACGCGGCGGCGGCCGAGCACGCGGTCCAGCCCACCGCCTCTCCTCCTCCCTTCTTCCCCCAGGAAGGCAGGCGCAGCACGGCGACTGCTGGCGGCGGCCGGCGCTTGGGGGGTCCAGCCCGCCCCTCCTCCCCTTCCTCCCCGGCACAGGGGAGTAGCGGCGGGCTGGCGGCGGAGCAGGGCGGCGGCGGCCGAGCCGCGTAGTCCAACCCGGCGCCCCTCCTCCTCTCCTCCTCCCCGGCGTGGGGCGGGCGGTCCGCCCCCCGCCCCTCCTCCCCGCCTCTTCTCCCGCTCATCTGCACCCGCGCCGAGCTCCTCTTCTCCGCTCCTCTGCTCGCCGCGGCCGTCCGCCACTGCTACGCGCTCGTCGTCCGTGTCGGTGCTGCTCCTCTTCTCTCTCTGCCCGGCAGCAGCAGAAGGCCCCCACGCTACAGATACCGCACGCTCGGTACCGCGCTAGGTTTGGCGTCCCGAGCGTGCGATTCTGGATGGACGCGCGCGGTACCGAGCGCCGCTGCAGCCGTTCCCGTACGCTATCCGGTGACATGGCCGTATACCGGGTGATGGTCCAGGACCCAGTGCGGATGGTCTAAGTACGTACGAGTACAAAAGCAACTGTGTGCTTGTGAAGCACAATGGTTGAAAATTCCCTAGAAAAAGTAGTCACATCGGGGCTTGGCGCAAGGCTGGTCATGCCAGAGTTTACGAAGTATCGTATGGTCCAGACTTGCCGTGAGAAAAACACGAGATAAGAACATGTTACTAGATTGTTTCGTGAGCATGGTCACAAAGCGGACGGCTAGCATGAATGCATGACTAGAGTCCGCGTTTGGCCAACCGGTCTGCAGTCCAACAAATTCTTAACCACCAACTTGATAAATAATTTCCGAATTTCAATCGCTTGAAGGAGTTGAGCAAGCCCCGTGCGTCGGTGCCTGCCCTTGCCTTCCAAATTAGACCCAGCTTTAAGAAATTGAAAAGGCATTTTAAGCCTTGTATAAACTGAGTTTGCAGCCCAACGCGGCAATGCCATCTGACGAAATTCGCTATGCCTGCCTGCCTGAAGGTTGATCTATTGAAGAGGGAAATAGATTCTTCACATTCAAAAACGAAAAAAAAAAACCCTACGAAACTGCATGGCCATTGGGATCTTTCCTCACAAGGGATACGATGGTTAATGCACCAAAACGAGCCCCACGTGAGGGTCCATGGATCGAAGCTTACACCAGTAGTTATTCGGTTCATTAAAGTGGGCCCAGTACCCCATCACTGGATATCAAGGTCTAACACATCCCTAAACATGCATCGCCTTCAACTGGATACAGAAATCAGACTTCCGTAGCAGCTTGATGGTGAAATAGGTTCAACTAGTGCTAAACAGCTGACATAATTGGATATAATGCCTACTAGGCGGCAAGCCATCACCTCCTGCTGTAGAGCAGGCTAGCAGCTCGTCAAAGGTGGAAGGCAAGGGTCCAGCTAGCTAGTACGTTGGTAACTGATGCAAGCATCAGATGTCCCAATGCTCCTCATACACGGTGCCATCTGCGATGTAGATTTTTATGAAAACAAGAAAAGAAAACGGGAATTGAGGGATGATGGATGTTGTGTACCTTGTACCCCTGTTCGCCTGGCGATCCGCCTCACCATTCCGCTCCTTCATTCAGGAGGAAAGGGGTAAAAATCAGCAGAGCGCTTAGCATACAATACGAACTAATGCTTCTTTTGTATTATTATTTTCTTTTAAAAAGCAACTTTTGCTGTAGTAGCTGGCTTAACTAAAGCTTATACAGGTGGTCAGCAATTGCAAATAACATCAATTGTGGTGCGAAGAATATATGATTTGACCAAAAGTCTGATGCAAAACCAAAGAGTCTGGAAGCTTATATAAAACTATAAATGAATTTGCATACCCGTGGAACATGGACGATCTCAAAGGAATCAAAGTTCTCTTTCAGCTGTTTCACTTCATTGCACAGCTCCCTCATGTTCGGATGCTTCGTTTGCCAGACATCATTCACCTATTTAGGATAGAGAAGGCTGTAAGAAGCAGCAACAACATTTTCTTGATACCATAATTCTCTGGTCAAATATTTCATTCGGAGAGGGACATTTCCCTTCTTACTCAAGCTTATGCTTTTATCGATTGCGCGATGAAAGTAGTGCTCGGCATAAATGATTCGACAATCTAAACCGAGAGTACTTGTGCACATGTTCCTTACTTTTGGAATATAAAATTGCAGAGAACAATGCTCAGACAACATTGACGAAGTTATTTAGCTTTGCTTGTTACTGTGTTTCTGTAGAGTGAAACAAGAGGCACACTATTTTTATTTTTAGGTAAACAAAAAACACATCTGCACAGGTGGCTCTTCTGCTATTTTCCCCCCAATTGCCATTGACTCTTTCCTTAACACATGTATATCATGACAAAACAGAGAAGCTAGACAACCAAATAAGGGATGAAAAAAAGCCATACCTATTTGATAACAAGTTGAGAGTCCCCATGTACTTTAATTCTCCGGATTCCATGCTCAGTAGCAGATTTCCGTCCTAAGATCAGGCCCTGATACTCAGCAGCATTATTAGTAGCGACTCCAAGACCCTCGGAAAGCCGAGATATCTGCAAGGTTATGTGAACATCAGTGAACCCAGTGATAGATGGAGAAACCGCAAAATAAAATTTTCAAGTGCACTAAGTATTTTGGTTATACCACTCTACCATCTTCAGTCTTAAGCACAGCTCCAGCACCTGCTTTTCCTGGGTTCCCTTTTGAAGCACCATCAAAATGAAGAGTACCCTCCATCTGAACAACCAGACAAGTGCAAACTCAGTATCAACTTACACATGAAAATAAATATCATATATGATTGGAACTGGGAGGCACCACAAGACATGAATCTGAATCATGCAAGTGCACAAAAACTTGTAGCTAAGATGAATTGGTACTTGAGCCTTGAACTGTAATTGGTTTCTATCACTACCATAAAGCTGTTTTAGCTAGAATCTTTTGCATGCACTGCAGACTTAAATGAACAAGCCTCGCGATCATCACCATAATTTGTTCCAATGTAACACTTTCCCTCAATAGCACAAAGTAATATCGTTTAAAAGGTGTAAAGGGTTGATAACTTTGTTGTTCTACATTAAGTTGTTGCTCTGTTCGATTTTGTGGTACTGACCTTTTTCCCCTCATATATATAGATTATTAATGCACCAGCCTTTTTCTAAGGACACTGGAAATAACACGGAACAAATAATATATATGAAATAAGAAATCTCCAGACAAGAAAATTACAAGGACTCAGAGCCTCAAAAGTAAAGGAAAAGTATAAGTCAGCCAAAAGCCTGAAACTAGATTTTGAACTAGCTTGAAGGCAGAATGTACACAAGGTTGAAAGTTTCTTTTTCAATCATGAACTTCATCTTGATTTTTTGGGATATTGAATGCTACCAATCCAAGTTTTCTTAAAGGACTGCAAAGTACATACAGATAGGATCGCTTACCTCAATATGGCAATGGGTACCCGCAACCCGAAACCCGACGGGTTTTTACTCTATTAGGGTAAGGACATGGGTTAACTTTTGTACCCATGGGTTTGTTAATGGGTAAAAAGCTAGATCCAACGGATTTATAGGCATGGGTTTGGGGATATAGTCCCCGAACCCGTAAACCCATGAGTTTTTTAAACCAGGTCCATCATACCTTATATTAGTAATTGAATGCTTAATCGCATGGTGATTTCTACTTGTATGGTGTTTGTTATGTAAGTTGATATGAAGCCTACACTGTAATAGTCTTCATATTAGTATTTTTTTCACTTCTACTACGTATATATGAGGGTGGTAAAAATATAAAAAATGTTTTATGCCTAGTTTTGCCTGCTGCTAATAAAACAAGCAACCAAAGTTGGTGTGCTTCTTGCAGGCATGGGCGGCCCGTCGGGTACCCGAGACCCGAGTGGGCATGGGTTTGGGTTAAAAATTGTACCCGTGACAGGTCATGGGTTTTTAACGGGCAGTTCTTTTGTTCATGGGTACGGGTTTGGGATAGCAAAACCCAGCGGGTTTGTACCCGTTGCCATCTTGAAGCGAGCCCGCTCCGGGGGCCGAGTTGGAGCGGCGCTGCGGCGACGAACTTGGGTGCGGCGGCAGCTGCTTCGGTGCCTTGCTATTTCGGAGCGACCCGACCGAGGGATATCAGCGGGTTGGTTCGACTCCGGCCAGGATTTATTGTTGGCGTCTGGGTTCGTCGTATTTATAGAGGCTCCTAAAATCTATCGTATCAAAGATTTATCACATCAAGAATTTGGTAAGTTGTGATTTTAGCTAGTATTTAATTTACTACTTATATTTATTAATCGCTCTTATTTGGTTTACTAAATTTTTAGCAAATTTTTTTGTTAACTTTTGACATAAAACTTGTTTCGATTATTTTTTTGACAGAAATCAATTTAATTTCATTGATCGAGTCAAAAAGTTTAATTTCACAGAAAAACATATGAAAAGAAAAGAAAAAACTAGTGTTGTCCCGCTCTCATCCTCTGCTTCTTTTCTCTCCTTTCTCTGGTGATGGTTTATTTTATTCTCATCATGAGTCGTCCTAATAAATCCAGGACTGATCCTACATATTAGGATCATTTTAACAGGGATGTCAAATCCTTATATAAAACTGAAGTTAAACTTATATATTGTGGATGCCCTACCATAGTTTGACGATACGATATCCTAAATTATAATTTACTTCCTGCATTGCAAAAAAAAAAGCGGACATCTCACTCGAGGGGTCAAAATACTTTAAAAATGATCAAAATATATATGTATATTATATTGATACTTGTGATAAATAATAAGATAATTAGATTGAGTATAAAATATTTGTAATAAAATTATTTATAGATATATAGATTTTTATATTATTATTAAGTTTAACTCCTAGATACTCTCTGTCCCATAAAAAATCGCAATAGGGCTCATGTTATAAGTTTGGCTAAATTTATAAAAAATATTAACAATATTTGTGCCTCTAAATAAATTTATTATAAAAAGTATATTCAACGATCTATTTAATGATAATACTACTAATGTAATATTATTTTTTCTTTTTATCTTTGGTAAAATAATATGTGTTTATTCTGAAATAAACAAATGATTAATTATTTATTTTATTTATATCATTCATACTAAGAAATTGAATTACAAATCTAATAATTTAGGAAAGATTTTAAAACTCTTATGGTATATAGGAAAAGAGATCGAAGGGATTGCTATTGTTCAGAATCGTTAGCATAAATAGGGGATTTGATAAAATTCAAGTGCCTGACATTTTAGGTTTGGACATAAGAATTAAAAATAGTGAAAATGTGTGATACATAAAAAAACGAAGAAAATATATAGAGAAAATAAAGATAGAGATGTGTTGAGAAAATGTAAAAAAAAATTATATCATGAGAAGACAACAGATTCATTGAGAAATGAGAAGGTTAAATATTTTGAGACAAGATTTAATCTTATAAGATCAAATATTTTGAAATGGAGGGAGTATGTCATTTCTTTTATCGTAATGTGATCTTAGGAAGCTAGAATCACTCCATCCATCTTCTAAGAAAGAAATGGATTATCACTTGTCAAGGAATCAAACATATTTAAGTTTGACGAAAGTTATACAATAAAACACTAGTATTTATAATGCTAAATAAATGTTATCAGATTAATTATAAAAATATTTTTAAAGTTAAACATATTTAAAAATAAAAATAACGAAATCATTTTTATAATCATAATTAATTTTAAATTGATTTAATACAACCATAGTTATATGCCTTTTTGCACGGATATACGGAGGCGGAGGGAGTAGCCCCCGACGATGGCACTGGCAGAATAATAACAAAACATAGCATGGAGAAAAGGCTGGACAAGACTCCACTAGCAGAAAGAACACCATGCGGACGCAGGGAATCCGAGGACTTGGTCTGTCCATGCTGCAACAGTACTCTTTCAAAAAATTATTTTTTAAAGTTGTTTTAAATTAAATATTTCAAATGTAATACCTAAATTATATTAAAAATTATGAAAATCTACAGTACTAAATAAGTATTATTAAATATGTCATAAATAAGTTCCCATGATATACATACTTAATGTTATAAATATTTTTTTTTCTACAAATGTAGTCAAACATAGAAGAACTTAACGTAAGACAATTGTTGAAATTAATCTAATATCTTGGTGCATGTTGTATTGTCTTAATCAAAATATCATAAATTTAATGAAATTTATAAGAAATATTATCAACATACATGACTTTAAATTGATCTAATATCTTGGTGCATGTTGTATTGTCTTAATCAAAATATCATAAATTTAATGAAATTTATAAGAAATATTATCAACATACATGACTTTAAATAGGAATGCTATTAAAATATATTTCATGATGAGTACAATAATATTAATTTTTTCGATTAATATTATATTACTCCGTAGTACTATTATTTACTATAGGAGTACTACTTCTGCGAGCGCGTCTCGTGGCTGCGGCCACTGGCCTTGCCGTACAGTAGATGAGACCGGGGCCTGGCCGCCTGCGTGGACCGCGTGGCCAAGCTGTGTCGCCATTTGGCGCCATGGACGTGATGTGAAAGGGCAAAAAAAAAGCCTGCATGCAGTCTACGGAGTACTGAGATGACTAGACGGAGCAGGTAAAAAAGGAAAAGAAAAGTTAAGACAATACTCCACCTGAAGCAGCAAGAATCCAAGGAGCTTTGGGTGTTGGTCCGTCTGTCCGTGCAAAGCAGTGAGTGCGCATGTGAAGCACTAGTACTCGCTCCGTCACTTTTTATTTGTCGTCGTGGGATGCGTGCCACAAGTTTAACTTGATTTATAGAAAATACGTACAATATTTATATCTTCAAATAATTTTGTTAAAAAACTAGATCCAAAGATCTTTCCGATAATATTAATTATGATACTAATCGATGATATTTATTATTTATTAAAATTGCCGGCATTTGTGTCTCGAAAAGCGAAGGGACAAATAAAAATGGACGGAGGGAGTATATACTTACTCCGTCCATGAAGTCCCGTAAGTTTATCACTAGAAAAACGTATTCGTAAGAGAGACACGGTTTTTTAATGATAAACTCTATGAAATGGAGGGATATGAAGTTTGTCACTAGAAAAACGTATTTATAAGAAAAGCACGGTTTTTTAACGATAAATTATATGGAACGGAGGGACTATACTAGTACGTACGTAGTACAGGAGTACACTCGGTATGCTCCACATCCTCCGCTACGGTTCATAAACAGGTCTAGTCTAGCAATGGGAGGGCCATGGATCGACGCGTCGTCACCTGCATGCAGTAAATAAAAAAGTAAAAGCATCAGAGTAGTGTGTGTACTCCTCATCCAGGAAAACAAACACACACAGCCTCGGATAGGAGAAGAGATTAGCAGGTACCAGCACTAGGTAAACTTACGTTTCTCTTTTCCATTACCATCCTTGTTCCCTTCATCAACTTATATTGCTGTGCTGTATCTGTGTTCGTCATATATTTCTTCAGCTACTAGCTTCCAAGTGTTTAAGGACGTGCAACATGCTGCTTCATCCACAATGGAGTAGCACGTAGATCAACCCCGCTGCAGCCTGCAGGTAATTTCTCTCATGGTGTTCAGAGACAAAGGTTCTTAAACTTCATGCGCGTGCATAGTTGATAGATAGAAGCCCCAATACATGCATTACATCTGAACCATTGTTTTTTTGGTTGTTCCGTCACCCACTGCATGCATGAACACTGAAACAAAAGAGTTAATTTGGCCCTCCAAGCTATCATCTCCCACATGCATCACCAATCTGGTTTTCAAATGCGGTTTTCCCAAAACTGTCATGTAGACATTGGCCGGGAGTCAGATCCTGGCGCAAGACCACACTACACACATTCATAAAACTGCATTTCAAACAATCCTTCGTATTGAAGAAATTCTTGTGAAAATATACTAATAAATATTGTTAGACTCGTCATGAAATAGGTATTATTAGTTTCGTAATTGAACATGCAAAATTATTTAGAATTATAGCTGTTGCTACTATTTTGATATAAACATACTAATCAAACTTAAAATAGTTTAACTTTGACTAGATGTATAAGTGCATATTTTAGGATGAAGAAAAGTACTAACAGTTCTTTTTAATTTTAGCAGCACCAACTAATCTAATAATTGGAAGGCAGAGTCTTGAAACAGCAAGAAGAAGGGTTTTGCCATTCCATTGAATTGGCATTTGTGTGCAGAAAAGTAAATAGCCAACCGACTATATAAGGCACTAGAACCATGAAGGAAGAAAATCCATGACTTTCAACAAATCAGGATAGAAGTGTCGGTACAAGCCATAAACAGACAATGCAGTCAAAGTGGTTAGTAGAACTAACAAATGGGTTGGCGAGGAAAAAACAACTCAAGAGGGGCATAAAGCGTCCTAGAAATTATGAAGATGAAAGCAAATTATCAATTGAAAACAGTTCACCAATCAAGATGATGAACCTGGGACGGTCAAAACAACTAGCAAAATCGGCAAGAATGAAACGGAAAGAAATTGTTCAACTCATGAGGATCAGAAGGCATACTAGAATCCATATCCATAAGAGTGAAAGAAGAAGAGAAGACAATGATTCGGGTGCGAGTAAGATATGGAACTTTGGGGGGCCAACATGCATCTGCCAACACTGCCATGCGATCATGTGGCATGGAGAGAAACTAAACTCTGGTCGCAGCCGGGGATCTTTTGGGCAATGCTGCAAGCAAGGGAGGGTTACCTTGCCACCACTAAAGGAACCTCCAAGTTACCTTGCAAGTTTATTGGCAATAGATGGGGGCAAAACTTCAGCAAACTACCGACAGAATATCAGATCTTACAACTCCATGTTTGCACTCACATCAATGGGAGGGACTGTAGACAGAAACATAAACAAGGGGGGTGGACCTTATGTTTTCCGACTGAAAGGCCAGAACTACCACCACGTAGGCACTTTGCTACCTCAAGAAGGAGACAAACCTCGCTTCCAACAATTATACATCTACGATACAGAGAATGAGATCCGTAATAGGCTACAAGTGTCAAGATCTGGTGAATGTAGTGCCCCTCTAGATGAAAGCATAGTCATGGGCCTCATAACTATGCTCAATGAGAACAACAAACTGGTGCAGTCATTCCGAATGGCACGGGATAGGTTTGAGGGTCACGAATACCATAACCTAACCCTTAGATTACTTTTCAACAGGGAACAAGATGCTAGGCAATGCAACATGCCATCAGCATCAGAAATTGCTGCCCTGATAGTCAAATATCCAGCCAAAAGAAGCCACGGACGTGACATTATTCTTGAGTACAAAGATATGAGGCCTAAAAGGATATCAGAACTCCACCCAAAATTTATGGCCATGCAATACCCGCTGCTTTTTCCTTATGGGGAAGATGGTTTTAGACCTGGCATAAGATACAAAGAAAATGGTGGACGGAATGGCAAGAAATACATCACCATGCGGGAATACTATGCATACCGCCTCCAACAGCGCTCCGATCAATCCATGCTTATGCTGATGTGCGGAAATCTGTCAATGCAATTCCTAGTTGATGCCTATGCATGCATTGAACAAAACAGGCTTGACTGGATACGAAACAATCAAGGAGCTCTAAGAACAGAACTTTTTTCTGGGTTAAGAGATGCAATCGTAAAAGGAGATACAAGAACAGAACAAGTTGGGAGGATGATACTACTTCCAGCAAGTTTTGGAGGAAGTCCCAGATGCAAAGAGCAAAACTACCAAGATGCCATGGCAATATGTCGTTGGGCTGGATGCCCTGACTTGTTTGTAACATTCACATGTAATCCTAAGTGGCCAGAGATCCAGTGCATGCTTGATGAAGCTGGGAACCAGCAGAAGACAGGAGCACGACCTGATATTGTGGTTCGAGTGTTCATGCTAAAACTGAAGGAGTTAATGACAGACATTAAACAGAGGCAGCATTTCGGAAAGACTAAAGCAAGTAAGTATGGAAAAACCTCACCAAATAACTAATAAAAGATTTAAGTGTGTATGTCTTTTATTTATAGACTCCATATGCTGACACTCTGGCCTCTGGGGAAAAAATGCAGTTATATACACGATAGAATTCCAGAAGAAGGGACTCCCACATGCCCATATTCTAATATTCCTTGAAAAGGGGGAGAAGTGCCTCAATCCCTCACAAATTGATGAAATGATATGTGCTGAGATCCCAGAAAAGGAAAAGGATCCAGAAACATATGAAGCTGTTAAGGAATTTATGATGCATGGATCATGTGGAGAGACAAACCAATGGCGCCACGCATGGTGAACCACAGATGCATTTATCAGTTCCCAAAAAGTCTATGTGACGAGACTATCATTGGTGAAGATGGCTACCCGATATACAGAAGACGAGATGAAGGTCAGGAAATAGAAATAAGAGGAATCAATATGAACAATGGACATGTTGTGCCATACAACAAATCTCTCCTGGTCAAGTTCCAAGCACACATTAATGTGGAGTGGTTCACCCGGTCTAGATCAATCAAATACCTATATAAATATATCCACACAGGAGAAGACCACCAAGCAACATCAGTGATTGGAAAAGCAGGTCTGTCAAAGGCAAATGATGAGATTAAAATGTACCTGGGATGTAGATATCTCACAGCATATGAAGCTTGTTGGAGAATATTCAAGTTTAACCTCAACTACAAAGAACCATCTGTTCAGAGGCTACAGTTCCACATGGAGAACGAACAACAAGTGATTTTTCCTGACTCGACAAACCTTGAGGAAATAGTAAAACAGCCAGGTTCAGAAGTTACCATGTTTACAGAGTGGATGGAGACAAACAAAAAGCATGAGGATGCCAGGGAATTAACATACCCAGAATTCCCGACCAAATGGACATGGCATGCCAAAGAAAAGCAATGGGCAAGGCGAAAAGCAGGCAACAAAATTGGCAGAATCTACAATGCCCACCGTGCAAATGGAGAAAGGTATTATCTCAGAGTGCTTCTCAATACTGCAAAGGGCTGCACATCATTTGAAGACATCAGGACTGTCAATGGAGTCGTGCACACTTCATACAAGTCAGCATGTCATGCACTAGGATTTCTAAATGATGACAAGGAGTGGATCGACTGCATCAAGGAAGCATCCAGCTGGGCGTCTGGGATGCAACTACGGCAATTATTTGCAACTATTCTGTGCCACTGTGAGATTACTGACCCAAAGAGCCTGTGGGAATCAAACTGGCAAGCACTCTCTGAAGACACACAGCAAACAGAAAATTTGACCAGCCACCTTGCACCTTCCCATAAAAGAAAATGTGCTTTGATGAAAATTGAGAAGCTAATGGAACAAGCTGGAAAATCACTGAAGGAGTACCCTGGAATAGAGATACCAGATATGGCCGAGTTAAATGATACCGAAAACAGTCTCATGAACAGAGAAATGATCCATGACAGAGACAAGTTAAAGGATGAGCACCTGCAGATACTGAAAAGTCTAAACATAGATCAGAAAAGGGCCTTTTATGCAATAATTGAATCAGCAGAGAAATCACTAGGGAAGCTAATATTTGTGGATGGCTATGGTGGGACAGGTAAGACATACCTTTGGAAAGCAATCACAACAAGGCTACGATCAGAGGGAAAGATAGTCGTGGCAGTTGCTTCCAGTGGCATTGCAGCACTTCTGCTTCAAGGAGGCAGAACAGCACACTCAGCATTCAATATTCCAATAACCCTTACAGATGACTCGACATGCTACATCAAGCAAGGCTCACACGTAGCAAACCTACTAACAAAGACGTCACTAATACTGTGGGACGAAGCTCCAATGTCACACAGAAATTGCTTTGAGGCACTCGACAAGAGCTTACGAGATGTGTTGAGGTTCACAAATGAGAATAGTCTTGAAAAGCCCTTCGGCGGGATGACAGTTGTTCTAGGAGGCGACTTCAGGCAAATCCTCCCTGTTGTGTCAGAAGGAAAAAGAGAACACACTATAAATGCGTCGATTAAACGATCGTATCTGTGGCGACATTTTGAGGTATTCAAGTTGACAAAAAATATGCGGTTAAATTCTGTGCCTGCCAATCGAGCACAGCTGCAGAAGACTGTGGAATTTGCAAAGTGGATACTACAAACTGGTAATGGCGACACGGTTTCATTAGATGACGAATGGGTTACTATCCCCAGTGACCTGTTGTTACAAAACGATGATGATCCAAAAGCAAAAATCATTGAAAGCACCTACCTGGGCCTGCACGACAACTGCTGCGATCAGAAGTTCCTAGAAGAAAATGCAATATTGTGTACAACAAACGAGGATGCCGTAGAAATCAACGAGTATGTTATGGAACAAATCCAGGGTGACACAGTGAGTTATCTGAGCAGTGACAGCATATCCAGATCGGTGCACTACAACCATGAGATGGAGCATCAATATCCAACTGAGTTCCTCAACACCTTAAAGCACTCAGGAATGCCAAACCACCAGCTCAAGCTCAAAGTTGGCCTGCCGGTGATGCTTCTTCGTAACATCAACCAAGAAGCGGGGTTGTGCAATGGTACTCGAATGATAATCACACGACTTGGGGAAAAGGTCACTGAAGCACAGATCATAACTGGAGCATGCATAGGGGATAAGGTATGCATCCCTCAGATCATTATGACACAGTATGAGCCCAGGTGGCCGTTCACGCTAAAAAGAAAGCAGTTCCCTTTCTCTGTGTGCTTTGCAATGACAATCAACAAAAGCCAAGGGCAGTCTCTGAAAAAGGTTGGGCTCTATTTACCGAGGCAGGTATTCACCCATGGGCAGCTCTATGTAGCAGTTTCCAGAGTCACAACAAGGGATGGGCTGAAGATCCTCATCACCGACGAAGAGTGCCCCGGTGAAGGGATGGCGAAAAACATCGTATACAAGGAGATATTCTAAAATGCGTGCATGTAATGTTTCAATAGAAATGCCTCGCTGTAACTGTAATGTAGTGGTACTAAATGTCATTGTTTCATTCAGTAAGTTTATGCTAAGCTTGGCATCTGCAGAGTCACAAACAGGGATGACTGAAGATCCTGATCCCTGACTCAGAAGAATGCCAGGGCAAAGCAATCTTGCAGAACATTGTCTAAGAAGAGATCCTGTAAAATGTCTATCTGTAGTATTCTAGTATCTGAATAAGAGCTGGGTTCCCCAGTGGTGTAAAATAGCCTGTCTGTAAATTTGTAATATGAGTGGTAATGGTATTGTAGCATGCTAGCAGCTGCAGCTCCATGTAGAACTATGTGACTAATATTTTCCCATGTCAGCAAGGAAAATTGGTGATGCAGGTGTATGAGCCGATGAAGTTTGTCCAGCATCAGTGTTTGAATCGGTGTCCAGTATTTTTAATTTCTTGACATCAAATTACTATGACATTGATCCAAATTACAATTCAGTTTAGTTTTTTGCTAAATCAAATCTCTCTAAATGTTTAGAAAAAACTCATCAAATAACAAGAATACTAAATTGGCTTCATTAGATTCTTCACAGTATGTTTTTATAAAGCATTCATTTGAATTTCTAGAGATCAATGTATTTTTCTGAAAAATCGGTGAAAGTTATAGCTAGAACGAAGTTAGAATGAACTATGATTTGAATCGGATGGAACAGCAAGTAAAAAGAGGGAGGTGAATCTTCGTACCCACGCGCTGAAGCTGATCCGCCCGATGCGGCCGTGGACCGGATTCATCCGTCGGCATGGAATACATAGCGGCGGACGGGGCCACTCATGAGCGTACCGCCGCTGGCAGTGTATCGCGCTCCATTGGCGACGGCGTTCGGCAAGCCGCATCTATCCGGAGAGTTCTCGCTGGAAGAGATGGCTCAGAAGTTGAAGATTGGCCTAACAAGATGAGTGTAGGAGTGTAAAATCGTATGAGTTAGTAAGGTTTTGGCGGATTGAATTTGCTCTGTTAGTTGGAAGCTTTGCATAAAGGCTAGGTCAAGACCTTTGAAATTTGATCAAAGAAAAACCATGCCTAGTTTAGATGACTCAAGCATTTCTAGGCAACAGCGGCGAGATATGGCTCCAAGGTTCCTCCCCATCTCATCATACATATACCGGATCCTTCTTATGTTCTAGAGACTTGTTTCTTGCTTTTGTACCTTGAATCATTAATTAAATTAAATCAAACAACAAATAAGTTGTTAATACAGATGCAGTGCAATAGCGAGTGTCTTATTCTAAATTCTGAACGGAAGTGTAACACCAATTACAAATCAACATGTGGTAAGATCTACTTAAACTAGTTTGCTTGTAGCTCAATCTTTGCGCTGCAAGTACGAAAGAAATGAATGTGGTAGCGTCCTGTATAGAGTGGCTTCATACAATCTTGAAACAGCTTAACATACGACCTCTGACAACTTTATAATCCATTAAATTAAATTGTGTATTACTATTATATAATATGATAAACACCTGCTGACCAAGGTCAACCGAAGACCTACAGTCCTACTCCCTCCGTTCTTATTTTGACTTTTTGGGTACATCTATTTTGCTATGTATCTAGATATAATAATGTGTCTAGATACATAGCAAAATGAATGAACTAAAAAAAATCAAAACAACTTATAATTTGAAATGGAGGGAGTACGTCAGATTTAGATACTAAGTAGAGAATGCAGATACACAGCACCAGTGAGAATCAAGGAATACAAGATGATGATCGATTTGAATTACTAATGAAACCAAAGGTTAAGTTGGTATACACAGCAGACAAACACAAAATAGAGAATGCAGAGCAAGTCGTACTTGCCAGGACAATACTCTAATATTAAAGTTATACCCTCCAATTAGCAAATTTCGTAGACAAACACCTGGCTCAAAATAGCACTGGGCACAAATAGTAAAGGTTAATAATAAGGAAAAGAAAATGACAATAAGTGCATAACAAACATCTTGCCACGACTATAATATTTTTTTTTTGAGGAACAGCCGGAGCTTCATTCCATAATAATGTGATGGTTCAATTGCATCTCATGCGTTCTACCATGTGGACCACAAAAGCCAATTTCATTGTCCTTTCTACTTTCTACTCTAATACTCTCGTATAAGCAATGTATACTACTACCTGGGCGTCAGCATTTACATAAAGAACCCAAAAAAAAAATCTGTCAATGCCACATAGAGAGGCATCATCTCGATCTACCATCTCTGTTTAGAGTCTCCCAACTAATCTCCTGGCGACACTCTTTACAGGTGGTCGTGCACCCTGCTTTCGTGCCATCACTTCTTAGAGTCAGCAAGTGGGTTAAGTTGTTGCACTTCTTTTGATTATTTGAGTTAACCTTAGGTTGCTGCAATGGCCGGCTTCTTGAAGCAGGCTTAAGTGGCCGCACAACATTAGGATATGTTGGAACTGCGCTCATGTTTGATTTTCTCTCAGGATCAGATGCAGCTTTCCTCAATGACTCCCACTCTGACAAAGCCATATCTTGCTCCTCCTTTGTAAGCTTTTCTTCTTCATTTTCTTGGAGGAGAGCTTCGTGTTCATGGTAACCTGAAATCCACCTGTAAATTCCGAACAGATGTTAACCAAAAGGCAGCTGCTTAGTACAGTTGTGACATATTAGGCTGTCAGGCAATAAAGTAACGAAATAAACAGGTGTGGCATGTCTGATTATAAATTAAAAATCAGCAAGTAAGGCCCTGTTTGGACCTTGGATATAGTATTTTTGGAGTACTTTGGTTTTGGAGCATGTTTTTGGATGCAACAAACTTTGTGGTTTTGAAAACCATAGTGCTGAGAATTTCAAAAACTCCACTCTAGACCTCTTTTCTAAACCATAGTTTTGCACATCTACTCTAAAACTACAGTACATGTTTTTAAATACAACAGCATCCAAACAGGGTCTAATTATTCATAAGTAATAGGATGAGAATTACCGAGTTTGCTCACTGAGTAGGCTCAGCATGAGACTGTCAATAGGTACAGGCTCAGAGGTTTTAATAGTGTCAGAACTGGATGGATTCTCAATTATGGTAGAACCATTCTCATTCTGCTCCATTAATTCCTCTTCGCCAAATTCAAAAAGATGCAGCATCTCTTCTTTGGAGATGGTTCTTGAAACTTGCTGTCTATCCACCACCCTTGCTGCAAGGCCTTCTTTTGTCACCTATTAATACTCAATGAATTTATTTCAAACAAGGATGGAGCTTTATCTACCAGGTACAAGAGAATAATTTGGATAACTAAAATTGAGAACTCAAAACCAGAAGAAGAAAAAAAATGCAAAATTACCTGGCGCTTATATATTTTCTCTTCCATTGTTCGATGTGCCATTAGGCGGTAGGCATATACAGGTTTGGTCTGGCCATACCTGGAAAGAACATCCCCACACAAACAAATAAATAAATAGCAATATTCAAGTGCAATTAATGAGCAGCCCAGGTGACAAGTTCTTGCCTCCAAACCCGATAAATGGCTTGCAGATCATGTGTTGGATTCCATGATCCATCCAGCAGAACCACGCGATTTGCAGCATGAAGGTTAATACCCAGGGATCCAGCACGAGTTGATATCAACGTGCATTTCACTCTTGTGTTTTCAGGGTCATTAAACATCTCCACAAGATTTTGACGGTCAGAAGATGGAGTGCTACCATCAAGCCTGTTCAGAATGATACGAATATATAATAATTTGCAAAATCAGTCATAATGATGATAAACAACTCTGATAAAATAAAAATACTATGCCAAGAAAAACAATAGTCACTGCAGAAACAGATGCAGCAATGGTCCTATATTGCTATCCAAGCCTTTTTGTTTTGCAAAATGATCATGATTCGTAAAGATTATATTGTCAAGCTAGCACTACTGAGTCTTCCAAACAGAGACATGACAATTTGCCTTAGTAAAAAAAGAACATGACGAAGTCTGGAGTCATAAAAGATTACTCAATGACCAGCACACCTCAATATCCAAGAGTAGAGATAGAAAGATTGGTGTCTTTTATTGTGGAATACGATGTGATATTGCGATTGCAGATTTCCTAGTTCCTACTTGAAGCACACTTTGCAGCCATTCATATTTTTTCCATTATTCATGATGGTAAATATATAATTCCAAACACTCCAGAGCAAAACATAGCAGAAAGCACTAAAGTGATACCAGCATCCAGGAACTACAGAACTACCAAAATGCAGATGCAGATGTTCTCAGGTCTCACAATGGCTCCATTCCCAAATGAATTGGGAAGAAATACCACTTTATAGGCTCACAGCCCAGCCTAGTTTTTCAGTTTACACTTTACAGGTATAGACATAATACTATGGGAAGGCCATGGAAACACATGCATACAAAGCCGTAGGTCCAGGAACTTGTTGAGGCAGTAGGTTATGGATAGTTTATCTCATGAGCATGTAGATACGAAGTATAAGAAACCAAAAGAAAACAGATACTTGTGGAACTACCACACCAGTAGCTGCAAAGTTTTTGTGAACAAAGGGAAACCTTTAAGTGTGGAAGCATACCTGTACCAATCCTTCCCTCGCTTCCAATGTTTGCCTTCTTTTCCAATGATTTGT
Organism: Chrysopogon serrulatus; assembly: GCA_015844335.1. NCBI lineage: Eukaryota > Viridiplantae > Streptophyta > Magnoliopsida > Poales > Poaceae > Chrysopogon > Chrysopogon serrulatus. Next base: position 19,938 of record JADLZL010003485.1, read on the forward strand.
AATTTTGCCAGATAAAACTCCACTAAATCCAGAGTGGTCAAACTCTGGCTAAACACTAATACTTTGTCGCCTAATTCAGAACTTTTTTGACAGGATATCAAGGAGCAAGGTCATTTTGCCACTGTAATCTGCTTCCATATAAGTATTCTCATCTAAGAGTTCCTCCCACCAATTACTTTCCTAGAATAAATATGAAAAAAGAAATACAAAAATGGTAATCAGAACCAAATGCTTAGTTTGTCATGCAAGTCATTCCACCCATCAGCATAGGAATCTTTTGATTTATTGGCTGACTGAGTTTGGATTGAATTATTAATCATTCATTATCAAACATATGTAGAAACCAGAAAGATACCTAGCACACAGCTAGAGACAATATGTACAAAATTTTGCATGCAGTCCCATGCAGTACTATAGAATAGAAGTTCCGTTTATGGGAACTTTGTTACTATGTGTGTGTTTGACCACATTGCATTCTATACATTTTATTCTTCTTAATTAATGTAATAATATGCATCCTTCCTGCGTATTCAACAGACAAAAAAAATCATGGTGGGTAAGGTTAAGAACCTCATTCACAATGTTGCTTTTCTTGGACTGGTGATCCACTCTATCCTTCAGCTTCTCTGTATATATCATAGTTACTTCAGATAATAACACAAAGTGCACCGTACAGGTTTGCCAAACCCTGATGAGTGTTAACGAAATGGAATAATAAATTACCTCCATTAGGCAAGTAATTTTCAACATTATCATCGCTTGAACTCTCATCCATCATAAAATTCTCAACAGCGTCTTCACGACGCAAATTTCCTCTCTGTTCTTTAGCCATCCGAGGAGCCCCGGATGATTCCATACCTACACTTCAACAGTGTTACTCCCTTGCCCCTTCATTCCAAATTATAGGTCACTCTAGCTTTGTCCATGTCAAACTTCTTTAACTTTGACTAGGTTTTTTAGAAAATTAGATTAACAATGAAAACAAAAACATGCACTATCAAGAGATATTTCATAAAGACTAATGAAACTAATTTAATGTTTTACATGTTGGCTCGTTATTCTATAAGACTTGGCGACTTGGTCAAAGTTAGAGACGTTTGACTTAGGACAAAAGCTAATTGACCTATAATTTGAAATGGAGGAAGTACACAGCGATTCCACCTAGTTTTTATCTAAGAAACAGCACAAAGATGCAAGGTCAACGTACCTGGGCCAATGTTTGGTACTTTGCAAAGAAGGAACTGTGAGATTTTTCTGAATAACCACTACTTGAGAAACCATGAACATCTAAGAACCTTTTGTATAACTTCCTCTGCAGCTGAGAGAGCTTTACAGTAATAACAAAAACCTTTTTGGTGGTAGATCATTCTTCACAACATTCATGCTCTTCCGCTGGACAAAACCTTTCAGTTGTTCAAACAAGATGTGTGATCGTTGGTTCATGATCTTGACATCATCTGACGTTGAATTCATGTGTTGCCCATTTTCAATGGGGTTCTGGAACCTGATAAAGCAGAATTCATTATTTCAACTTTAAATAAAACTATGGTGCATGTATGGCAGCGTTCACCTACCTGTTTCGGAATTCATGAGTACTCCCAAGAAAACCTTCCCTGACAAAATCCACCATCTGCTCACAAGATTAAAACAAAATACGTTGGCAAACTACTAGTATTAAACATCAAGGTAAGTTCAGTAATTGGATGATTAAGCAAACAAAACAGTAGGGATGCACGGCTCCTTAGTCCTTACACAATAATATTCCATCAAATTATTCTGCAACGGAGATCCAGTTAACGCAATTCTTCTCTGTGTTCTTACTTGTTTCAGAGCCTGTGTAATGTCGGCCCTCCTATTCTTTATCATATGTGCTTCATCACATACAAGAATATCTGGCCCACACTGGCAGTACAATGAACTGTGTCAAAAATCCACATCTAACATGTAACAAAGTTGGGAGAAAGCATACTATATGTCTATATGACATAATGTGTGCTACATGCCCACATTACCATGAAAACAGAATATAACCTGAGTACACAGCCATAAGAAGGTATCTAACGAGTTTACTATATGAGCTTGAAACAGTACCAATAGCAGGGACATGGTATGTCACCTGCAAAGCATAAGTAATTTCGTTTGCAGAATTTTTGTCCTTCACATGCTTTCCAAGGGATAAGTTCCTAAATGATGAATAACCAATGAGAAGCACTCCACCCTTCACTCGCCATCTGGTTAGTAAATCTGGCCTTTTCACCCTGCAAAAAGAAAAAAGAAAAAAAAGAAAGGTCAGATGGTGCATTCCATCCCAGTCCTAGTAGGTAAAGATTTACTCCCTCCGTCCACAAAAGAATGCAATTCTCGCTTTGGAGGAGTCAAACAGTTTGAACTTTGACTAAATTTATATAAAAAGTACTAATATTCATGATATAAAATAAGTACCATTAGATTAGTTATTAGTTAGAATATATTTTCATAATAATTTTTTTTCTCAAAACGCAGGGAGAGCTGTGTTTCATTATATTAAGAAGAAAGAAGGGGGCTACTATAAACTTGGTCAAACATGAGCTAGTTTGATTGGCACGGTTGCCGTAATTGCATTCTTTTGTGGAAGGAGGGAATACTATAGGAAAAAAGTACTCCCATGTAACCAAAAGTGGGAATACACCAAGACACAATAAGTAAATAATTCAACCATGCAATGCAATGAAAAAAAACACACCCCTAAACAATGCAACATAGAGAAGGCCAATAAACCAGTGAGGTGAAAGTAAGGCTTGTCCCATAATCAAGAGAATATTTGTAGAAACATTTGATCTAGTGAGATTGATAGAGGATCACACAAAAAACTACTTTTTGAATAAAGTATAAGAAAAAAAATAATGGAGTAAAAGGACATTTATTTAAGCAAACTTAGGAAGCTTTCATCTTCAAGTAGTGTTGACCCCAAATTCGAGAAAATCAATCAGAATGACCTAGGTTCTGGGAATGCCACTATTGAATTCATACAGCAAAGGAACGAAATGCATGCATTATGTGTACAATTTATAATATATGAAGTTCCAAGACTAAATAAGTTCCCAATGTACCAATAAGTGTTAAAACACATGGGCCTAATCCAGAAGTTTGAAATCACTAGAATACAAGTCATTTTGCCAGGTAAGACTACAGCAGGATGCTTACACCCAATTACAGGATTGAAGCAGCTTTCATAGAATGTAGTTGAGTTGCAACCACCCCATCCCGACCCACCCGCATGGGCCTAATCCAGAAGTTTGAAATCACTAGAATACAAGTCATTTTGCCAGGTAAGACTACAGCAGGATGCTTACACCCAATTACAGGATTGAAGCAGCTTTCATAGAATGTAGTTGAGTTGCAACCACCCCATCCCGACCCACCCGTAGTTGTTTTGACAATATGTGTTGTTTAGGACTTGCAGTGTTTTATCTTCTTTCATAAACATTCGATGTCTTGGGGAAGGTGCAGGAAATTATTTAAAATTTGGCTTCTTATAACGAAAATACATGGAAAAAGTAAAACTAATAGCCTAGTAGTCTAGTATTTAAAGTTTCATCTAGCAGACAGTACCATCTCCAATTGAAGTATTCAACATACACTTGTACAAAGATGGATTTGAATATATGTGCATACATTCACAAGGAATCTACCCTACTTTCACATCCAGAGTGAACATCTTGTAGTTATATACGCAATATATTGGCACATAAAGGCTCTAAGTCGAATCTATTAGGTGAAGGAAAAAATGGCTGCATGTATAACAACAATGCAACAAAAGAAGAAATTTATCTGCACCTTGCAACATCTTCCAACATAAAAACACGAAGAGGCTTCAGCTCTGCTGGACGCCACTTGCTAAACTCTTTCCTCCAGTTATGAAGAACATTGACAGGGGTGACAACCAGTGCTGTGCGCAATCCCAACTGAGCACATCTCATAACAGTATAGAGGAATGTAATAACCTGCAAGGTGCAAAAGAACAAAGATAAGAACGTAACTCCCATTATGTCATGTAATGGCACATGATAACTGCATAAGTATGAAAATTAAATGACAATCTAATAATAACTTCATCACAAATATGAGAATACAAGTACAAAAATTGAAGTTGATTGACATGCATGGTCTAGTTCCAGCACATAATTGATTGCCATGGGAACAATAGTTCCAGCATACAACGAATTAATAACTCTTGAAGAAAATGTATATCCAAGCTATAAGCCGAACAGACCTGAAAGGTTTTTCCAAGGCCCATGTTATGCGCCAAAATGCACCCAAGACCTTTATCCCCGGATTTGACCTTTTTAACAGATTGAATAACATTTTCCCACATAAACCTTATTCCTTCTACCTGTGATATCACAAAATCGAGTCAGACTCAGATATGGGCTCCCTGTACTGGTATTAATTGCTGGTGCAAGAGTAACAGCCTAGCACTTGCAAACAGTTAAATCCCCTCATTAAGCCATCATGTATTCAGGATTAATTATGGAGATGAATAAAGAGGAAATCTTGACCAGGCAGACCTGATGAGGCTTCAGTTTAGAAGACATGCTGCTTGGAATCCTAACAGGTTCCTCATCCTCCTCCCTGGCAATGTTCACTATATGTCCATCACCAGCATCCTGTGAACAGATTTCCAATGGAGCTTCAAAGGGAGTTCCAACATTCTCGCTCCTTAACTTGGTGACAGATTGCTCTTGCATGGACTTCAAATGGTCTTGCCTTGCCTACAAATTAATGTTAAAGCCAGATAAGACAGCTTCAAACAACACTATACATCAAATAAAGATACAAGGCTGAAAGATCACAAACCTTCTCCATTGCAATTTTCAGCTTTGTTTCCTCACCAAGTTCTGTATCATCCATAATTCTTCTGATTCTCTTCTTCATTCTTCGCTTGCTGATAACATGTTCAAGGAATGACAAGGAGCTGAGCTTTGGCATGCTAAATGAAATAGGGGAAAAGATCATACCTAACAGGACCATTATTCTCTGGTCCAGGAAGCTCTGTATTGCTACTCTCTGAGTCAGAAGATTCCACACCACCGAGGGCCTTGTCACATTCAGAAATTAAAAGTTCCAGTTGACTGGGTATGCAGCAGCAACACTGCCAACCAGTGGCTTTAGCTTCTGGTAAGCATTCTTCACCTAAATTCTTTGACAAGCAATTTGCACAGAAAAAGAAGCTTACAAGAACTACAACTTTGAAGCAGTTCACTTTGTGCACACCAAGTGCAATAACCACCAGATACAGGATCCTGCCCAAATGTAAAAAGCACAGCTAAGAAGTCATTAATGCCTAATTAAGGACATCAATAGTCAGACCCAATTATGTATAAAGTTCAAAAGTAACTACTATACCAAAGGAGGTAAAACATTCACCTCAAGACGATTCTTCTCTATCACTAGAAATCTGCATGATCCACAAACAACAACATCCAAGACAGGGTGGCGATGCACATCAGAGGCATTCAACATTTCAGCGCAAATAGTACATTTGAAACTTTTAGGCAAGCTTTTATTAGGGAGCTTAGGGCTTGGTGATGGGAAGAGATCAAGATCAATGATATCAACCACATTTTTTAATTCTGCTGAAGTACCTTCACCATCCTTTTGTAAAGCTCGTTTGCTATCTATCTGCATATCATCATCACTTTCTATTATCACAGTTTTCAATCTCTTCTGGGCATCATCATCTTCACATGCATGCTTCAATGTCTCACTAGAAACTTTGTTCTCATCAGTTTTGAGTTTTTATATGAAGGAAGGTCACTTTTGGCACCTAAAACACCATTTTCTTGTATAGGAGGCTTATCATCACATGATGAGACCAAACCAATGTTCTCCTGACAACAGAAAAGGCTGGATTTAATGAAAGAAATTCACCCAATAAATCACAGACCAATCAACATGCATATTTAAAACAAATTTAGTTGACACAAAACAGAGCTTAAAACCATTTAACTTTAAGTAATTACCTTACACCAGCCTCTCGTCCTTTTTCCTTTCAAACGACGTGGCAGGCACTTCATAATTTTTGCATCATCCTCTTCCCTTATCTACATTAAGGGTATAATTTAGTTTCCCATTAACTAAGGAAGTGCATGAAGGAATTCCGTATCAAGAAAACCTTATCTTTTGCTACTAGGAATTAGGAACCCAACAGCTAAACAGAAGCAGTGATAGTAGATTCTCATTCTACAGTTGGGCTATTTGGGTTGCAGTGGTGTTACCACTAACAGCAGTATCACCCAAATTTGCCAGTGCAACCAGGAAGACATGTTAACTATCTACAGCCTATCCACTAAGAGAGAAAGGGGAAGAATAAAGTCCAAACTAACATCATGGCTGTCAATGGAGTCACATAATCAAACAGTATTTGATTAGTGCTTTCATAGATTACCTTTTGTCTGGTTCAATTGGAACTACACAAAACCTTGACATCTCCATGCTGCGCCCAATGTAAGATTTTCAAGCAAATTCTCAGAGATGAAAGTTTAGGTACTGGGTTTGAATAGAGGATGACCCACAGACCCAGTTGATCAGGCTCAGGCTCTAGTAAAGCAAAGACAAACCATCACATCCATGAGCAGCACCTTCCTATATGCAGGCACTAAGGCTGGTTTGACAGACTGACAAAATGTATTTACCTCCTCCGTCCTCCCACAATGGGCACATGGTCTCTCACTCAGTGAATTGATAAAGGGTAGGCAGTAAGGCTAAGGAGAAGATGAAGAGCTCAAGGAGATGCTTCATGCTTGATTACAGTTTCTTGATTCTTCCCACAAAAGACTTGAGGGACATATATATAATTAACCACATCTGTGCCTCCTAGAATGTTCGTCATCTAAAACCAGGGTGGTTTAGGGAAAAGGGGCCATTTGTTCTTATTTTGAGGGTCAAGGAGTCCAAACAAGATAGCTTGTCGATGGCTTGAATAGATAGACAGGTCTATAAGTACAGTGTAAACAAGTCTTGCGTCTCCTTACTACATTATTCACTGATGCCTCAGAGGTACACACTATGATACCTAGGCATTCATATACTGAGAATAAACAATAATGTGAGAAGCAAAGGTAGATACAAGGCATGCCCAAGCTCTAAAGCAGAAGCAAAAGGTGCACATGCTGCAATTAAGCATAGGACCACAAGACCAAAACCAGTGGCATGTTTGCAGTTTTAACTAATTAACAGAGCTAAAAAAGTACTTTCAGCTGACCTTTCTGTATTTCCTTCTCTGTTCCTCAGAAAGCTCTACTTCATCTACACCTTTTATATCATCAAAAACACCATCAACTTCAGATATCTCCTCTACCTACAGAATCGTAACAATGATAGCAAAGATTTAGAAGGAAGAATCATGGGTGGCCAGCAGATTCAAAAAATTCATACCATGCCAGTAATCTGAGAGTATAACATGAATAAAGACGTAGTCCCTCCATTCCAAATTATAAGATGTTTTGGCTTTTCTAGAATCTAGATACATTGTTTTTGCTATGTATCTAGACATAGTGTATATCTAAGTGCATAGCAAAACGTATATATGCATCAAGAAAAATTAAAACGTCTTATAATTTGGAATGGGGGGAGTAGCTGAAAAGCGTTCTCTATTAATCTGTTTAATATATATAAAGAATGTAGACATTAGAACACTTTAAGTTCCATGGTAGTTACTATTGACATGTACTTCTCTTTCTAAAAAATAATAATACAGCTCCAAACAAAGTACACAGTACTGCAATAAATAGCAATTACTTCCAAATTCATCATGGTTTATCTTGCAGTAATATTATTTTAACTAGAACAAACTACACTTGCTGCGCATACCATTGTGAAGAGATGAAAAGCAGGACTGCACGGACATCTTGGTGACATTCTTTTAAAAGATGCAAGATGAAATACTAAAACTATGGTCAATCATCTAGGCATTGTGCACATGAGAGTTGACAATACAATAGAGTCTCATTGCAAAAATAAGGTTACTGCACATTGTCCTAGTCTTGTCCAATACCTTTGTGCTAACATTGCATGAAAACAACACTTCAACACAGGTCACAGGGTGGTGTTAGGGTTTTCCCCTCTGTTATTCTTCAAAATATCAGATAAAAGTAATAAATTAAGAAGATGTTTCTAAAATTAAGAGAAGAGGGTAGATAAGGTTTCAAGAAATCCATGAATGGGACTCATAAATAGGCTAATGGTTTTATCACAAAATATGAGAAAGTAATGGGTTGAAGTGGCACCTCGTCAACTCCAGGAAACTGGAGACCTAATGCAGCCGCTTCCTGTGGTGTACTTGCAAGATAAACTGATGCCCAGTTACTGCTACCAAATGTATTCTCAGCACTCTCCTTAGATTTAATAAGTTCATTGAAAGAGCTCCAACTTTTCTCATGACACTTAACAGAATCATCATCCCCAACAGGAACTTTTGCAGCAAGAAAGCCACTAGCACCTTCCTCCAGCAACTTCCCATGTTTCCTGATTGAAGAAGGTAAGGCAAAGCTGAGACTCATACAATATACACAAAAACAGCAAAAAATGTAGCCCCAAAATTACCTCCGTACAGGTCTGCAAGACTGGAGGTATTCATCAGCATTTTTAATGGATTGGTTAGCTTCTTCAGGCACTTGAGAACCAGCCCAATGTGTCCTGCTCTTCCATGTTTCAGTTTCACAAACATTTGGAACTTGACTTTCAATTGACTTATAGAGTCTGGGAAGTTCAATTCCAGCAGCATCAAGTTGTTCCTGCATTATATAAAATATTGCAAATTTATCTTCAGTCATGCAAATTTGTCTTCAGCCTGATCAATAACATGGGGCTTCTCAAAATATTATTTTCCTATAACAGAAATAGATAAAAGCACATACCAAGCAACATGGGAGTAAACAATATGTATCAGTTTAACATGACCAGCCTTAAAGTGTAACACAGAACCAGTACAGAGAACTTTAATGCGACCATTTTCTTTGTGCTTAGCAAAGCCAAGTCCCCAACAGAATTACACAAAAGGACTCCAAAGATTACACAAAAGGACTCCAAAGATACAAGAAATGCAAGTGCCATTATCCATAAGAAAGACAGGTTGATTTGATTCAGCACTAAATCTTCATATGCATTTATTTTATATAGCACAGGAATTTAGGAAATCTATCTGAGACAACTATGCAAATGGTAGTTAGTAAATGAAAGACACAAAAAATTTACTTTGCAAGGGAAAACATTACCAACAGCATAGAACTACGGATCTCTAGATCATCAAGTTCATTTTCCCATTGCATCTGGAATTGCTCCATCTCAGTTGACACAGCTGATTCCAACTATTTAAATTAAAGCAATATATCAGTGCACAGAGAGAGAAACAGACGAGGATTACAATTTACAAATTACGAAACAAATATGAACATGTTTAAAAACCTCATCTCCTTGAAGCCTCTCAGATAACTCCAATCTTACTTCAGTTTCAACCTTTTCCAGTGACTCCTTTTCAAGTGACTCTTGTGCTTGAGCTGCCTAAAAGTCGCCAGAAACACTGTCAGTCAAACAGCGAAAAGAAGTGTGCATAAAACAGAAAAGACTATATAGGTTACTTTGCTCTCGACTTCAAGGAATTCAACAACCAGTTCTTCAACTTCTTCCTCAGTCATAGGTACCTGTTAGACAATCAGATTTGAAAAAAAAAAAAAATGTCAAATACTATTTTAACTTCAAATAGGAACTACTAAATTTCTGCCCATCAAGATTTTAAAATTCTAAGAAGAAACTACAATGTGGTTAATATTTAAGTGTGAATAACACAAAAAGGTACTCCATCCCAAGTTATAGGTCGTTTCGCTTTTCTAGGTACACAGATTTTGCTAGGCACCTAGATATATGGTATGTTTAGATACAGAACATAATATATATATCTAGAAAAGCCAAAACACCTATAATTTGAAACCAATGGAGCATCAATGATGTAGAGCAGCATGTCAATGAATGATAAAATAAATAAATATGGCCATCAATACACCAAGTTGTCATATTTTTCTCTATGGGTGCTTATAGTATATAATAATATTGTTACCTTCAATGAAAATATATGATTTATTAATACCAACTGAACTTCACAAAACTTAAGTAAGCAACGATAGATATCAAAATAATTTAAAGGATTCACACACCTCAGTGCCTTCCTCAGATGCTGAAGCTTGTTCATTATCTGATTCTTGGAGAGAGAATTCATATGAATCGGCCCCGGACTCATCATCAGTAATGGATGTTTCTTCATTCGCATTATTGTCCATTGTTGAACATGGAGGCTCCTTATGCTCCTTCAAGGAACTGTAAACTATGCTAGTTTCTACACCAATTTTATTTTCATCACTTTGAGAGTCAACGGTTATTATATCTACTAGCTGACCATTTGGTTGAACAGATTCCATCTTTGCCAACTTATCATCAGACAATATTCCATCCTTGTCCATATCTAATCATCTAGTATTATATCATTTACTTCTACAGAAATATCTCAGGCTCCACCTTTTGCATACATTAATTATTTTACTGCAAAACAAGTTAAAAAATAAAAAAAAAAAAAAAAGGAATAAGCAAACAAAAATGCATATTTATGCAGGCACCAAAACAATAAAAAAAAAACAGTAAAAGGATATTTTGACCAATTGCAGGTTTCACTTTAGGGTTGAATGAAACAGGACCCTGTTTACTGCTAGATTTAAAATGCTGAAACACAAATACATGTTACCTAGACAATTAAATCATATTCCCATTTGATCAACTTCAATACCAAATATACAAGCAACCAAGAAATATTGGCCTAAACTGTAGACCGGCAGTAGTGTATTTTTATTAAATGGCCTGCCTTCATGAATTGATTGTGTCTATACACAGGATATTAGCATAATTCTAAAGAATAATGATAGAATTCCCATTAGCAAATTCATAACATGACATGGTAACTATAAATTATACATACAATGGTGCAAGTTCAGTGACAGTTTTTTTATGCTAGCCATCAAACTCGTAAATGTTTGGCTCCTACTAGTAGTGCAGCATTAATCCACACGTACGGAGCAAAAATTGCATTACTGCCCGTCCATGTTTTTCTTCCTTATTTTTACACACGTACGGAGCAAACACATTAGTTCGAAACCAACATGCTAGTGCTACAATCTCCCCCGTCGAAAGTCCAATCGACACAGTAGGACCAACAATGCAGGATTGAAGAAATGGTTGTTCGTCGCCGCATTGCCTGCCCACCAGGGGTGGACCCAGTAAAGGGACATGGATTACACATCTACACCTGATAATTTTTGCAAAAAAGTTCGAGGCTAGTAGGCAACAAGTAGCCAAATAGCTTTCAGTTAGGGTTTGGGTGCTCGGTTTCGCACAGCAGAAAAGGGAAGCGAAGAGGTGGGAATACCTGATGGGTGCTCGTGGCCGGCGAAGAGACCAACGAAGGCCCCGGCACCTGGCGGCCGTGGCAGCGGGAGCCCACCAGTTCGTCGCAGAAAGAGGAGAGAGGGGAGAGGGAGAATGAGAGAGAGCGCACGCCGCACGCGGGATGAATGAAAAAGTGCCCTCGAGTCTCGACCCCTCAACTTACGATCGTCCCTTTTGTTTAAAAAACGCTCGTCCATCCAGTAGATGTCAATCGGAATCAAATGTTTTTTAACAATATCAAAAATCATAAAAATAAACTTTAGAAAATATTTACACATTTTTTATGAAATAGTAGTGTAATTAAAAATCTTAAAATATAGTTTAATCTTATAAATTTATATGAATTTTGTTTTAGCTCAAAAAATTATAAAGTAACTCTGATTTTTGCCCAAAAACTATACTCTCTATCTTACTGTGCCTAGATTAAAATTGTTTAAATCTTTATAATCTATTTTGTTGCTTATCACTTTATCTATTAATTGATGTTGATCGCAGCAGGCACTAGTCCCCTGTCTTGTATAATTTTCAAAGTAGTTGACTTAGCCTTAGTATACACGCATGCATCCTTCATTTATTTCATTAAATTAAGTTTTATAGACGCTCCGTCGGTGCTTCTGAATAACCCGAATGAGTAATACTAACTAATTATAATAGATAACGGGAGTTTCTATTAACAAAAAAACACAACAATAAATCCGTTAAGATTAAAAAATCGAGCTAGCCACCAAAGTAGAGCATAATTTTAGGAAAAATTGACACTAGTTTCATGACTTTTCGAACTAAAACAAAAGATTTATATTGCATTTTTTCCATGTAAAAATAACCCTAAACTCTAAAAATTTAGTTTTTATGGATTTCTGGATATAGTTGGTTAGGTTTCTTATGATGGAACTTATCCATCTTGGTTGAAGTTTTTGATTTGATGTGGGTAGTTGTATTTTCTCGGTGTTGTTCTTTCGGTGGTAGCTGCCATTCTAACTAAGGGTTTATGGTGATTTCATCAATCTCAAGATCTTTCGGTCCAATCTTAATTTCTCGGTGGTACTCATACAGTAGTGTGTATGTATGAGTTTATATGGGTAAGTGTGTACACAGTATGAGTGTTTGCGTCTATACTATGGTTCACAGGAAAAAAAAAGTTTTAGTACATGAATTAAGAAGCGTTGTGCAACAAGAAAATTTAGATAGTAGCACATGGATCATGGGTATGCACATCGTATAACTAGAAGGATTCTTGGCGTTCTTGCGGGAATCACGAATGAAATTATACTATTTATATTTACCTATTTGAATGGAGAAATATCATAATTCATAATAATGATGATGTTTTGATGTGAACAACTAAATTATGTTATTGAATGATGTCAATACCTTTAACGAAAATATAATGGATATATGAAGAAGTGTGAAATATAAAAAAATGATGATAGCTACACCTATGTTCTTCAAAATATGAAATAACAATATCCTAAAAAAATTACTAGAACTTTTCGTATTGAAGGTTTAAAACATCAATGGAAAGAGGTGGTTAATGTGTTTAAAACAATCTTGAGCTTTGTAGTGAAATTAGTCAAGATAACAACCGATAAGTAGATGGTCCTTAAAGAACATGGTATAGTTATTCAAATCACGCTTCCAACCACCTAAAAAAGAATATGTTCAAAGGAAATAGTGAGCAAGCAATCATGGTAGTCTGAAATTTATTAGTGCGTACACAAACTTCCCTAGGTGCTACCTGTGTGATTTGTTAAAAAAGGAAGCAAATACCAAATGGATAATGTTGGCCGTGTATGACCAATTGCAAAAGAAAATTGATGTCAAATAACTAATTAAGATATGCAAAATAGATATATTCGCATCATGTCCACTTCAAACAAGCAACCCTTTTAATTGGTTTATTTGAATCGGGTTGTGGCAAAGGCGCAAGAGGGAGAACTTCGATTGGATTCCCTGGGCACAACTTGACAGAACCATTTATAGATGAGTCACAGCAGCCAAGTTTTGGAAGGATCGACGAGGACATGAGAAAAGAAGAACTTGCCTAGGAGAAGATGTGTGCATCACTGCTGCATGCAGCGAGCAGTATGCGTGCTTTTAGATATGGTTCATCACATCCTTCGGTGTGGAGGCAAGCGTGAACTTTCAGTAATGAGGCATGGCAGAATGCTCGGAAAGGCTTGTGTGAGAAATATATAGTGGTTTGAAGCTGCACAATATGAGCCATCATTTCTCCCACCCTTTCAGTTACTCAGTGTCATCCTCTAGAATCAACATTACATTATTATTCCATCAGTTACAGTAGTGGGAAAGGCCATGCATCATACACGCTAGGCTGCTGGCAAGTGGAATTTTTAGTGTTCAGTTTTCAGAACGCTAATAGTAAAGCCGGACTGCATTTCTTTCTTCCACCAAGAAATTAAAGCATTATAAAATAATGGAGGAGGAGCACTAAGTGGCTTCTCTAGGGTGACATATGCTGATGATATGGCATGTTGTGGGATTAGATAGAATCTATAGTGGGGATTAATTTTATAAGAGATATAGATTAGGATCAAATGTCACGAGCATGATCAAGTGAGATTTATTTTCACCCTAAGTAGTATTAAGTATGATGTGGTTACATGACACTTATGTTAAAATTGAAGTTACTTGGTAGTCAACATTGACCGACTGCAATAGACTATGAAAGGATCTACTAAAATTGATTTCATCTTTTTAGCTAAATCAAAATTTCTATGAATGTTTTAAGGTTATAGTGGACTTTAGAATCTGTAATTGCATATTTTTTTTTAAGTCTCATTTACCTCCCTCGTGGTGGATGTAATGGTGGATGTAGCGTCACGATGGACGGCTGAAGTGGCACCAAGTCAGTAAAAAATGACCACTTGAGAAAGCTAAAAATATAGCTGTGGTGCGTAAATTTCTAGGTTTTTCGTTTTGTTAATAAATGGTTTATATTATTTTATAGGATTTGATTAATACAATTGATACGTATGAGACATGATATCTGTATTACTTTATATATCAGAAAATCAATTATGTTCGTTAGTTCATGGTTTATCATATGAAATAATGATGTTTATTTACCTAGAAATAAGCTGAGCTCAGCTTTACTCAAGAGATCAAGCCTCGGCCGAACCAAGCTCACGCATTTTTTGTAATGTAACAAAGATCTTAGGGCCCGTTTGACATAGATATCGAGCTGCTAGAATTGAATTGAGCCCCAACACCAAACAGACTAGTATTAATGTATTGGAAATGTGTTCGAATACCAAATCTGTTGTTTGGATGTAGATGAATTTGTTAGCTGGAATCCAATGATTCAAGAAATACCAAATTATATTTGGATGTGCAGATCATAGAACCAACCCATCTTGTTCTCCCACCTCCCTCGGAACTCCACCCCAATCTCAATCTCCTCCTCGGTGTCGCCATCGAGCACTGCCCCGGTGGCTAGCTGCCGGCGGCGTAGAGGCCGACCGTGAGCGGGCTCGGGCACAGTGGCATGGAGGACTGTCGTGGGCAGGCTCGATGGCGACACCGGACTTGAGGAGGACGGTGGCTGATGCCGAACTCGCTAAAGAAAGGCGAGGAAGGAGGCCAGTGGCTGGTGCTGGATTCGAAGAAGGTGCACGGTCTAATTCCACGCGATGACGAGGGTAACACTGTATTGAGATAGTCCCAAATCCCAATTCCTCGTGCAACCAAACAACAGAACTCAGGAAAGCTGATTCCATTTTCCAATTCCATGCATCAACGGGTAGCAGGGTCTTGTCGAGCTCCGGGTCTCTGGTTCCAAATCCCAAACCCTCGTGCAACCAAACAACAGAATTCAGAAAAGCTGATTCCATTTTCCAATTCCAGGCATCAACGGGGTATTAGGGTCTTGTCGAGCTCGGGGTCTCACCCTCCCGCCCATATATTAGAGTCTGTAGGCTAAGGCAAAGCTAGGCCGAAGATATGGTGTGACGGCTCTGTCGATTTTGAAATTAAGCGGGTGCACGGAGCACGTACGATCCTTACAGCAGACTATTTACTCACGCACCTTTCCAGCTATAAGCAAGTTCAGATATCGATGGAATGTAAATCCCCAGCAGGGGCGACAAATACAAAATCATTTTATTCGCCAATTCGCCTTCTATAGCGATCTGGAAACAATACTACCAGTTCCGGCAATTTTGGTGGGAGTAGTTACATTGCATCCTTGGAAAGCCAGTTCTGGGTCGGGATTCCCCGAGCATTGGTGAGCTCATCGACGCCGTCTCCCCGCTCGAATACAGCAGCAGCACCCATCCCAGAACCTGTCATCATCAGTACATGTCAAGGTGAGGAGAATGTATCTGTTACAATTTCCGCTCTGAAGCATCCTTTTGATGCAAGTAAACGGAATTCATCAGTAAATTATGTACCTATGCACATAGAAATCACTCCGAACCGGCAATCCTTGCCACGGCGCTTCATCTCATTGAGAAGAGTACTGACGCACCGTGCACCTGCCAAGTAGAAACAAATGCTACTGTCATCATCACTCAAAATATTGTAATCGGGCAGCTCACCGGTCTCAAATGTTTTGCAAAGTTAGTCCGCGGCACACACAGTCAAATGAAATGAATCTGAAATCTGGAATTGCAAAAGACAAATACCTGTAGCACCCAATGGATGTCCAAGAGCCATTGCACCGCCGTTAACATTGACTTTAGCAGGATCAAGTTCCAACTTCTTGCAGCAGTAGACATACTGAGATGCAAAAGCCTAAAGAGAAGAGAATGTAAACATTATCTGGCAATTCTAGTTTTACGATGTTGTCTAGTGAAAGGACTCAAGAGACAGATAAAAAATATACCTCATTGATTTCAAAAGATCAATGTCATCCATCTGGAGGCCAGCAGCTTTCACTGCTGCAGGGATTGCAACGGCAGGACCAATACCCATTACAGCTGGATCAACTCCGACGGCAGCAAAGGTCCTACATTTGCACATTCAGATTTATTGCTCAGCCTCTTAACAGAAACTTACACTAATTAATGGTATCATCAGCTAACAATGATAGTGTTGACCATTGGAATTGCTCAGTGAAACTAAGGTGTTTAACAGCTTTTGGTCCTAGCAGCAAAGCGGCACAAGGTTAGATCACTAGATTGATTGCATATGTGCTGCACATCATACAGGGACAGTAATGTTACCTAAAGACACCAAGAATTGGAAGACCCTTTTTCATAGCAACATCTCGTCTCATTAACAAGACGGCACCAGCTCCATCGCTCACTTGGCTTGCATTCCCTACAGTTAAACAACAATGAACTTCTGTGTGGATACTACTAATGGATAACCAGAAAGAATTTAGAATTCACTTTTCCTTAGTTAATTACCAGCAGTAGTGGTTCCATCCTTTGAAAATGCTGGTTTGAGTTTTGACAGGACTGCAAGCGAAGTACCCGCTCGGATTCCATCATCTTCTGAGACTACGATCTTCTTTTCCTCACCAGTTTTTGGATCAACAATCTTTATAAGGTAACATTGCGTTAGCATATAACACAGAAGAAAAGTCCACCTTTTTAATATGTCAGAAATATTCAATAGTTAGCATAGTTACTTCAGAAAGGTAAATTAAACTACATTACCTTTGTATGAACTGGCACAATTTCCTCTTTGAATTTGCCAGCAGCTGCTGCGGCAGCAGCCTTTCTGTGTGACTCAACCTACACAACAGAATAAAGATTAACAAGACTCTAAAAGCAAGAAGCATATTGAGAGACAACAACCCCATAGTCTCATCTACACAAAAACTTACAGCAGCTTGATCTTGCTCCAGTCGTGTTATGCCAAAACGGTGTGCAACATTCTCAGATGTGAGGCCCATTGGGAGAAGGCAATCGCGTGCTTGAGAAAATAGCTCAACCTAAAACAGTATAAAGATTCCAGACAAAATTGATCAGATCAAAGATGTTTGCACATGTATCTAAATATGCAGTTTTGCTGTATTGATCCAACATGTTACACTTACTTTGGGATTCACTTGCCCCTCAAGACTAACTTTGTTCACTGTCATGGACTCCAAACCAGCAGCAATACCTTGAATGGAGAAAATAGAACTCAATTCATCAACCAATCCAAAACAAAACAAAGTAAGTTAAAATCAAACAGCAACACATCCTACCAATGTCATAGAGCCCTGCTTTAATAGCAGTAGCAACATCTGCAACTGCCTGAAGGCCAGAAGAGCATTGCCTGTTTACAGTCTTTAGAGGAACAGTGTCTGCGTCCAACCAAACAAATTGATTAAGGTGGGGGATGATGGTCGTCTGATATCACAAGAAGATGCAGCAGAGGAAATGTCATTACCAGGGAAACCAGCATAGAGGGCAGCCATTCTGCATTCGATCGCCCTCTGGGACCCAGGAGCTAAGACCGTACCGACAACAATGTCTCCAACTTCACTTGGGTCCAGCTTCGTCTTGTCTACCAAAGCCTATGGATGGGAACGAAAATATATATGTAAAGTCCCAAGGACAACGAATTAATGACAAGCAATCAATTCAGTGGTTTAACATTAAGCTGCATGAAGAGCGCAAACCTTGAAGACAGGAACCAAGAGGTCCTCAGCAAAGGTATCCTTGAAACCCCTCTCTTGGCCTTGCAAATCGCTGTCCTGTAAGCACTGGAAGCAGAAAGGGTATGCAATGAATCATATTTCTTCCATTCCATGCTTAATAAGAGAAATAATAAGTAACAAAAGAAGAAGAAAAAAAAATTCTATCTGCAAAATTATTCCAAACTATCAGGTGTCTAATTGTAAGATCCGATAAGTATCTACTAGGCTCGTCCGTCTGAACCATCAAACAGTCAACAGATGAGTCTAACATCGCTTCCTACTGACTTCCAAAAAGGGTGATGTGTTTAACCCATTAGAGTCAGTTTGACTCGCAGCCAGAACCCAAAATTGCAGTCGCAGCCACGGGGGCGATCGACCATAATTCTACACGGTCCTCGTCGCAGGTTCTCCTAGGAACCATCGCCGAAGAAACGGCCAGACAAAGACAGCCGAAAACAAAGGGAATTCAATTCCCACAGCAGTCCAGTCGCAATCAATCAGAAGCTTTAACAAGAGTGCGCCCGCCTGCCGATCAATGAATCAAACCAAAGCACGAATAGGAAGAGGCAGGGAGGCGAATTCCACTTACGCGACGATGACGACGTCGTCGGCGAAGGCCGGCGTCCGGTGGTACGCCGCGCTGTCCCCCGCCGCGCACGGGCTCGCCTGCCACGCATCCACACACACACAGCACCCTCGTCGGTCAGTATAACAGATCTGGGGCCGGATATAACGCCGCCGAAGCGGTCGGGCCAGCGATTGCGAACGAGAGAGATAAAGAGAGAGCAAGTAAGGGACGGGATTCTCACGGAGATGGCGGAGGGCGGGGCGGGAGTCGCCGCCGCCGCCGCGGGGCTCAGGTGCCGCAGCAGGACCCGCTGCCTGTCCATGGCCTTCTCCATTGTTCAACAACTCCTTTCCCTGACTACTCTCGCTCGCTCCTGGTCACTACTACTTGCTGCAGCAGCAGGTACTCCCCGTCGTCGCGGAGGGTCAAACGAGGCCGGGCGGTTATTTGTAGGAGGGGAAGGGACTGCCGCGGTGGGTGGGGAAGGGAAATCGCGGAGGTTTTACCACGAAGTTTTGGACGGCCGACGGAAAGCCGAAGAGGGGAGGACCGGAGGAGGGAGACCTGGTGGTATGGGATGCGAGTCGGGATGGCCCCGCGCGCCAGGGAAGGCTTGGGAGTTGGGATTGCTGCGGCGACGGCTGGCAGACACGCACAAGAGTAGTTGGTTCATGGTTGGGCTGTGGCTAGGTATGAAACCAGGCTCCGTGTGAGGACGGAGTGGGCGGACCAGACGGCGGAAGCCCTGGTCGCGGTCGCGGTCGCGGGCGGGCGTGCACGCAGCGCAGGACTACTGGAGTGTTTTTCACGCGGTGCACGGGCGGGCCCGGCCGAAAAAAATATCACCCAGATCTTTTTAGTACTCCGTATATCTTTTAGCCCCATCCTCTCTCTATATTAAAAATAACACCCAATTGCACAAACGCGTGGAACTGTATATGTGGTCAGATATATTGTGGCCGCTGCTTCTTACATTAGCAAATAGCTCCAATTAGGATCAAAGTTCTGAAAAGTCGTTTTAGTTTATCAGTTAATAGTATTTTTTTATCATCGAAAATCAGTTGTTTCAACAGTATTTTAGTTTATTAGCTGACTTATAAGCCCTAACAAACACCTTGATGGTCTAAATTATGCTGAAACTAGATGGTTTGTTTTTCCAAAACTTCAGATATTCATGCCTTTTTGATATATACCATGAAAACATGAAAACTATGGCAGGCTTGCTGCTTATGTTCTTCTCTATTTGTAGGCCTATTTGGAACACGTGAATAAGAAACAAAGGAATATATAAAGACAAAGGAAAGGAATGGGAATTAGAGTGTAAAACAGAGTGATAGAAAACACAGGAAGTCGTTGATAAGTGGTGTTTAGAACGCATAAATCTTAGACACAGGAACAAAAAAGGTGGGGGTGACAAACTAATATTAACATCTCTAAAAATAGTGATCAACTTAAATGTGTCTTATAATTACTCGTGGCATTTAATAGTCCACAGCTCTTACGTATGGACCTCCTACCATGTGTGCATTTAATCCTTCTCCATTCATTCACCCTACATATGCAACTTATTCATCTACAAAGGGTTTCATCGACTCATTGACAAGCTTTGCAAAGTGCGCCATCGGCTGGCTAACAACCGAGATAGGCAATGAACGGTCGTAGGAAAGTTTCCAATAAGCTTTAGATCTCATTTTCTAGTTCCTCCAAAACTACGCGTGTAGTTTCTGTTCCTTTAGAAAGTTTCCTATGGCTCCCTTTGTTCCAAAAGACGAGAGAGAAGACT
This sequence comes from Chrysopogon serrulatus, assembly GCA_015844335.1. Lineage (NCBI taxonomy): Eukaryota > Viridiplantae > Streptophyta > Magnoliopsida > Poales > Poaceae > Chrysopogon > Chrysopogon serrulatus. The sequence continues at coordinate 40,350 of JADLZL010003485.1, forward strand.
ATTCCTCAAGAACGAGTTTTATGTACGATTCCTATGCGCTTCCTTTAATCCAAACGAGGCCTTATCTACATAGATCTCTAAACCCGGTGAAAAGCACTGTTCATCAACAGTAATGGGTCCCCATTCCAGACTCATTTACACTGCTCATCCACAGTGGCGCCTGGTACTGTAGCATAGACCCATTTATTCAAAACCTGTTACTGTTCACTGTTCCATTACTCTTTTTTTTTGCCCACCCTCCTTCCCACGCTTCTCCACACCCGTGTGAAGCACGGGGTCCCCATCTAGTATTAGGTAAACGTTTCTCTTGACCATTCTATCCAACACGCCACTAGCCCACTATTGCAGCATTCTCTAGATAACTCAACTTTAGGCAACCTCTAAATAGTAGACAAAAACACCCAATTAGTAAGGAGGTTGCCTAAAAAAAGGAAGGGCATGATTTAGACCTTATTTGGATTGTTGCTAATAGTTAGGTAGTTAATAGCCCATAGCTAATATTAGCTAGCTAAATATTACTTCCCATTAGCAGGCTTAGGTCCAACTAATGAGATAGTTGTTAGATAGATATTAGCTAGTCTATTATTTGGATCTTTTTGGATCAAAATAGAGCTAATTATTATTATTAGTAGTAGCTAAAGTTAATTGTTAGTAGTAGCTAACTATCATATCAATGGATCCAAATAGAGAGTGTGCTCCTCTTGTAAGCACACATGTACCTCATCTAAGTTGTTGAGGTTCATTTATGTGCATCACATACATTTGCAAAAAGAAAGGATCAAAATAGAGCCTTGGGCCATGCCCAACGCGACACTCTGGCGTGCTGCCCCAGGTTCCACGTTGGCACTGATGATCCTTGTCACAAAAGATAGTAGTTCCGCAGACTCACAGAGTCTCTTGCGGAGGAGCCTATTGCCCCATCGACAAAAAGCTAGAGCAAAGCAGGTAAAGCGTGCGTTGGAAGAATGAGGCTGCTATGGTGGCATCTGCCTTTTCACCTTTTATCTCTGCATACCTGCCAGCTTTAGACTCATGGATAAAAGAGAGGAACAAATCTGGGTTGAGAGAATCAGGCTCATATCCCATGGATATCTACATGGTATGCAACTTTATGCTGGGGCTAATGTTTAATACTGCCTGCGTTGGGCATGCCCTTATTCATATTATGTTCCCTCTTTAGTTTGATTTAACCGAGCATCTTTTTCTTTTTGCAAATTGCACAGTACAAAAACAAAGAGAACTATAAAAGGTTAGAAAATTTAGAGCCTAAAATTCGTGCCAAGTGCACCATAGAAAACTTGAGTAGAACCAACTGACCGTTCCTTATTAGTTTAAAATTAGAAATAGGAGCTTCAAATAGGAAAATTAAAAGCTTATTTATTTTCTTGAACTTTGCTAAAGTGGTTGATGCTATCCTTGAACTCTAAAACCAGACAACTTGCTTCCATCTATTGATTGGAACATAAGAAACACAAAATATAACATTAAAACTTTTTCAAATAGTCAAATTAGACTTAGTTCTGCAAAAATGAAAAAATACAAAAATCTAAGAAAACTCCAAAATATTATAATTATTGTCTAAACACATTTAACAACTTGCCACAACCATACATGAGATGCAACCAAAACGAAGCGTAGTCTTTGGTTGTACTTAGTGTTTCAAAATGAAAATTGTACTTAGTGTTTCAGAATGGAAATAGACATTGATTAGAATCTTTTAGTAACTTTTAGATTTTTTACATTATTTTAATTTTCTAGAGCTAAACCCAAATTTAAGGCCTTCATAGATGTTTTCATGAGCACTAAATATTTGATGAGGGTACTTCATGCCCCCAATTTAGCTCTAGGATTTATCTAAAAGGCTTATCAAGTGTTTACTAGATTTTCTTGCCCTAAAATAGAAGTTTATAAACATTTGTTGCAGCTCAAAAGGCTTATCAAGTGTTTACTAGAGTTTTTATTTAACTAAAAAAATGTGAACTGCCTTGGAAGCCCCTTCTAACTAGGGCGGTGAAGTAATGGGAAAAATTTTGAGAAAAATTATCTCGTTTTAAAGTTTGAGCAGGAAGTATGGACTCAATCAAGAGTGGTAAAATGCCACCTTTTCCTTGCATAAAAATAATAACAATTTAATTTAATCTGGCTGGCCCGATCATTTTGGGTTGGTCATCTGTGTCGAGCATGGCCTAAAGTCCTAAACAGACACGGGCCATGCGTAGGGCTGAGGCTGGGCCGGCCAACGTTCGCTCAGGTCCACAGTCCACTCAGAACAGAAATCAGCAAACGACATCTTTCCCCGTCCCTTCACCCCACGCCGCCGTCGTCACCGCCGCGCTCGTATCTGCAGCATCCCCCACCGTATCCTGCGGAAGAAGTGCTTAACGAGCTACATCCCACCACCGCACGATGTCGGCAGCGGCGCGGGTGCTTCCGAAGGCGGTGACCTTCGTGACGGGCAACGCCAAGAAGCTGGAGGAGGTCCGCGCCATCCTCGGCTCTTCCATCCCCTTCCAGTCGCTGAAGCTCGACCGTGAGTACCTCCTCTCTCTCTTCCCCAATCCATCTTTGTCGCCCCCGCATCTGCAACCTTACACGAGTAGCAGCCTAGAAGAGTGGGTTTTAGAGCTAGCGGTTCAAGTGCGCGCCACCATGACTCGGTGGCTGAAGGGGGTGGCGTCGCTGAGCTGTGTGGCCTTTGGGCTTGTGGTTATCTGCAATCGAGTAATTGAGAATTTGAGATACACTGATACATTAACGCAGGATCTACCGGGTTGTGTTATATCTGATCATCTGATATCACTGATGGTACCGAATTCTTTGGATTTTTAGTAACTGGAGATTCAGGACAGATAAAACCACGTGCCCTTTTCTCTGATCAGTCATACCTTCAGGGTGTCAGTAATTTGGTCGTAAAGCTCCGCCGAAGTTTCTCAAGACTTGCTGTGTGATATAATCAGTAAAATTATGCAACAGCTAGGTAGCAAACATTGGGAAAAAAAAAGATATAAAAGAGCAGGTGGACTGCATCAGGCGTTCCGGAATAAATAGACTTGTAGCCAATGTGTTGTTTACTTACTGATGACCAGAATTCTAAACGCAGCCTTGTGATTATTTTCTTTTGCTTTTCTGAGATTAATACTGACTAAGAATTTGTTAATAGTTGGGATTATCAGTGGTGGACACAGCCACACAGGTACAAGAATCATATGTAGTTTGGTGCATCGAAATGGAAGTCTGGGCAGATTCTGACATCCTACTCTGTGAATTGATATTGCATCTCCAGTGTACTGCCAAATGCCCCAGAATAGCCAAACATCATATCAAATGTTACAACAATTTTTTTTTAAAAAAATTCTGTGGAACTCATACAAGTTCACCACGACCACTACATCTAAAGCTTTTGATGATATATCATGTCTTTACTTCCTCCATTTCAAATAGTTCACTTTGGCTCTGTCATAAATCAAATTTTTATAACTTTGATCGAGTTTTAGAAAATATATTAACATTTACAAATTCAAATAAATGAGCCATCAAAATGTATTTCATGGAGAATTTAATGAAAACTAACTTAATATAGTAGATGATGTTTTTTTCTATAAACTCAGTCAAAGTCAAAGAAGTTTGATTTAGGACAAAGCCAGAGTGAACTATAATTTGGAATGGAGGGACTGCTTCATATTACTTCATGCATTGCTATTATTTTCTTTCTTATTAATACAAAACATAAGATCTCTTTGTACACTTTGTCTGTTAAATTTGTATTTGGCAGTGCCAGAACTGCAAGGGGAGCCAGAGGACATATCCAAAGAGAAAGCACGAATGGCTGCATCTCAGGTACTTCCATGTTTCTGACCACTCGCATATTGGGAACATCCAATGAAATAACATTCAGGTCTGGTTGAAATCTGCCATCTTGTTCTTCATATAGGTGAATGGGCCTGTACTGGTGGAGGACACCTGCCTATGTTTTAATGCACTCAAAGGCCTGCCAGGTGATTTATTTCCATTGTTCTTCTCGTTGAGTTATTGTAAATTGATTATGCAGAATTTGACATGCACATCTTTCTGCTGCAGGACCCTACATGTAAGTCCTTTTATTGCTCAAGCATTTGAATCATACAATTTTATCCCCAAATTACACTTAATAAACATCCTTGACCAACATAACTCATTGACAGACTATCTTAATCTTGGAGCCTTCAATGCCATTACTAATGTATCTGCTCTTTGTTTGGATATCTTGCATACATGAATGAACAGAAAGTGGTTTCTTGAGAAGATTGGGCATGAAGGTTATACAGCCAACATCTCTTGTGTTCCTGGTTTTTTTTGTGTTTTGACTAAATAATCTCATGCACCATTTTTTTATATAGGTTTGAACAATCTGTTAACAGCTTACGAAGATAAATCAGCATTTGCTATGTGCATCTTTTCTCTTGCTCTTGGACCTGGAGAGGAACCAATCACATTTGTTGGAAAAACTGCGGTATGATGTCACTTTCTGTTTGTGGAGTTTTGAAATCCGATGCAGCAGTGGACGAACTGATTTATTAAAATCTTTGCTACAGTGCTGCTGTTGGCAAACCTGTATCTTTGGAGTATATTTTAATAACTTCTAGAGTGGAACTATAATTTACTAACATGTATACAAATTTTCTGTTGGGAGCATAAATAGAAAAACAATGAACCATTAGCTTTATCAGATTTGTTAGTTAGCCTTTTTCCAACAGCATGATTGTCTTCTTTCACCCAAATAATTTGATTGTATCATAGGACTTTGATGGATGCAGCAGTGTATTTATTTTTGGAACGTCATGTTTTGAGACTGGCTCTCATTGTGCAGGGAAAGATCGTACCTGCTAGAGGTCCTAATGATTTTGGATGGGATCCTGTATTCCAGCCAGATGGTTTTGAACAAACGTGAGTACTGTATTTTCCTGACAGTTCATAGTTCTGCATCCGTCTTCACACTGATTGCATAACATGTAATGCAGATATGCTGAGATGCCCAAGTCAGTGAAGAATGAAATATCTCACAGAGGGAAAGCTCTTGCTCTGGTGAAAGAACACTTTGCATCTGCTAGCTATACAGTTCAGAGCGATGACTCAGCTTAAGTTTGACTTTGGTTCCTAGCCGAATGAACATCACATTCTGGAATGTAAACTGAACTAGTTTTAGTGTATACGTTTACTGTTAAGTTTATTCATAGATGTACTGTAATTTGTTTGATTGTGATATACTTGGTGCCTATTATCAACTTAACGATATTTCTTCACTGGATCAACATTAGAATCTAAAGGAATACACAGCTTCTGCCATAGATTACGCATTGCAAAAGAACCATCACAAACTAGATAAATAAACAAATTATCTAAGCTACCTCAGTACCAACGCTGATAAGCCAAATGCATACCCAGATTTTTCACACAAGGGACTGCACACAGTCTGCACTTCAGCAGCTGCAGAAAGGCACCAAAAGAATCGTTGCAACTCGAAGCCTAAAAGAACTACACTGTCTAGGGCCTCCTGAGCTTAACGTGGAGAGGCGTCTCCTTATAGCTGGTGACTCGTTCCCTGGCCTGCCGCAGCGGCCTTCCAAGAGATGATCTCCGCAAGAACTGGTGTCCAGGCTTTTCACTGCCAGAGGCACTCTCTGGATCGATCTTGCAGCTGCTGATGGCGAGCTGGACGTCCTCTATCTCGAACAAGTTCTCCGTGCGGTTGCTTGGCTTAGGGATTCTCATGGACTTTCTGCAGAGGAAGGCCAATGATCTTAGCAAAGCTCAGCTGTCAAACAGAACTCAATTGTCAAAACTGTGGCAAGGGTTTTGAACTAGTGTTTACCGTCTCTGAGAGGCATCCCTGTCCCTATCCTTGGGAAGGGCCAGTTTCGCCGATGTCGTAGGTCCTAGAGCTGAAAAACATTGGGCATTTGGTCAGGCATTCAGACGAAGTCGATACCAACACCAGGTCATGTGGGACAATCGGTTAACTGAGGATTGGTGGTTTTATTACATCGAGATCTCAGCACCCGTTTCCTGCTGGCGTTCCCGGACCTCTGGATGCTCCTCGCACGCGATGCATCTGAAGCAGGCTCTGCATCGACCACATCTCCTCCATCCTTGGTCTGCGCAGCTCTGTCAGGACCCAGATGCTGCGTCCTTTGCACAGGTGCGTTGCGGCGCTGCATCGTCTTCTTTACATCCTGTAGCAAGAACACAAGAGCCGACATCTCACACCGTTCGTCGTTCAATGTTCATCAAGAAGGAAAATGACCAGGCATGGAGATGAACAGATTAGGGAGAAAAAAATGCATCCTGCGTACTTCCAGTTCAGACGCTTTCGCTTTAAGGCTGGCTCTTGAGCACGCAAGCTCATGTTGCAGTGCTTTTAACTTCAGTGAGAAAAGAATTCAAGGCTCAGATTCTTGCTCATCATGTTATGAAGAAATCTACCGTGTCTGACGAGATCAAACTGTACTTACCGATTTTCTTCCAAAGTTAACCTCCTGCAAAATTCAGAAACAAAACGATGAGCAAATATATAAGGCTTTAACCAAGAACTGAACCTTTCCTGCTGAATTTTGGAGGACGAAGCAGAGGAACATACGGCCATCATCTGAGAATTTGTCCGCGCAAGTTCCCAGTTGGCAAGGCGCAGCTTCTCAATCTCAGCCGCGCTCAGCAGTATGATCTCTCTGCACAAACACCCCAACCAAATCCAATGGAGTCAGGCCAAAACGGGACATCCCCCCAAGAACCATGACCGGTCAATCACCGGTGTAAGAATTCGGCGGAGCAGAGCGTGCAGAGACTTACTCCCTCTCCGCGAGGAGCCTCACGAGTTCCTCGTTCTTCTGTTCCGGTAAAAAGAGAAAAATAAGAAGGGCGTCGTTAGCATACACGGCAAGAAAACCATCAGGAAGAAGACGGGATGATCATGGAATGGCGATCTCACCTTTACTAGCTTCGCAAACCCATCAACCCTGCCGGCGTCTGCGTCCACCGGTGCCGGCGCCGCGGGGCACGCCGAGTCGTCCGGCACATCGACCGGCAAGCGAATGCTCAGGTTGGTGATGTCGCAGAGCGTCTTCCTCCTCGCGGCCCTGCGCTTCAGGGTCGACGCCGCGTCCGATGCCAGCGCGTTCTTGGCCAGCGCGGCCGCTGGGGGCGAGACGGCCTGCTGGGGCGCGAGGACGGGCGCCTCCACCTCCATGCCTGCCCGTCAATCACAGCGAAGCGGGGGCGCACCAAGCGATGAGCAGGTCGGGGAGAGAGAGAGAGAGAGAGAGAGAGAGGGAAAGAGAGGCGCGGGGTGGAGATCCGGAGATTGGGGAGGGGAGGCTTTGGTGGCGGACGGTTTTGCTTGCGGGGTTGAAGACGGAAGAGGGGCGGCACACACAACGGCTAGTTGGAAGGCGGCAGGGGAGCGGGGCAGGGCAGGGCGCATCAAAGGGGAGCGGCGTAACGTTCAAACTGGAGGTGTTGGTGCGGAGATCGGACATTTGGAAAGGGCCAGGTCTTATGGTAGGCACGGCCCGTTAAAGCCCGGTCCAAGAGACACAACTCATCCAAACAAAATCGTGTCCGGCCTTATGACGTGCTGGCTTGACCATGGCCCAGTAAGATTTTTTTTTTTTAAGAATAGCGCCATTAAATTCTAGAATAAATCTAGGAAAATGTGAGTACTCGTGTCAAGTCTGGGACTTGAACCTAAGTGGGTAGGTTATACAACAAGGAACCCAAACAGCTGAGCTACGCTCAGTTCGCTCCAGGTAAAATAGTTGAGCCGCTAAGTTTCATCTATTAAGAAACCCTACCTCCTCCTCTATCTCATCTCCGACAACCGTCACACATATATGTTGACTGCCCCTCCTCTTTCTGCCCCTCTCCTCGCCACCCCTCCTTTATCTGCTTCTCTGTTGACACCAAGGACGGCGAATGAGTAAACGCAAGTGTTCAGTTGTCGGTTTAACTTTCAGTAGGAGTTAGTATTGCAGGAACCGGTTTTTATAAAGAACACAAAAAGCTTGTTCGGTAGGACTTGTCAACCGATAAGCCAAAACATTGTAGAATCAACTGATTTTTTATAAGAAGAAAATACTATTAGCTTATTAAAGTTTGAAATAACTTTTTATTTAAACGAGCAAGCTAAAAGTTTACTAATAAGGAATCATACTCATCCTATAATGACACATCCCTATAATGACACAAGAGGTTTATGATAGATTGGGTAGAGAGAATTTCTATGGTAAATGTAACAGGTATAAGATAAGATAAGATATAAATGCATAGCCTCGTCCTTGCTCCTTGGGGCAAAAGACGAAACAAGAAGAGGATAGAACCATTGCTTGAGACATCTAACTTTCGGTGGCCCTACTACTTTAATAACTTGCTTACTAACATGTGATGAATTACAGAGACTATGATTGTCACCACCTACTAGTACCATGACAATCGGTGCAACAAACATCATAGGCAAACAAGATATAGTTTAGACACTACGTATATACTATAACAACCTTGCGACACTGAGTTTCCTTAGCGAAGCTAGATCACTCTAGTAAAGTAAAGTGTTGTACCAATAAGAAAAAGTAATATATCGACTTACTAGAATTAGATATCAATTACCTTAAACATCACATATTACTTAAAATATCACATCCATCGAGCTACAGCTTGAAGAAGACACCAATAGATTTATGTCTTTCTCCACTCTCCTTGTTTTGTATACTACTACTATATCAGGGTTTCACCCATGAGTGAAATGTGAAGCCCCTCCTTTGTACAGGGCAGAGAGCTAAGACGAGAAAAGTAGAACACAAAAGCAATAAAAAAGCTATGTTAAATGCGTGCATTTGTTATTTTCATTCGAGAAATTGAAGACAAACACCTCTTGTATAGGAGCCTTTTTAAGATAAAAGATAAGGTTCAACTTCTTATACATATGGTAGAATATGACCAAATGCACAAGGCTCAAACACAAACACGTTCGAGTTGAGAAGAACATAACACTAATAGAGATCAATCCGACAAGAAGATAACCAACCAAACGACGCAAAAAAAACGCAACGCTGCCTTTTTCAGAAGCTAAGCACCCTAAAGTAGCAACTCTTGGTCCTCATGAATCTACAATTGTACCCACTGCCGAAGCCATTGCCTTCCTCTGAAGATTACCTGTAAAATTTCTTTTTGCTCTACATCTATCAAAAACCACTTCGTTTCTTGTGGCCCAAATAGTCCAGCACATTGTTGCCGGAACAATTAATAAAGGTAAGATATGTTTGCTACCCCAGTTTGCACCGTACCACCTATATCAAATAAGTCATGTATGTTAATTGGTCTAAGAATACTTAACAATAAGTAGACAGCTCTCGACGACAAATTACTATATTAGCGAGATTATTTTTTGTTAGAATTGCGCCTCTTTTAATTACCACATAAGGATCTTGACCTTCATTAGCATCTTTGTATGTCAAATCTTCCGTGAAAATCTGACATCATTAGTATTAACTAGTGCAGCACACGTTGCTTTAACTAGTGCACCCTTCGGACATGAGCTAAACGTGTAAAACAAAATGAGGATGAAGCTCGATGTCACGCGTTCATCACGAGTAACTACAACAAGAAGTAATCGTAGCCAGCCGTGCGCGTCATGCCCATCCCATGAAGGCTCCGGCAAGCCTCCAAAGAAAAGCATGGAAAAATGGTTATCTTATCCCAAGCCATGGATGGACATCTCCTTTTTGTGTTGGTGTGGTGAATGAATCTACGGAAGGAAAGGATTTGTAGCTTACGCGCCGCCGATTCTTTGTTCTCAGCGGGTTTTGGGTTTTGGCAAGTAAAGATGACGTTGACGTGTCCTACGGACACGCCGGCCGGTTTGTGTGAGCTGATCGAAGAAGGATAAACCGCAGTGGAATCCGTGCTTTCATGGAACGGCGGTCTCTTGCGGGCGTGGTAATCCTCCTGATCTGGGGGAAGATTTGCTGCGGCAACAAGCATGCCATTAGGCCCATTACCAAGCTGGAACTACCAGGACGTGTAGTTACATACATTGCACGCTAGCTTTGTGCAGTGCAAGCGTACTACTGTTGTTAACTACTACTCCCTCTGTCCTATGTATTTTGTCGTTGGAAAACTGTGTCTCCCTCATAGACACGCTTCCCGGACGACATACTCCATGGGACGGAGGGAGTAGTGTTCTATTTTACGAGAGATGTTGAGCAGATTTCACAGACTGTCAGTCTGAACTCTGAAGACAGCAGCCAGCGCATTCAATCGACCATGCCAAATAGTTGCTCTGGCCCGTGTGCCAAATCGTTGCTCTGGGCCGTGACCGTGATGCAGTCAGTTGGACTGTAGTATCTTACTATTACTAATTAGAGGCTCCAACGGAGCCTCCACGTTAATTCTCACCAGACGCGCTAGAAAAAAAGATAAATACTCTATATTCCCACGTTAATCAAAAACATCCGACCATCTAATCAATGTCTCTAGCCATCCATCACCATTGGATATATTTTGTTTTTAGAAAATTACCCACTTATACCATTATAAATAAAAATCAATTTTTAGGGGAAAAATATTATTGACGGTTTGGAGATAATCTTGATCGGCGGTAGCACAAACATTCGCCGTTAGTTAATATAAAATATTGGAGGAGTCATATTATTCACGTCACTTGGTAATACATTATTAAAATATTATATATGCAAATAACAATGTTCATAGTTAGTAAAATATTCCGTAATATAGCATAGATCTAACTAATTGAAAATAAAAACATATAACACCCATCGTATCTCACGTGGTAATATCCGAGTCCGAACCCTGGCGACGCGTAGCCGCGACGCGTAGCCGCCGGCGATAGCCATGAAGCTTCAATCAATCTACAAAATTCGACATCTCAATCCTGTAGTGTGCTACGTTGGGCTTCCCTCCCAGTCATGTATTGCATGTGCTTCTCCCTCCGATCAGTCTGTTTCTGGCAGCTCCTATGTGATGGATTTCGATAGCCTAGGTGAGCTTCTTTGTTTCGTTGCTCTTTCGATTGCCTACTCGATTTCCTATTTGAGCTTGGGCATACATGTTTAAACCCTACAAATTGAAATCCGCTCCTGGATAGAACCCACGTCCACGTCGCCTGAAATTCCCGAGCCGTCCGATCTTCAAATCGACAGTCCACATCGCTTGAATCGGAGTTCGCCGGAAGCCGCCTCTCGCGCTTCCCTACTGCCTTCTCCTGCTTCTACTCGGCTTCTCGCGACTCTCCCAGCTTACGCTCCGAATCCGGCAAAACAAATATATACCAGAGCTCCAGCTTCTACTTCTCGACGATTCTCGGTTTCCCTCCTCGTCTCTCTCCTCTCTCTCTCTCTCTCTCTCTCTCCCTCCCTCCAGGCGAGGAGCGGCGGCGCCCCTGGCCCTTGGCGCCCGGCGCTCGCCGGTGGCCAACCACGACCATGGAACGCCCTTGTTGGCCCGCCGTGGGCCGCCGCCGGCTTCCCGTGCTCCGGCCGTCCGCGTGTGGTCGACGGAACCTAACCCTCCCAGATTGCCGCGATCGTCGTCCCCGCCGGTCTGCCGACGGCCGCCCCGCGACAGAGCGTGCGAGCGGTGGCTCATCTTTGCGGCGACGCACCGCTGCGCAGCGGTCCGGGCGGGCAACACAGCGCGGCCCCTCCGCAAGGCGCTCCCGGCACGGTCGGCCGAAACCTAGCCTCCTCCAGTACTTTCGTGCGATCTTCCCGGGCACCACCGGCGCTGACCCCCATCCAGCGGCGCCAGCGATCTGGCACGCCGGGCACCACAGTGGCGGCGACCGTGGCCCAACCCGCTCCGTCCGCGTCGCTGAGGCATCCCGTGGGGTTGCCGCAGCGGCCGCGCGGTCGACCAAGCGATGGCCGCCCGCGGTTGAGTTCTCCAGTAGCAGCCGGCTCACCGGCGGCGAGTGTGGCATCTTGGCCGACCCGTCCCCTCGTGCTCGGCTCTCTCCTCTCTAGATATGGCATATGCTTCTAGGGATTTTGATTTCTCGTGCGTATTTGGGGTGGATTTGAGCCCATCGAAGTTGATTCCACAAGAACCGGTGGTGGCTTCACCGACAGGAGAGGGGGCCACGCCATCACGCCGCCATGCCCAGGTGGTGGCGGTCTTTGCCACCGCTCTTGTCTTTGCAGGGGCGGGGGAGGGGAGGAGACAATGTTCGGGCCTCTGGCGCGATCTTTGCCCAAAGCAATGGAGGGTGGAGTTGCAGTGCGTCCGAGGCACGATTAGGCCGCAACCATGGTTCTCCTCTTCCCTCAAATCCAAGGTATTTCTATCCATCAGTCAATATATGCCATCTTCAAAATGGAATTTTACAGGTGTCCTACTAATGCCCGTGACTCACTTTACAGATACCCAATGACATGCCCAAATTAAAGGCCAACGCTTCTTCGCCCCTGTAGGTACTCTGATCTTCCCTATGCTGTTTTCCAGTTTCGCTTTTAATTTCTGTGGTTCAATTTTCCCTCAGATTTAGTTTGTTCATACTCTAGGGTTGTATGTTCATGGCTATTTATTCTAGGTTTTCTATATTACGATGTGAGATCCACCTTGGCATGGGTCTACATCAACTCAATTTATTGGCTCTGAATGCACTAACCACCGATACTTGAACCAATGGCATAAACAGTTAATTAGCATGTACCTTTATGCGTTCCTGACTTTATTGTCTGTTTAGTTCTTCCAATTGCCTAATAATTATTATATGTAACGACCCTCATGAACCAGAGACTGCAAAAGTACTGTTGTCATCTTCAAATTATCATTGGCGTGTCAGCGTGTTCTTCTTAGCCATTACATTACACAAAAGGATTGAATTTGCGATTTCCTTGTGCAGGTTACATTGGACACTGCTTCTTGCAAGCAATGAAATAGTTAAAGCTAAAAGGTGTCATGCTATTTATCGCGAGCAATGGTTTTGGCCTTGTGCTGATGACATTTTTGCCTACCTACTGATTGCTATTTTGTGGCAGCAGATAGAATATACAGTGCTTCCGTTGCCCTGTCAGGACACGATGCATTTAGTTTTCTCATGGGGTGCAGATCATGCAACTTGCTGTAGGTTGACATCGTCTTTTAATAACATTTTCTTTGGCGGAACATTAGCGGTTATTTTTTGTTACCCCATGAATGCACAGGCAAGGTAAGGAAGTTGTGGACGTGCGCAAAGGGCATGGGATTATTGGTGGTTCAGTTCAAGATGCATTTCTTGTTTCGATTTGTTTGGGTGAGAGGTGGAGGTTGGATTCGACATGCCACCTTAATGGGCTATATACAGAGTTACGACGAGGAAATTAATGGTCTTCGTATTTCTTCAACTCTGTCAGCTTTTCCCTTATTTCCTATAGTAAGATCTAATATTTTGTTTCAAGCAGTTTGGTTTCGCTTTCTTGATTCCATGGACGCGGCCATCTCCATCAGACCTCAGCTACGCTGTACAAGGTACACACTACTCTGATGCACTCATCTCACCCTGTCCTTCGCTCAGTCGATCTATATATGTATGTGGACATAGAGATCATAGGATCTTCTTTCTTGGTCCCTCTTTCCATATTTATTATCAGGTTTTCTATTTCGTTTTATTTAGTTGACTGCCTCAACTAAATTAATCTATTGCTTATTAGTTTACCACATATTCATTTGTCACCTACACTGATGGATCACTGACAACTAGAATATTGGCTATTGCAATCCTTTCCTACTGCCTCTCATTCTCAAGCCACTATATTTTGTTTTATGTAGAGTCAACATTTTCAACAGGCTTGCTACGGCAGTATCGTTTATAGTTTTAAATAGTTTCAGAAGACATGCTGCAGTACAGGTCACTGAATAAATGCTCTCTTTCATCATCTTTTCTTCTATCTTCTGTGTGTCAAGTGTTTGATTTATGGCCTAACATTAATTCCAATGAATAGGTGTTCAAACTCTGAAATATGAAAGATTGGCCATGCTTCTCAGAAATGCCAAACAGACTGGGTGGACCTCAACAAATGACTTAGTGGGGACCTATGGTACAGGTACAGGAGTTTCCCGAAACAGATTTATTTCATGATTTTTTGCTTCCTTACTAAATGACTAAGATGATGGTTTATTTAAAAGGCAAATAATGGCATGCCGGGTTAAAGCAGAGTTGCATGTATGGCCTCTAATAATAATGGTTGGTATTTTTTTTGTTCTCTCTCTATTGCAAGTTCACCTTTCATTTTTAAAGAAAAACATGCTTCTTTATGACATGGGATAAGCTGTTACTGATGCACAGTAATTAATCATTCCGTACAATAGAACCAGAAAAGGTTGACATATTGGCATAATAAGAGTTCAGTGGAATAGTATGTGCATGCTGTAGAGTACAGTTTGTCTGTGGTACGAACCAAAAGTCATTCAGTAATTAGTCAGAACTAAATTGTCATTTCTTCTGTTTGGAGGCAACCCGAACATAGTTACATTGTATTTTGTGTATTTGTGTATTGTGTGTTTCCTGATTTGTTAAAGATCAAACTTGAATCACAATAATCTGCTTATCCACTTAACTGTTGCTTTGGTGCTTTTACGCTTACCATCCTAACCCCCTGTTACCTGCATTATTTAGTTCTTTCGCAGCCTTTCTGTTTTTTGTCCAGCTTCATCGTGCTTGCTTCAGCAATACTACACCACCACGCTGATTTTCTTATGAATTTGACATGGAGATGCCTTTGATGTTAAACGGTTCATCGACATGCCTACAAGGGTCAGTGGGTTTCCCCCTTCTTTTTGGCGTCACATCCTAATGTTGAAGGTGCTGCACTGGTCGTTTTCCACCCATGTTTGTATTTTGATAACTTTTCTGCTATGACGGTTTGATTGTCTAACAATTAGTTATACATATTTAGCACACATACTTCTAACACATGCCTATTTTTTCAACAATATTATCAGACTAGGAGCCCTATGCACCGTGATGAACCACCTGTTCCATCGACGAGCCAACATACTACCACCTGCTGGAACCAAGACCATGATCTGTACATTATATATGTATATACTAACATCTGCATCTTTGTTGTATTTAGACGCCCGTGTACCATATGTACCTCCTGTAAAAATATCGTGGTGTTCAGACAACACTGCCATGTAATATATTAACGTACCTGAACCGAGACATCTGCTGCTTACTGCACCCAAATCATATTTCCTGTACTTCACCCACTAGCGCGCAGGAGCGCGCATCGCCACTAGTTTCATATATAAAGCTAACTGAATCTAGAAGACAAGGCAAGAGGTATCCTATCCTGTGTCAACCCATCAGTGGAGCTGCATGTATCGACGAGTTCACCTGCTTGAGTGGAGAGACCAACGATATTTGGGGAGTGTCACTGGCACGACTTCTCACTACTAAAACCAGAAGACAACGCCTTCATGATCAATACTGCAACCTCTCTTTGCACTGCACCAAACGCGACGACTACATCACCAGGCGCTATGTCAACTAGCGCAACCGGCTTTGCCGCTGGATATGTCTCTGTGATGAACTCTATCCTTCCTACAAAGTCTCCTGCCTTAATTTTGTTCGTTAGTCATCTACGCACATGTCACTGTTAGATCGGCTCGATGTTAATTAGAAACATGCGACCATCAAATCAAATGGCTAGCCATCTATAACTATTAGATCTATTTTGTTTTCTAAAAAATTATCAACCTACGCTAATGTAGATAAAAAAATGGTCGAAATCTTATTATTCGGGAGAAGAGAAATCTTAAGCCTACATGAAAAAATCTTGAACAGTAGTACCATCACAATTATAGTCGTTAATAATCTGTTATTAACAAAATCTAAATCTGAATATATTAATATTACTCAGAAAATCTTAAGCAACCACGTTCCATACGTTAAAAAGTAAACAATATGGACAATCGAATTAGTTAATAAATATTATATGATTTGGATCTTATTAATCAAGTCACTTGGCAATAAATTATCAAAATATCATCCGAGTCCTAATCACGCTCAGTTGGTAATGAATTCTTAAATCCTTAAATACTCCCTCATACATAAATTATTATATACTCCCTCTGTTCCTCGGTCCTCAAATAAACTCATGTTTTAAGTCCTGAATGAAGGAGTCAATTTTTTTAGTACAATTGAGGATACAAAGAATAATATTAACATTTGTATGAATTTAATAATGACACTTATTGTTCATTGTGAATACCATTACATTTCTATATGTATGTGGCTAAATTTTAAAAGGTTTCACGCTTAGAAAAATGAATTGTGCATTTATTTTAGGACAGAAGTATGTTGCCTCCACAAGTCCTCGGTTAGTTATTCCAAATATGATAGAAGTTTAATATGTTAATAAAATATGAGGCAAATAAACAAGATTTTACATTGTCCTTGGACTGTTGTAATAAATATATAAATAAAGAGGAGGCGATTTTGGTGAATCACACACAAACTAAACTTATCTTTCAAAATTTACATATGAATTTATAAACTATAATTCAAAATAACCCATAAGTACGTATCCAAATTACTCACGTATGTCAATAAATTACTCACGTATGTCACTAACAAAAGATAGTATCAAAGTAAAAACAAAAGATAGTATAAAATAAAAATTTTGATTATCCAAATTACCAACCTTTGCTACACTAAGAAAATAAATAAAAACCTCTAAATTTATGTGTAAAATACTAATATAAGTTATTATGGGAAATAAATAAATAACCATTGTAGTTTATTATATGTCAGCTTAAATATTATGCCATATAGTAATATATTTTAAAAATAAATAAAAGGAACTCTAAATCTACATGGAGATAATAAGTTGTCGTTGTCCAAGCTGTAATGACTTTTTATGCCATAATAGTACCATAAAGTCTAACTTTTGATTATCTAAATTATCTACCTTTGCTACAGCAAAAAATAAAAAATACCTCTAGATCTATGTGTAAATACTAATATAAGTCATTATGACAAATAAATGAATAACCATGGTCATTTTAAATAAGTTCATTATATGTTAGCTTAAATATTATGCCATATAGTATAATCTATGTTAAAAATAAATAAAAAGAACTCAAAATCTACATGTAGATAATAAGATAAGTTATTATGACAAATAAATTAATAACTATTTTTATTTTAAAAAGTATATTATATATTGAATAAAACATTATGTCATTTTTTTATTATATATGCCATACAATTAATTCAACTCCTTGATTGTTGTCATCCAAGCTGTACTGACTTTTTAAGCCATTGTAGTTGCTAGAGTGTAACATAAAGTCTATACTATTTCACAAAAAATAGATATAGAACATCTCCAAGAGTGTCTAAAATAGTTTCTCAATCTAGGAATTTTACTGAGATTTACAAAAAAATTATCTCCAATAACTATCAAACCAACCTCCCAATGTTTTGGCACTCGAAAAAAAACACCCCAACCCACGGATATATACAGCATGCACGCCTATCATCGTGGCAATCTATGCATGGCTCCTGATGCAAGAGAGGCAGAAGGTACTATAATGGTTGGTGTGGCAATCTATCAATTATGCCAATGCTAAATCTATGCACATGTAACTCTGGATTTAAATAAAAGTTATTTAAATAAACTATTTTTAGTAGTTAATTTATATTAAACATGAATTTCTATATTGCTTAAGTAACTCAAGATAGCCCGTGCGGGAGCACGGGTTGATGAACTAGTAAGTACTAACCGAAATCTAACACTGCACGCCCGTTCTTGCCGACCTTTGACGTAGAGAAGCTGAACCGCATCACGCGCCAATTGCCATGTTTAGAAACCTGACTCAAATCCTACTCGATATTTTCGTTTAAAAAAAAATACAATTCTAATTTTACTTTTACCTAAGCGTTTTTTTACCGACAGAGTACTGGTTAGTGCAAGAATGATCTTGCTCCTAGCGGATTATACTTTTCTTCTCTCCAATCAACAAGACATGAGAAATCGGAAGCAACAATTATACCGCACCAAGGAATGGATTGCCTCATTTCAAGAAAAGTAGAGAAAACAAAGAAGAAGAAATGTGTTGCAGCGATGTTGCTCACTCACTCAGTCATCAATTTTGCATTTATCTACCGTTTTGGGTTTTGGTGCTAGTATCTCCGCCCCCACGCACTCTCTCATCCTCAAACCCTTCCCTTTACGTCTTTTTAATTAACAAGCAAGGAAGCAATCTCCCTCCCCCAGGTGATTCCAAATCACCTCCTCCCTCTTTCTCTCTCTTCCCCCCAGTTTCTCCCTCTCATCTCCTCAGACCTGGCAGTTCGTTCACCCCCTTCCCCATTCACACTCGCTCGGTCGCTCCCATAGCCACTTCCCCCACTGCCATTGGTGCCCCAATCAATCCCAATCTCCAAATCTCAGGAGCTTCGACCCAAGGCCTGAATCCATGCCCCCGCTATCCTCACTCCGCTGCCACTCCCCTGCATTGCTATAAATTCCACCGCATCTTGGCTCTGGCCCATCTAATCCGCCAAGAAGCCATGGCCCGAGCTCCCAAATCCACCGGCATTGCCCTCTCCCTCATCCTGCTGGCAGCAGCAGCCGCCGCCGCCGCCGCCTCGGCCCTCCCTCTCCTCAACTCCTCGGTCCCCGACCCCGCCGCCGTCGTCGCCGACTTCCACAGGTAAATTCCGGTCATTTTCAAGCCGTTGCTGCTGCAAAGGTGCAGTCTTTTCTTCTAAAAAAAGGGTGGGTTCCGCTGATGCTGAATGTGGGTCTATGACGGGCGGCAGCAAGGTGGCGACGTCGCGGCGGCGGATGCAAGAGGCCGGCGGCAGCGGCGGGTGCATGACGGGCAACCCCATCGACGACTGCTGGCGGTGCACGGGGACGGACTGGCGGCAGGACCGGCAGCGCCTAGCCGACTGCGGCATCGGGTTCGGCCGCAACGCGCTGGGCGGCAAGGGCGGCCCCGTGTACGTGGTGACCGACTCCTCCGACCGCGACCCCGTGAACCCTGCCCCGGGCACGCTCCGGCACGCCGCCATCCAGGAAGGCCCGCTCTGGATCGTGTTCGCGTCGGACATGGCCATCCGCCTCAACGAGGAGCTGCTGGTGAACAGCTACAAGACCATCGACGGGCGCGGCGCCAGGGTGCACATCGGCGGCGGCGGCGCGTGCATCACGCTGCAGTACGTGTCCAACGTGATCATCCACAACGTGCACGTCCACGACTGCGTCCCGGCGGGCAACGCCAACGTGCGGTCGTCGCCGACGCACGCCGGGTGGAGGACGCGGTCAGACGGCGACGGCATCTCGCTGTTCGGGGCCCGGGACGTGTGGGTGGACCACTGCGCGCTGTGGCGGTGCGCCGACGGGCTGGTGGACGCCATCATGGGGTCGACGGCCATCACCGTGTCCAACAGCTACTTCGCGCACCACGACGAGGTGATGCTGCTGGGCGCCAGCGACGCGTACCTGCCGGACTCCGGGATGCAGGTCACCATCGCGTTCAACCGGTTCGGCCCGGGGCTGGTGCAGCGGATGCCGAGGTGCCGGCGAGGGTACTTCCACGTCGTCAACAACGACTACACGTCGTGGGAGATGTACGCCATCGGCGGCAGCGCCAGCCCCACCATCAACAGCCAGGGCAACCGATACATCGCGCCGGCGGATCCGAACGCCAAGGAGGTGAGTGAGAGCCTGCCTTGCCGTGCTGGGAGGGTAGTGTGTTCCTGCTGCGCTGCTCTGTTCTTTGCTTCGGGCCAGAGCACGGCAGCAAACACGCCGACGTCTTTCCTTTCCTTGCCTTGTCGTGCCTGTTGTGCCTTTCCAATGTCCGCTTTTGGGCTTGGTTTTCATTCTTTTATTTCTTTGGATTTTGACCACTGTCTGTCCCAAGGCCCAACCTTGTGTTTGTTTGTGTTTTCCAACTCAAAGTCAAATTGCAAAAAGAAAGCGGCATTTCTAGGCATTTTTGCAGCATATTGACGTGTTTGTTCGATCCGGGATCCGGATTGGAAGAGGCCGTTGGTGTTGTTGCCTGCGGTGCGGGGAATGTTTGGTGCATCGCCCTTCTCAAACAGCAGCTCGCATCATGTGTTTCCCCAAATGCCCAATCGGGGGTCCCGGCCAGTCTGCCAGTGCCCCTCCCGTCCCCAGCCCCAGCAGCCGAGGCGCGTGCGGGCAGCAAACAGCATGAGAGTTGAAAGTGGATGAATGCGACGTGCAATTGTTGTGTGCCTGCAGGTGACGAAGCGGGTGGACACGGCGGAGGGTGACTGGGCGGGGTGGAACTGGCGGACGGAGGGCGACATGATGGTGAACGGCGCCTTCTTCGTGCCGTCCGGCGAGGGCATGGAGGAGATCTACGACAAGGCGTCCAGCACCGACCCCAAGTCGTCGGCGCTCGTCGACGTGCTCACGCAGAACGCCGGCGTCCTCGGCGATCCCAGGTACGGACACCACGGAACGTGAGTGGCAGCCTCTTCTTTCTTTTTCTTCCTCTCTGTGCTGGAATTTGGAAAATATATCTCTCGGACGGGTGGACCCCGGCGTAACCACCTCTGGTACGTGGGCCCGCGTAGGGACGCTTTTTGGGTGCCCTATATACCCCTACCTGTGCCCGCGCGTCTTTTTATAACAACGCGGCGCTTTTGTTAACTTCCTCCAACCGCCGGACGGACATCGGTCCGAGCCCAGCTAGTGCTCGACAGACTGCTCCGCGCGCTTCACGGCCCATCATCATCGGTCCTTGGTTCTATATATCTGCTGTTCTAGCTCTAGGCAAACAGAAATCTCCGGCGGAGTTTGCCCTTCTGGTAATCTGGTTCGCGCTCGCGCGTGGTGGAAGGAAAGCTGGCAACAAAACCCTTCTTCCCCCCTCCTTTATTCGTCCATCACTCCTGTTGAGAGGACATGGAGTTGCCAAGATAGATCAGGCTTGGCAGAGGATTAAACTCCCTAGAATGTACTGTGTGTATCACCTAGTAGTAGTTTAGTTCATTAATAATTAATACAGTAGTAATCTATATAGGCGGTGCATTACTGGTTCTGCTCTGACAGTACCGGATTAACTAAACACCGGAACGACAAAGTGATCTTGTCTGCTAGTACGTAGTAGTGCTATCGGAACCTGTCTAACCACATGAGCCAAGTGGGGTAAGTGCGCACATACGTACGTACATCTCTAGAGTTTAGCAATAGTTAAGAGGAGTAGAGTTGGCGAATTGGCGCTGTGCCGCTATTGCTATTTTAAAAGGCTGCAACGAACTTTTTAGATTTAGACCCTGCTAGCCAAATTTCGTAAAGCCGGCCTTATTGGGACACCACGAATGGTGGTGGCCTGGGGTGTGGATATACTGTTGCCCTGCAAGGCTGCAATGTACTGATTTTTTAGTGAGAGCACCTTTTTGTAGGCAAGGCAGCCATGAACTCATGCCGGATGCTCCAAGTCCAACTCCTCGTGTCCTTCACAAATGTGCATTTGTGCTAGTTTCCTTTCTTACCCACATTTTCGCACCTGTGGGCCCTTCTTCTTAAATTAAATAAAGAAAACATAGACAAAAAGATCCTCGCACGCTCAAGAGCATCTGCTGCTATGCTATGCTAATGCTGCCGGGAAGGGAAGCCAAGACGAAATAGTTCCCGCCGCCGCCGGGTAGTATGCATGCATTGCATGGGACATTGCAGCGGCGGTAGGCAGTCGTAGTCTCTCTCTCTGCGTCTCCACATGCGCGCCACCGGGTCCATGGTTTTGGTTTTGTCGCCCGGATCCTCCGCTCTTTTGCATATAAACAAATGCGCTTTTGTGACCTTGTCCACTCACACCTTGCCATGGTTAGTGAGTGAGACCGCCACTTGAGGACAGGGTTGGGGAGAGGCTGCTCTCGGCGGTATGATGATTGGCTATCATTCCGGGCTGCGATGGTCAGTGAGATAATGTGCGTGGTTTATTCATTCATTCAGTCAGTCAGTCTACTCCAGACCACTCAGATCTCTCATCTGATCTGAACAGCAACAAGTCCATGTAGGATTGTAGGAGTACATGGCCTAGAGTACCAACTACTGGTACTGGGATGCTATTGTACATTTCTAGCGTTCTTGATCTCATCATTAGGGTCCTTTGCTAAAATAGTGAATCTTGCTGCTACTACTATCATAGCAACGACCGAATGGTTCACTCCTGCCCCCACTGTCTGGCATATACACCGAATGGTTCCAGTCCAGTACAGCGTAAAAAAGAAAGTGTCGTGGCTTGTGTCTTTTTCGGACGTTCTATTCCGATCCATCACCCACCCTCCCGACGAGCGACGACCACGTTCCTCGATCGGAATCGAATTCCTATTCCTTGTGCGCTCGTGACAGCGGTGGTAGATCTAAGCTTCACCGGCACTTAAACGCACTCCACCTCCAGTTCGCACCTGTGTCGGCTCTGGGGTATTTGTTTTTTTTTTTTTCTTTCTGTATTTTGCTTTTTAAATTAACGAGCAGTGAGGAGCCCTCTTCTGTTTTGGCAGGAACGACGCCGAGGAAACTGGGTACAGGGGGCGTCAACTACGCCGGCGTGGGGACCGGCGGTGGCGGCAACGGCTACGGCTACCTCGGGATGGTCTACGCCAACGCCGGCGGCGATCAGAGATGCACATCACGCTCGGCGGCGCTGTCATTGATCTCTTCGGTTATCACCCTCATTGCGCTCGGATGCATGCGCTTGTTGTAACATATAGTTCAGAAAAAACTTCAGGTTCTTATGATTCTCGATTGGAAAAGTTAGCAAAATGGGAGGAGGGAAGAAAGCTTGTAGCTGGGGTAGTAGTATTAGCCTAGTAGGGAGGTAGGCAGGCAACAGAAACCATGTGTACAGTGGCACATGGGTGGGAGGATATCATTGCCAAGCTAGTCACTGTACTTCTTACCAGGAGACATGGACGATTCATTCTAACTCTACCTCTGGTCTCTCTGTGATCTCGAAGGCAATGCAATTCTGGGAGCAAAAATGAAATGGAAAAGCTAGTTCAACCAACATAAAGTAACAGAGTAGCGCCATGTCTAAATCATGGTTAGCCACACAAAAACTATAACAATAGTATAACACTTATTCAAATCTTCCAAAATTCACTGCCTCGTCGACTATATAAAAGCCATGGCACATGGAATAATAATATAAAAATAACAACTCAACACCTAAATCAGATCACGACTATAAATTCAAACACAGAATTTCTCTCTTACAAGTCCGCTTTGTACCCGCTTGCATCACTGTTGATAGCAGCGCTGCAGCATCTGGCACCACCTTTCTACCCTCCCATCAAGTACATCACAACCACGATCTAATCTAAGAGCTAAAAGTTGGCTAAAATTATGACCCAAATAGCTTTGTTTGAAATTTCTACCTTCAATAATTCAGTGGCAACAGAACATGCGTAGTGGTCATTCTCAACGCATCACGGGATCAGAGAACACAAAAAGTGGGTACACAATCACAAAATTCATTCATCTTTAACAGAACATAAATAGCTGTTAATCTTGAGTTTGTATCTGTCAGGTAAACCCTCAAATCTCATCTTCACCTAGTGTTGACAAGTTACAGGGAAGATATATATGAAAGGAACCAGCATCCTTAGTCTACAGTTACAGCTTGCACATTGACCAGATGGTACTTTCCTTTGCATGTGCTTAACCAGATGGTGGTGGCGGCGGTGGCGGCATAGACTTGGGAGGCGGAGGCATTCCACCTTGTTGTGGCGGGGGTGGGGGTGGCATCCACATAGGTGGTGCTGACATACCAGTGGGAGGAGGTGGCGGCCTTACCATGCCAACCGGAGGGGGCATCATATTTGGTGGTGGTGGCCTCACTGGGAGCCTGTATTGGAGTTGCGATGGCATGGGGGAGGCATAGATTGTTGAGCAGGCCAAGCAGGTTGCCCATGCATCTGCATTGGAGAGGGAATTGTCCAACAGGTGGCGGTGGTTGTCGAATGTGTTGCATCTGTCCCGGCATTGTGCCATTGCCATAAGGTCGTGGCACAGGCGGACCACCGTTTGCAAGACCTTGGGTCGGGCGGACCACTTGCAAACATTGTGTGTGGCCTATTCTTCTGAGATCCTGGATTGTTTGCTGCCAGCAGCCGCTCTGCCAATGATAAACAACATATAAGATCATTGTCAGTGTAAACATGTTCATGACAGAACTCTAGAATGTAAAAAGGATGATTCAGTTAAAGAATTTCATATGCATCCTGTTTTTAAGAGATAAAATAACTTATTGCTAAATATAGCCCCTGTTTGAGCTTCAGCTCATTTTTTTTAAGCTGCGGCAGAGCTCAAGACCAAGAACGAAAATTTGACTTGGATATAAATATAATATGATTTGCTTGGAGACCGTTCGAATTAGGATGAAATATAAATATTGAGTGAACTGATGAGTAACCCATGTGCTGGTGGTCAGGGAATCAACTGGATCAATTAGACCATCAAAACTCATCACCTGCTGGTGTGCCATGGCGCTCTCCTTTCGTGTCTTTCTTGTAAGCATAAGAGACAGTGATTGGCCGGTTGCATAAATGTTGGTTGTTCATGGCCTGAAAAATATAGCAGAGAAAGTAGCATGAAACAAATGCCAGACAGCCAGAACCACTGCAAGGAAATCAGTGTGATGATTAATTTACCTCAATTGCTTGATCAGATGATTCAAAGGAATCATAGCTCACAAAGCCAAAGCCTCTAGAATTTCCAGTTTCAGGATCCCGCATTATCTTTGACAAAAGAAAAAGAAGATCGATAAATTACAAATTACTGCAGGTGACAATTATGCTTCAGAAAATAACAGACACTGCATACAACTCCTAAAACCATCTTTAATTTTATAATAGATACATGGCATCTTACAAGGCGACTGATAAGATGAGTTTATCTTAGGAACATGCACACATGGAGTTGTGCCCAGAATACCCAAAAAGATTTACAAGCAATATCAACGGGAAAATGGTTACTATGATTTTAGCTCTTCATCTCTCAGCTATTATTGTATTTTGTACAAATGAAAGCAGATAGTGCTATCAACTGATGAGCACTTAATAATTTGAAATTGACTAAACACTGTTACAGACAAGTTCCAGTAACACAAGACCTTGAAAGTAACTGAACTATGAAATGTAAGTATAGTGAATTCAGTTTATTCTATGCGTAAACTATCACTTGGATTTGCTTCAGGCATTTATAATAAGAGTGCTGCTCGCAAATCAGATATTATGTTCCCTGATTAGCTGCTAGATCATTAGCAGAAAACAACAAATCAATAATATTTTGCATGATTCATAAAGATAAAAGTTGCTGTGTCACCTTAGGATTAGTTACAATCACTCCAAATGCACTGAAGGTATCATAGAGGAGCTTCTCATCAACATCCTGTTAACAAAGGAAAAATGAAAAGATTACTCGGTATTCAGATTAATTGACGAGCAGATATTAAAGAAAGTAGGATTTAGGCCTTCACGGATCAAGATTGCCAATAAACAGATTTGCTCCAACGTCCAAGCTCTTCTTATCTTGTGAAGCCTGGAATAAGAAAACACAATCATATTATGTTCAAATGATACTTGTTTTTTCAAAGCCACAATGATAAAATACTGCAGATGAAGGGAAAAATACCTTGTTTACTCTTATGGGCTTCCCATATAGTTTGATCATGTTCAAAATCTTAATGGCCTGTGGCAAGAAAACAGTTTAGATAAAAGGGTAACTAAATATGGATGTGGCAATCAGTTAGAGGAAATATAAAAGGTAAACTATGACTTCGCAAAATAATAGACTTACATAATCTGCATCTTCCTCGCTCCTGAATTCTACAAATCCATATCCCTGATGTAAATTTGTAACTCTGTCTTTTGGGACATACACATTAACTGTAAAGGGAAGAATGGTAATTCTGTTAATAAAACCAAAAAGAAATGTATTTGTCTCACATCCAAAATAAAAAACTTCAATTACATAATAATATAGACCATCAAAAACCAAAAGAAACAAAGAATAAAAAAGCTAAAAGGCAATTATGCAACAGAACACACAAATGCTGTTATATGGCAAGAAAAAGTGTTACATACAGCAAAACTCTCATCTCACTACAGAAAAATGTATGTGTAAGAAGTCCACTTACCAACAGGGCCTGCTTGGACAAACAACTCCCATAGAAGCTCCTCGGAAACCTATCAGATATGGAAGAACTATCAGCATCAGTTCATGGATTTAAGAAACAATATATGACCATATACTACAGGATATTCATTGTTTCATATACAGGAGAAGGAGCAAAGATGTGCTCCACCAGGTAACTGTCAATGTAATTACTATGTGCATTCTGAATCTATGGTTCTATTTGTAAAGAGCGTACAGAGAAATTGATATGAATCTGAAGGACTAAACAGCAACGTTCATTCCAACCTACTAGCAAATAAGCAGTACACTTTACATGTAGTCTAGATGTAATGTCCTTTAACAGCTACTATTGTTTATTCTAAAAAAACTACTGTAACATTCCACCTAGAAAAACATGCTCAATTTTCCCAGCGACCATTCAATCGGTCTCATTACTTGTTAGCATCTAGCGTTTGCCGCCAAACACGCTGTCCTTGCAATATGGTTGCGCCACCGCCACTGTACCTTCGATTAAGGAGCAGCGACTTACACATCCGGTCAACAGTTCACACAAGTAATTCTGTGCTTTAGGGGATGTCTTATTGCGGGCGGGGATCTACTGAGGGTCGGAACAGCGAGAGTTGTGGGGGAACCCTAACCTGAGGGTCGAGGTTGCCGACGTAGGTGGTGGCGTCCTGGTTGCGCTCCGCCGAGTGCTGCCCGAGTAGGTTCGCGCCCACGCCCGGCGCTATGCGGGTCGTCATGGCCGGCTGGCTCTGGCTGGCCCCTCCGTCGCCGCTGCAAGGCGCGGCGGGTCACTGGAATGGCGGCGGAGAGTTCTGGACGGGGCGCGGAGCGACGCCGCGGTGCCGAGGTGAGGTTTTGGTTGAGTTTTTCGGGTCGGGCCAGAGTCCCTTGCTTACTGGCCCACTTCCTACCTCGAGTCGGTGCGGAGAAGGGCGGTAAGTGATTTTGGGCCAGGCTGTTAGCACCGCAGTCCATGGGCCTTTCCAATTTAAAGACGACCCGAAATGAATGAAGAATATAAAAAATTTGCAGCTATAAAAAAAGTAAAGCCGGCGTAAAAAAAAGTAAAGCCAAAAAAAAGATCACCAACTAATGCACAGTAGATTTAATTGAAAACCTTTATTAATGCACAGTACATGTTGTTTATACTTGCCAGAGGGTACACGGATTAATTCAAGGCTTGTTGACTTCTAGACATAGCCCCTTCATTTGTTATGCATGATGTTTATTTGAAAAAAAAACTGATTTTTTTTTTCGTTTAAATTTTGTGTGTTCATAGCAATACATGGGTTGTTTAGTTTAATTACTTGAGTAGATCAATTTCCCACCACGGTTGTGACTTAAGTTTTCGCATGTATATAGGACAGGTCCATCCTCCTCTGATTCGCCACTGGCCAATTGGACAGATCTCCATTTACATGCGACGCTCTCGAAAGTTACCGAGCGCGCAGAGGAGATGCTTCAGGCTCCGTAAGATAATCTGCCGCATTTGGTTTAATTTAATTAATTATAATTGGATTCGCCAGCATATATATTACGCTTAAGAATGGCAGGTAACGATCCTTTTCCCATATCTTTCCATCTGAAACCAGATACGTAAGTGCGTATTCATTTTCGCTGCAACTGCAAAATTTTCACCGCTCCCTTTCTGTCAATCGTCCTGTTTCGTCAGCCTCAGAGTAGATATCAGCGACCATGCCCCGAGACACCGGCAGCATCACCGTCGTCGTCGTCGTCCTGGCGTGCGGCGGCGTAGCAGTGGCCACCATAGCCGCGGCTGCGTTCTTCCTCACGCTGAGGGCGCTGAGGCGTTCGATGGCACGCGAGGTGTCCCTGCGCGCAAACCTCGCGAGGCAGAATGACGCGCTGCGGCAGGCGGAGCGCAAGAGCCTGAACAAGACCAGCGCGTTCGCCGGCGCCAGCCACGACATCCGGTCGGCTCTGGCGGCGATCGTGGGGCTGGTAGACGTGTCCCGCGCGGAGGCCCAGGCGAACCCGCAGGTGCTGCGTAACCTCGAGCAGATGGACGCGTGCACAAAGCAAATTGCTTGGTGAGTTGGTGTGATTCTTTTTATCTGCACTGCAAATTAATCTGCAAAAATGGCATTCAGTGCAATGCAATGCAATTCTTTTTCTTTTTCTGTAGGGATCCTTAACTCGATACTAGATACGAGCAAGGTTGAATCAGGAAAGATGCAGCTAGAGGAGTCCGAGTTCAACGTAGCAAGTGTTTTGGAGGAGTCCATGGACATGATCAACATTGTAGGTCTCGGCAAAGGGCTGGAAGTGCTTTGGGATCCCTGTGATCTATCTATCCTCAAGTGTGGAAACGTAGTGGGGGACTGCCAGAGGCTCAAACAAATTCTCGACAACGTACTCGGCAATTCTGTGAAGTTTACTCAGCACGGGCACGTCGTTCTCCGTGCCTGGGCAAATAGGCCTATTATTGCAAGAAGTTCAGTCTGTGTTCCTTCAAGATTTGGCTGTTCCAGTTTTTTATGCCTGTTCAAGGGAGGAGAGCATCGCGATGATTGTTATTCGTTCAGCTCGATCCAAAATGACCCCAACTCGGTTGAGTTGTACTTTGAGGTGGATGATACTGGCATTGGAATCCCAAAGGAAAAGAGAGAGCTGGTGTTTGAGGACTATGTTCAGGTTAAACAAGGCCAAGGAGGAACTGGCTTGGGCCTTGGAATTGTTCAATCATTTGTAAGTCCTATATATGTATTTGCATTGCTGAAATTCCATTTTTCAGACATCTGTAGTAGTTTCATATATCAGTTCTCTTGAAAAATTAATGAATTTTATTTCATATATATTTTGTTAACTAATATAGGTTCGTTTGATGGGAGGCGAGATTAGCATCAAGGACAAAGGGCCTGGTAAAACAGGAACCTGTATTGGGTTCAATGTGTTCATGAAGATGGGTGTAGTCCATGAACAACATGACATAGAAGAAGGCAGTTCAGGTAGCCAATGCTGTACCGGAGCCTCTGCCTTCAGAGACACTAATACCTTTGAGGGTGGACACTGCGTGCTTCTTGTTCATGGCGATGAAACTCGAAGAGTACTGCAAGCTTGGCTGGAGAATCTTGGGACGAAAGTTTGGCTAGTCGCACAGATCGAGTCCCTTGCTTCTGCTATCGAGAATGTCTGTCATGTCATTAGTAGTACTTCTCTGTTAAGGACATCGTCAGACAGTTTCGAATGCCACGCAGACTTCTGTTTCAGATCGAGAGACACGGCTAACCAAATACTCCCTGTTTCACAGAAGAGCAGCAGCAGTAGCTTCAAAAGAGGTGCCTTTGGAGCCAACTGGTCTGGTGTTCTAGTCGTCATTGACGCACACTACGGCAAGATGGAGAACATGTGCACGGAGGTGAACTTTCCTGAGATCAAGAAACAAGTCCCATGCAAGATTGTTTGTCTCACCGATGCGAATACCTCTTCTGGTGATTTGGGAAGGCTGAGGGAGCATACATGCTCTGATCTTCTCCTGCAAAAGCCAGTCCATGGGTCTCGGCTGTATTCTCTCTTGAACACCTTGAGGGAGCTCCAAATGGCACAAGCTCATCATTACCCAGCTCATGTTAGTCCTGAAAATGCCGAGGGCAGAAATCCAGGAGGGTCATCAGAGGCTGGCAAATCAGCAGCCATGGTTGCGCTTCGCACAGTCGTCGTCGGAATCAAAACGGGACGACGACGGCGACAAATCTTTGACCGGGAGGCGTGTGCTGCTAGTGGAGGACACTTTGACTCTGCAGACTATTGGGAAGAAGATACTGTACCAGCTTGGAGCAGCCGTTGAAGTGGCTGAGGATGGAGCCAAGGCTGTCAGCATGTTCGAAGCTGCTCTTGCGCAAGCCGCTGGCTCAGGAACGGATGCAGCGTCCGCTCCCTATGATGTTATCCTTATGGATTGCCAGGTCAGTTTCAACAAGAACCCTGCAATAGCACCGCATTTCTCGTACCGTCAGTTTTCCATTCGTTGTGGAGTACTACTAGATAGGCTTATTTTTCCCACTCCTTCAGTCGTCCACAAACGTTATAAGCCCTTTACTTGGTATCTAGTGCAAAACCAATTTCCTATAAAAATCCATGCAAACTAGGCAAAAAAGTTGTCTGAATTCATCAAAAAATCACACATGTAGATAAAATGATGATACACAACCTTGTAAAATATCTTGTTGAAACTTAACCGTTTTAGAGATATAAAAATAACAAATTTCTAACAAATCATGTGGACAAACTTTCTGGCTTAAAATTTATTATTTTTATATCTTACAAATAAAGTCGAAGTTTGAACAAGATATTTTACAAGGTTGTGTATCATCATATCATCTATATGTGTGATTTTTTGATGAATTTAGACAAGTTTTTTGCTATGGTTTGCACGGGTTTTTACAGAAAGTTTAGTTTGCACTGGATACGTTTCTTTACTTGTATAGGATATAATAAGGAGAAATGAATGTGGTGGCCCTCAGCCAGCTTACTTTGATGAAATTGAACACATGCATTCTCTACGGATAAATAGATGTCATTGCTAATTAAATTCTTGAACACAGGGGATTAAGGACCTGTTTGGATCCAATGAACTAACCACTAGTTCAACTAGTTGGGTTTTGTGGATTAGTGAACTAGTACTAGTTGAGCCTTGGATTAGTCATTAGTTTACCCACTAGTTCACCTACTAGTTCACTTGTTTGGATCTTTATGAACTAATTGTTAGTCAACTAGTTACTAGTTCATGGGATCCAAACAGGGCCTAAATGAATGATGAGTGGGATATTATGCTAGGAATGCTTATATGTGTTGACAACCTTTGAATGCATCCTGTTTGGATTCAAGGGATAATTGCTAGCGAGCTAAAAATTAGTCCAACTTAACTCTATTGTGTCTAAACATAAGGGTTAATAGGTGAGCTAATTTTTTTGTAAGTCATTAGCCAGGCAACAAGCTAGCTAACTAACTAATTTAGACTAATTTTTAGCTCAACTTGTAACTAAACCATGTCTATCCAACATGCCCTTCAAATGCTTACGTTCGTGAACAAGGGGGGTACTGGATAACTTTTCTTGACTTCTTGTTGCAGATGCCCGTGATGGATGGCTACGAAGCGACAAGGCGCATCCGCGAGGCAGAGAGCCGCTACGGGCTCCACACTCCGATCATCGCCTTGACCGCCCACGCCATGCAGGACGATGAGGAGCAGCAGAAGAAGGCCATTGTCGCCGGGATGGACCTTCTTCACCTGACCAAGCCCATGGAACCGAGGAGCATTGCACAAGCCATCCGTCGCGTGTGTGTGCAGTAGGTCAGGAGGATTGACGCCGCGTCCCGTGTCTTGCCATCTAGGATTTGGGATCAGATCACTGCTGCCACAAGTGTGAATCTTTGCAGCGGTACTAGGACCTTTTTGTTATTGATTATTAGGCCAACGAATCAATTGAACAATTGGGAGAGTTCAGGACTTTTGGGTTACTCGATCGATTAGGATGATGCATGGGTAGATAAGTTGCGTGATCATCGCTAGTTCGCGGCCGGAATCATGGACTTCAATCGGGGGACAGTTTTTTCGTTTTCTGATCCGTGAAAAATATCTGAGCGGAGGTAACATATGCTAACTTTGTCTGTGTATATATGGTCCTTGCCAATCATTGAGATTGGGGACGAATATATAATTCAGCCGTCAGGATCAGTATGATGCGCATGCTGACATCGATAACAATATGGAACCTTTTTTTTTTTTTTTTGCGAGTGATAACAATATGGAACTGTTGTTGATGGTCACCATGTACGGACATGCAAATTATTTATTGGGGAAAAAGGGTAAAAACTCATAATGGAGTGCTTACCATTTGTTACTGGTTAGGGCCTCGTTTAGATTGCATGAGAACCTGAAAAATTTCAACTTTCAGAACTGAAGCACGTTTCGTTTGTATGTGGTAAATATTGTCCAATCGTGTAGACCAACTAGGCTCAAAAGATTAGATCTCGCGATGTACAACTAAACTGTGTAATTAGTTATTTTTTACTTACATTTAACTTTCCATGCATGCGGATAAAAACTTAATGTGATAGAGATGTGACGGGAGAGAGTGAAAAAAGTTCGAATCTAAACAAGACCTAGAACGAACTCGGTCATTCAGTTTGAAAACGACAAGTCTCGATGCTGTTCCTTACAATAATTTTCTAAACAATTTAAACCAACTTGGATCTTTTGATCTTGTGGCACTGGAGTGCTACAGGGAATGAATCTGAGATGCCGGCCACGCCGACTATTGGGGGCGTATGGTGGTTGGCTACGCTAGAGAGCTTTTTTCTTTTTGGGGATTTGGTGCCTGCTCTCTCTGCTGCTCAAGAGGGTGACATTGACACACGTGACTACGTGAGATAGTTTGTCTTGAACAAAAGTACTTCATGTGGGGAAATAAATCGGTATAGTGGTGGCCAATGGCTACCTTTTTATTACCCACCATTTGATTGTTTCAGACAATTTGAACTTTGGATCAGATCGGATAACCATGGTCACAGATACATTACTACTTCCATTTATCTCTTATAAGTCAATCATGGACTACTTGAAAGATATTTTCTAAACTTTAGAAGTATATGGGCATTAGATATTATAAAAAGGAAGAAGGAATCTGCGCGCTTGGTTGGATCGGACACGCTTCTCGTCCCAATCATTGAGTTGCCTGGGAGGAAAAGTTTGGAAATTCGGAGCTCATGCAATCCCATTTTTTTTTTTTTTGAGCATCAGAGCTTTCATTCATTCATCAATGGCAGGATTACAATCAGCCTCGCCTAGTCCCACAAGCCAGTCCGGGACGTGGTCGAGCTAAAAGAAAGCTCGCCGATAGCCGAGACCGTATGAGCACAATGGTCGGCCACCGAGTTAGCCTCTCTACACACCCAAAAACTTTAAAATTCCTAAAACTCCTGCCAAGCTCTCAAATGTCGAACAAAGACCGCCGATAGCGGACCTTACACCCGAGGTATCCGGCAAGAATCAAGGTAAATATACGGTCGCCGACTTCTAGGATCACGTCGTCACGGCCGGGCCCAGCCGCGTTCAGCCCTCCTTAAGCGCCGGTGCCCTCCTTCGTGAGCACATCCCAGACGTCATCCGACCCGCCATCACGCCGGCCGCGGAATCTTTGCCCTGGCCGTCACGGATCACCACCCCGGCTGGCTTGTTGCATGAGAGTGCGGTCGAATGCCGCCAATATTGACCTTCACCTATCCCTCACCCGGCCGCCGCCGATCGCCTTCGCTTGGTAGTTCATTGCCGCCCGTGGAGGAGTTTCATTCATCACGCCGATTCCTCCACCAAAGCCCGATGTACCTCGCCATCGATCCAGGCTCCCATGACTTCCTCCGTGGTGTTGCGGCGTCAAGGGCCGGACCACGGCACCCGAGCACCACGGATATGCGTCGCCGCAGCAACCCTCGACGGGCACACCTTCGTTCGTAACACATCCGTCGCCCAGTACTCGGATGAAACTCAGGAAACCTTGTACCTGTCGGCTTCTTTACCTCCTCCCAAAATCTTCTTGCCACTGCATGAATTGATCACATGGAACAAATGACCTAATCGGATCACCGCAAACCTTGCGGTGACTCTCTCTGCCACATGTTCAGGTGGGGCTCCGCCTTCGAGGGCAGCGAAGTTGTGGAGGATCCGCCACCGTAAGACCCTCACCTTTGGAGGTACACTCGCCTTCCACCACGCCTCCCAAGCTTTGCGCCTTCGGGGACGATCGAAGTCTCACCCGAAGAGG
>JADLZL010003486.1:0-87263 GCA_015844335.1 Chrysopogon serrulatus
AGACAAGAAGAAGTTTGAGCACTTCACTCCAAAATGATGTGCTTGGGAGATTGTTGACCTTTGACATGCAAAGAGAAGAAGCAAAATGAAAGAAGGAAGCTTGGAGAGTTGCAAGCAAAGCTAGATGGTTTGAAGATCAAGGATGTAGCTCTCAAGGCAAGCAAGTCAAGCAAAACCAAGCACCTCCAACAAGGCAAAGGGCAGCAAGCAAACCTCAACAAGTCAGCCCCAAGACATTCAAAACAAGTGCAGCAAGACAATGAGTCAACTTCATCATCAAGTGAAGAAGAAGATGGTGCTGATTTTTGAGAAGATTGAAGACATGGCATTCTTCATGAAGAAGTATCACAAGGGGCTGAAGAGAAATGGGTACAAAGTTGTGCAAAGAAGGTTCCCCAACAAGAAGAAGAGAACATGTTACAATTGTGGCAGCACCGAGCACTTCATTGCAAATTGTCCTCATGAGAAGAAAGACAATAACTACAAGAAGGACAGCAATAAAGAGCACAAGTATGAGCCCAAAAAGGAGGTACAAGCAAAGGGGAGAAGCTCACATTGATTATTGTTGGGACCGCCACCGGCGGACAAACAAGCCGCGATGAGTACTATAAGATGGCAACCGAGCAATTCCCAACATCTTCCTCTCTCCACCAAAGCTCTTCAAAATAACATGTCCGATGATGATGGCTACTACTCCCCTGGGCATTTGTCTCATGGCAAAGGGTGAGAAGGTAAAAACCAAAAGCCAAATCTCCTCCTCCTCTTAGTGATGCCTCTAGTAGTGAACTTAGTGACACCCCTAGTGATGATGCTTCTAGTGATGAAGAGTTTGTTCTCGCTTAACTAAAAATAGACCCCAAAAACAAGAATCTTCATCACTCAACTAATGGAGGATTTAGAGAGTGTCCAAGTCGAGCTAGCAACTAGAGATGATGATCTCATCAAAAACAAGAAAACATACATTGCTTGCAAGGGAAGCTCTCTATGAGAGAAATGAGGTGGACTCCCCGCATTGGCCTTGGCCGATGAGCAAGAAGAGCATGCTCTCACAAAGAAGGCACATATTGCTCTCAATCAAAAGTATTGTAGACTTAAGTGAAAAGCACAAGGAACTTGAGCTGCACATAGTCTTCGGGAAAGCTCCCTCACATCCTTCTAAAGCAATGGGACACTTACACCTCCACTAGTCAAGGTTGTGGTAATCTTGATATCACTGCTATTCCAATTAACCTTGCCAATATGGAAGCAATGAGTAAAGGAGATTGCTAGATTGGAATACTTATTGCAAAGTAGTGTTTAAATGAAAGGAGAGGAGCAAGTGGCAAAGATCAAACCAAAGAAGCCACAATACAAAATGGAAGGTATCCTCACATCAAAGATGGCTTCGACACAAAAAGGAGCAAACAAATGGAAGCAAAAGTGATAAATGGCTGTGAGTGTGTACAGTTCACCCAGGCGCAAAAAGGAAAAGATGGAGTCACCAGTCGGCTGCCTGAAGAAGCGGTAGCCGCGGCCTCAACGGCTGACTTTAGAGCGCTTGATGCCGCTGTGAAGGCGGCGATGCCGCCCCCCACAAAGAGAGCTACCCATACCACGCACATGAAAAGCCCAAGAAGAAGGTTCCCGATCAAAGCAAGAAGTCAGAGGAAACCAAGAACTCATCAGGCCACTAAACAAAGTACTCTTATCAATGAAGGCCCAAGCACCAAGACAAGTTTGAGTTCTTGCTTTATGTCGAAGAACAACGACAAAGGTAGAGATTGCCAAATACGTTGCTTGATGATAAAATGTTATCTTAACATCTCTTATTTGGGTTTCTAGATTCTAGTGACTAACATGCAAGGCCCAAGAATGTTTAAGGACCTAAATCAAGGAACTAAAGCTATTTCTGAGCATACTCCTCCGTGAGTCCAAGTTGGGTGTAATGGCTGTACAAATCATATAACCGGAGAAAGGAGTATATGTTCTCATCATATTCCCCCAACTACAAATTCAAATGAGAACATCATTTTTGGTGATAACTCAAAGGGAAGTGATAGGTCTTCGAAGCCAAGTTGCTATGCACTTGATCATTCGAAATTACAAATATCTTACATGTTAATTCGTTAAATTCTGATCTGGCATCCCATTTCACAATTATGTGAGATGGGCTACAATTCTCTCTTCTGGTAAGGAGTGTGGAAGTCTTTAAGAGGAGGATTCTCTGACCAATCTTCTGGTCGGTTGAGAAACAAGCTACATCTTGTTGATTTCAGCAAGAACAAAGCTAATATTGAGACTGTTTAGTGGCAAAATCTAGCATGAAATTTGGTTGGCATCGCGCCTAGCTCATGTTGGGATATGAGAACTTGGCCAAACTCTTAAAAGACAACCACATCCTTGGACTAATAATGTTGAATTGAGAAAGGCGGAGTTGGCAAGCGCTTGCAGCCAGGAAGCAGTAAGGCGTACCTCGCCACCAAAGGCATCATGACCACTACACAGCCCTTGGAGTTGATTCATATGAATCTCTTCGGACCGGTTGCCTACTGTAGCATCGGGGGGTAACAAATATGGATTAGTTATTGTTGATGATTATTCCCGTTTCACTTAGGTATTCTTTGTGTATAATCGTCACAGGTACAAGAGAAGGTGAAAACATTTGTTAGAAGGCACAAAGAGAATTCAGCCTTCCAATCAAGAAGATAAGAAGTGACAATGGGACTGAATTCAAAGAACACTCAAGTGGAAGAATTTCTTGATGATGAGGGCATCAAGCATGAGTTTTCAACTCCATACAACCCTCAACAAAATGGGTGTAGTAGAGGAAAAAACGGGACACACTCATTGACATGGCAAGAACAATGCTAGATGAGTACAAGCCTTGGACATCTTTTTGGTGTGATCGTTAGTCAACACCGCTTGCCATGCCATGCTTAGTCTCTACCTACACAAGGAAACTGAAAACTTCATATGAGATATTGCGGTAACAAATCTAAAGGTGTCTTACTTTAGAGTGTTTGGATGCAAGTGTTTCATACTTGTTTCAGACAGAACCTCTAAGTTTGCACCTAAAGTTGATGAAGGTTTTTCTTCTTGGTTATGGATCAAATAGAGCATACTTTACGTGTCTTCACTGAAGCTTAGGTGAGCTGAGTCAGGTAGATGATGACATCGATGATCTAATGGCTCCAGTAAGAGCAAATTGATTCAAGTGTTGTAGGTAAGGAGGATCCACCATGTGAGGCAATCAAGCAAATGGCTCTTGGTGATATTAGACCACAAGAAGATCAAGCTCTGAAGAGGAGGATCCCCCAAAGTGTTCTTTGTACCAACTTCGCTGACGTACTCGACAAGTAAAGTGCAGCACACCTCTGTATAAACGCCGGGCGGCCGTCTGCACTGTGAAAGCGGCTTGATGCGCCACAGCTTCACACTGTAGTAGACTTCACGACTCTGCAACACCGCTAAGGGGCTAAATCTTGAGCCCATTCTTGAGAAAAGAAGATGCGAGTCCCTGAAAAACGGCAGCCATTGAGCATCAAGGCTAAATCAAGCGATACAAAAGATCATCCGGATTGACAACATCCTTGGGAGCATTGAAAGAAGGTAACAACTTCGTTCTCATTTAGCAAATTTTTGTCAATATTACTGGGTTGTTTCCTCTTTGGAACCTCTCAAGGTAGATCAAGCACTTGGGACCCGGATTGGGTGATGGCTATGCAAGAAGAGCTCAACAACTTTGAGAGAGAAACCAAGTGTGGACAGCGGTGGGAAAGGCCCAATACAAATGTTATTGGCACCAAGTGGGTCTTCATAACAAACAAGATGAAAATGGCATGGTGACAGAAACAAAAGCAAGATTGGTGGCTCAAGGCTTCACTCAAGTAGAGGGAAAACTGGACTTTGGAAAAGAGGAAACATATGCACACGGTGGCAAGGCTTGAAGCATTTGTAGCAGCACAGCCTTATTGCCCATCATGACTTCAAAAGCTGCACCAAATGGATGTCAAAGTGCATTTCTCAATGGCCCAATACAAGAGTTGGTGTGCATTAGAGCAGCCACGGGTTTTGAAGATCCCAAGTTCCCAACCCACGTCTACAAACTCAAAAAAGCGCTCTATGAAATTTGAAACAACACCAAGAGCATGGTATAATACCTTAAGGAATTCTTGCTTAAACAAAGGCTTTGAAATAGAGCAAAGGCGATCCTACCTCTTACTCATAAAGTTGGTTATTGATTTATTTGTGTGCAAATATGTCAATGACATAATATTTAGTAGTACTAACTCATGTGTATGTTGAGGAGTTTAGTAGGATCATGACCAGAAAGATTTGAGATGTCCATGATGGGTGGTGAAGTTCTTCCTTGGATTTCAAATCAAGCAATTGAAGGAAGGGACATTCATTAGCCAAACCAAGTACACCACGACATCTGAAAAAGTTTGACATGGAGAAAGCAAAGCCTATCAAAACTCATGCCAACAAATGGACATCTTGATCTCAATGAGGAAGGACATCCGTGGACATTAAGGTATATCGTTCCATGATCGGCTCTCTTCTTTATTTGTGTGCATCCCAGGTACGATATTATGCTTGGGTATTATTGCATGTGTGCTGAATTTCAAGCCAACCCGAAAAGTGTCACTTAGTGGCTGTTAAGAGAATCTTGAGATATCTAGTTCACACACTAACCTTGGCTTGTGGTATCCCAAGGGCTCCAAGTTCAATCTACTTGGGTGATAGGATTCGGAATTACGCGGTTGCAAGGTAGATGAAAAAAGCACTTGAGGACATATCCAATTTCCTTGGGCGGTCTCTAGTGTCTTGGAGCTCTAAGAAGCAAAATTGTGGCAGCCTATCCGCAGTAGAGACCGGTATGTTACTTGGCCGGGTGCATCTTTGCTTGCGGCTCAACTACTTTGGATGAGGCAAACTCTTCAATTTGGGATGTCAGTCACTAAAATCCCACTTTTTGTGTGACAATAGAAAGTGCCATAAAGCTTGCACGTGATCCACGCGAGCCACTCTAGAACCAAGCATATTGACATCCGATCATCATTTCTTGAGAGACCACGAAAACCAAAGGAGATATCGAAATTAAGCCATGTGAAGCACCGATAGAAAGCAACTAGCGGAGTATCTTCACTAAGCCTCTCGATAAGTCAAGGTTTTAGTGCGCTGGCTAGCGTAATGAGATTGGGCGTATCCTTGATTCTCGTAGCGTGTTTTGAAAATATAGCATGCCTCACTGTTTGTTCAACTAGTATGATAGGCAAATCATTGAAAAAAGTTTACTTATGTGCTTCAAAAGTTGATTTCAAAATCATCTTCAAGTGGCATGACCATGGTTTTGTATTGTTTATTTGTCTCTGGTCATGAAACTTGCAGATCTGGTAGCCATATCGAGGTGAGGTTGAGGCGGAGTAAAAACTTATAGTAACCACATACTGTTGGGCGGGGCGGATGCCCGCCCTTAGGGGCCGTCAGTGCTGCGCTTGTTATTCGGATGTCGAACCCGACTTCTCTTGCGGTAGCGTGTTTTACCAGCTAGCTCTGCTTATCTCTGGGCCGCGGTACACTCTCTCTCTCCCTCGGTTCTTCAGCGGCCGCCGCTCTCCCACCAGCTCTCTCTTTCTTACTCGGGAAGGAGCAGGCGAGAGGGCGTGGCCGGTTGCCCACCAGCAGCGGCATGTGAGGGGCAGCGGCGCCCTCCACGCCCTCTCCTCGTGCTGGTGAGACTAGGCCAAAACAGAGCTCAGCCACCTCTTCTTCCCTTCTCTCTCCTAGAACTCACTAAATGGTTCTAATATTGATGATCATGATGATGGTAATATTGATAAATTTGGAATAAACACGATATAGTTATTAGTGTTTGTATATAATCAAGTGATTGCTTAGATCTGGTGCTAATATCGGAGGAAAGGTTGATTAATAATAATGCGCTGCTAGTATAATAAATACTACCCTCTCGACTTCAAACTACAAATGGCGAACGGTCGATGGGCCCTTGAGAAGGAATGGCCGAAGACATCCTGATGCACATCCAGGACAATTATGTACCCACTGACTTTGTTGTCCTAGACATGGGGGAAGATAATGGCATACCACTCCTCCTAGGGAGACCATTCCTTAACACCACCAACGCCATTATTTATGTGGGGTCAGGATAAATTCACTTTCAGTTCCCTGGATGGAGAGTGAAATACCCATTTAACGGCCACACACAGACACCCATGGAGTCAAAAAGAGTTTCCAAACCCCCATCAAACCCATCAACCAGCAAAAGGCAACCAAAGAAGGGTAATCAACAGCAAAAGAAGACACGCAAGTCAAAGCCCACAACAAGAGGCCAGCTTGAACACCGATCCAGACAAGAGCAAAGCAAGATGATCAAGATCAAGTACGGGCCAAATCCTCAGGGCATCAAGGAAGTAGAGATCAACCCTCTACTGGTGGGTGGCCTTCCAAAGAAAACCAAGAACAAAGGGAGGCAAGAATAGAAAAATGTCAAGCCAACCCTAATCAAAAACAAAACTAAACCCTCACCACCACCAAAGACAGATCAAAAGGTGTGGAAATTCAAGAAAGCTCCAAAGCCACCCACCGCACCAGTACCAAAGCCCACCACACCACACCATCAAGAAAGACCAAGATGTTGTGGCGACCAAAGGTGCCAGCATTCGTGCCTCCTTCTCCAAGCACGAATATTCTATCTTCTTCAAAAATCAAAGACAAGGAGAAGAGTCCTGCTCCCCAGACTCAAAATAGAGAGCCCTCTACCAAAAGATAATTTGGTAACTTATCCTACTAACATTACTAAAATATCGAGAAAAAAAACATGACTAGTATGAAACCTTTTGGGAGAGATTATCTTCACTAACATATAGGTTTTAAGCCAGCTTGGGGGAGGACCCCCGAATAAAGGTGATGATTCCCTCACTTTTCAATAATAATAATAAGAAAATTAGTAATAATACTAAAAAAATGAAAATAAATTCCACTCTAAATATGTGAATTATGCTATGCATAGTTTTTCCATGTTGAAATGATGAATAGTTGCTCTGTCTTATGATTCATCTATGCATAGCCTATGACTTAGTCTTCTTCCAAGGTTTAAGTTTATTGGTTTTAAAATATTCACTCTAGAAACTTAAAAACTTAATGGGATGTATAGAGCTTGATCTAGTTTAGGGATGGTATTAAGCTTGATTTGGTATGACTAAGAGTTTGTTACAATCTTACTCTGAGAAAAGCTTGAATACCGGAGTCTTAAAATTAAATAAAAAACTAAAGTCCTTTGATATGATCTAAAGTAGATTGCTTTGTTATCCACCCATGATCGGAATTCACATACATAATGAAAATTAATTTTTGTTCTCTATGTATTGATTGTTCTTAGAAGTCAAAAGAGAGTGTGGGCTATAAAAAGATGCCATGCCAAAGAAGCATGAGCCAATAAAAGATGCCATACCAAAAGGGTGTGTGCTAAAAAAAAGAGAGAATAAAACAAGGGGTGCAAAGACACCCGCTCGAGCGAAAAAAAATGGGTACAAAAAAGTACCCACCAGAGAGATAGTCCTTACTTCTCGAAAAGACAGAAAAGAGATAGTCCTGCATAGGAGTTCAAAAGGAAAAAGAAAATTAACTTTCTTTCCGATCAAAGTGTATAGCTTGTTAATTCGCTATGATCTAATCATTTGACTTCGCTCTTCATACAAAAATGCAAAACTCCGGGAAGAAAGCAATTCAAAAGAGTAGAAAGTATACAAGTCCTATGTCTACCTTTCTTGCTAAAATACCAACCTAAAGACAAAGTGATAGCTATAAGCCCCACAAGTGACAAGTAAAAAGGGATGAGTATGAAAACCAATCTATTTAGATCAAGGAAGAAAATTTTGTTATAATCATGGCACTTGTGAAACATAATCAGTATTGTAGCAACTACTGATCAACAACCAAGTTCTTAGCTTCGCTCGAGGATGAGCAAAGAGTAAGCTTGGGGGATTTTGTTGGCGGTAATTACGACACACTTTAACCACCAACTGTTATCCAAAAAGGGAAAATTCTCATAGATATATTCACATATACCTTTACTATTGATCTATTTTCACTTATATTGGACAATTATTGATTTACAGGAAACATACAAGAAATAGAGGAAAAGGCCATGAGAATGCGCCTTCCGGCAAGGCGTATTTCAACAAAATAAGTAAAGCCCAAATCAAAAGAACACAACCGGGCCAACAACCCACGAGAGAGGGGTCCAGAAGCAGCAAGAGGGCCATGGGCCAAAGCTGGGGCCGAGGGGCCCACCTGCAGTGCAGCCGCACCAGGGTGCGGGCGCATCCCCCAGAGAGGCCGGCCCAGCCTATCTTCTGCAGGCGGTTTGCTAAGGCAGTTCAGATGTCGGTTTCGCTAGTCATTAATGCACCGACCCCCCTGAATCGACCTGGACCTAGTAT
Source organism: Chrysopogon serrulatus (assembly GCA_015844335.1). Lineage (NCBI taxonomy): Eukaryota > Viridiplantae > Streptophyta > Magnoliopsida > Poales > Poaceae > Chrysopogon > Chrysopogon serrulatus. The sequence goes on from JADLZL010003486.1 coordinate 8,445, forward strand.
AAAGGAAGGGGTGGAGCTCCTCATTTCACACACAACACACTACACCTCTCACTTGTACTCTCAAGTGTACCTCTCCACTTTTCTCTTTATCCTAAGTAGTAGTAGAGGAGCAAGGCTCAACTTGTAAGAGGAGGAGACATCTTGGCTACTTTTGGTATGAATACTATTCTTTCCATTATGCTCTTTTTCTCTTTTTATCAATATAGCTATGTTCTAGAATTAAAGTGTAGTTCTAGTGCTATGATCTTGTTAGATGAACTAGGTACTAGTTTATGTGATTAGATCATAGAACATAGGACCTCTAGTTCATATGCCTTGTTCATGATATGTTTGCTAGTTCATAGTGTTCATATCATGTTCTTAGCATATAGAGTCATGTTCTTAACCGTTCATACACTTAAATGATTAAGAATAGAGTTTATGTGCGGGTTGGTGGTTCATCGCACAACATCCAAGTTCTTTACTTGTTCATCCGTAGGGTGAGAGACCCGGGGGGGTTTGGGTAGCTATTTTATATGCGGGCATGGTGCTCGGGTATAGGGTAGCCGGTGATTGCACTTCATAGTCTACGGATGAGGGGGTAGGCGGCAGGTGGTGACAGCCCTGTCCGTCCCTCGTAATCCCCCACGTTCGGCTATGGTGTAAGAGTCTAAATTACCACCCATCTCGCTGGCAGACCAGCGGCCGGTGGTCTTTCGATCCATCACAAACACAGCTCTATCTCTGACTCATATATTTGTATGGCTAACCACTATCTAGACATTAGCTGTATTAGGACTATTGCTCCTGTAAGATATTCTTTTATTCTTTATTCTTTTATTCTTTATGCTTCATTCATCTTCTCCATTTGAGAGACATCTATCTGTGTGTGTGTCCATTATCATAAAAACCGTATTGTTTACCCCTGTTATGAACATTGGTCTACCTTTCATACAATGTATAGTATTCTTGATTATGGCTTCATACTAAAATCTACACTAGCCTTCCTTTAGGAAAATATAAATACGACACCTAGGATTACTCCGGGTTGAAATGCTACAACGGTAATTTCATGCGCTTGTGGATTAACATCCAAAACTGTAAAGGTTTACCGGATCACCATTATCTCTCTACTGTAGTTAGGAATATAGTTTTAGCACTAGTGTCAAGGAATGCTGAAAGTACGCCGTATAGCATCCCTAAGGCACTAGCAGCTAGGGCTATAGTCCTGGCGTTATTAGGGATATAACTCTCTTAATGGAGGTAAGAGTAGTCTTGGTATGCCACGGTGCCCGTGCTAGACTATTCTGAAACTATCATCAGAGGTATATCACTAGTAGCAGTAAAGGGAATAACTGGTGAGGTGTGCCTCAGTGCCATGGCTGATCTAGTGATATGGTAGCTGAAGTACATCACCCCAAGCATTTTTTACTCATTACCGGGGATAGACTTACCTCTATTCTCGAGTAATGATGTTAAGGAATGTCAACAGCATTTTTGGCGCGGTCATCAAGGGTCCAACCCTGGTGATGCGCTAAGAAACGCCAACAACCAGCATAGCTAGGATCCTCCACCGAGGCCTCGCTGCACGTCAATTCCGATTCAGGCCTGGACATCACCAGGAATACAAAAGGTACGAGATGAGATTCGGCCATCGACAGTCGGATTGGCGACGCCGAATGCGGAATCTCCGTGGACGCCCGGAGCTCCCCGGTCTTGATTGCTCGGTCGAGGCCCTCGAGGGGCGTTCGGACGACTCGGGGGCAGAATCGGTGGCCGGCATCCGCTCAAGATCGCCGCCCGGTCGGCCGCCGATGATTGCCCGCCCTTCGACGCTGCCTGTCGCCACACACGCCGTTCCAGCGTCTCCTCGCCCCTCCTCGCCGCCCCTCATCATCCGACAGGATGACGGTTCACTTCTTCCGGCTCCCCCCTCGTCTATCCGGACAGACGTAGGAGGGGGATTCGATCCCTTCCTCTATTTTTTGTGCGGTGGCTCCTTCGCCGCGTCGCCCTTGCCCGCTGATCCCCTAGTCTGACGCTTGAGGACTGCGGGCCTCTCCCCGACGGGGCCAGACTCCTCTTCACAGAGGATCTCAGATGCAGCCCAGTCGCCGGAATGTGGCCTCCTTCGTCAGCCGCTCTGGCACCTCCCGAGTTACGTCGGTGTCCCCAGAATACTCGTATGCTGGGTGCACCCGCTCCTTGCACGGCTGGACACGCCGTAGGACAAAATTGATCACCACAGCCACCCCCATCAGATTCATGATGCGGATGATCCTGAGCAGCTCCTCCACCTGGCCCATCTCCGCGGAGGTAGGGCGCTCGGTCCAGTTGCCATTGGCGCTCCACCACTCGTTGACCTCGTTCGAGATCTGTGGCTCAGGATTGCTAGTGACGAACCACTGCGAGTTCCACCCCTTCATCGAGGTGTTGAGTGGCAGGCCAAGGTACTGGTTCCTCATGTCGTCACGGAGGCAAAGATAAAGGCCCCCAACTACCTTGGGCGAGCCGGATCCGGTAAAAGCCCTCTGGCAGAAGAGATGGCGGAAGAGATTGAAATGAGGATAAATGCCAAGGAAGGCCTCGCAGATGTGGATGAAGACAGAAAGATAAAGAATGGAATTGGGGTGGAGATGTATGAAGCGAATCCGGTAGTAATCCAGAAGCTTCCAGAGAAAAGGATGCGCCGGCAACCCGAATCCCCGACGGAAGTAGTCCGCGAACACCACCAGCTCGTTGCTATTAGCAAGGGTGGGGAACGACTCACCGGCAGTAGGTTGCCAACCACTGCGCGCCCGCTCGAGGAGAACGCCATCGCAAACCATCTCCTCGAGGACCTTCGTGGTGCAAGTCGACGGCACCCACCCAGGTCGATGCGCCGGGCGGACCATCGTGCCGGATCGCCACCCGCCGCCTCGGCCGCGCTTCATCCCCCCCGCCGCCGGCCATTGCTAGATCTAGGGTTCCGGTGATCTTTGCCGCGGCGATTTGAAAGGGCGAGTGCGCAGCAGCAGCGGAGAGTGGGAAGGCGGCGGTTTCGGTGTGGTGTACGAAGGAAGACGAAGTGGAAGACAGTGACAAGGCAGGGCCCTTAAATAGCCATCACTCATGGCAGTCTCATTGGGTGCCGCACTGCGCCGCTTCACCTCCCCTCTATGTGGAACCACGCCGCGTCGCTTCGGATTCGTCTGCCGAATCTAGGCCACGCTTTTTTTCCCCCTGCAGCGTTGGAGTTGAGTCAGGCAGGCCCAGTGGAGCATAGGCAACTGGACGCAGGCCGGGTGGATTGCCATACGGAAGCTCTCCAATTGACTTTGGACAAGACGATTGAAAGTACAAGATAGATTCACAGCCTCGGGGACTGTGACGCAGGAAGCAGAGTTAACCACATATTTTGACAAGTTTGATCCTGGCACTAGGTTCATGCTTCACCTACTGCCAGTCTCAGGGACTACGTGGTACACGTCACCTTCGGTGACTTGACGTGGTACACGTCACCCGGACCCAGGATTTTTTCTTTTCTCTTTCTTGAGCACCTAGCGTCTCCCTGACAAGATGGCCCATGCGCGCCCCTCCCCGCAGCAGCGACCACGATACGCCCCAGGCGAGGGCTCGCCTCTCACCGGTAATGGAGGATCCGAGCGCGCGCACCACTCGGCCATGACGGCGCCGGCCACTCCGACCGGTCGGATTCACCAGCCGCCAAAGACTTCGCCTTGGATGCCGGTCAGACAGGATGCTAGCTCCGGAGGAGACGCTGGGAGGTCCCTGAACTTGGGTCGAGACACGCGAGTCGCTCGGGGACTAGCTGTGGGGATTGCTCCCCCGGGTATCCTCGGAAGATGGGCCTGGGCCGAGCGGCTAGGCGAGGCCCAGCCCCTAAAGACGACGCCGAGCGGCGTATGCGGTTCCCTGGAGTGCAGCGCAAGGGTCAGAAGATAGGATTGATCCACCCGGATCAGTGGAGGATTAGTTGCCATGTAAAGCTGGATCTCTCGGTTGGCTGATTGATATGCCGATCGGGAAGATCGGATCTGATTGATCCTGTAACCCTACCCCCGGGCTATATAAGACGGGCAGGGACCCCCCTCAAAGCAGATTGCCTCTCACCATAATCAGTCACCAGAACACAGGACTAGGGTTTTACGTCATCCTGACGGCCTGAACCTGTCTAAAACCCGTGTCTCGTGTTACTTTCTTGCTCTTGATCTCACGCACCTGACCAACCTCGATCTCATCTACTACCTCGGGTACCCCCTTGGTAGGCTGCCGACTAGACATCATTGACACTCGCATAGCCCCCTTTCTCTCCAACTCCTTGACTCTCTTCCTCAAATGATTCAGCCGCCACCAATGCGCTATCTTTGATCTCATGTGTGCCTCTCGATATCTCCTCTTCTCTCACCAGCAGTTCTTTCAGCAAGCAAAGTGCATATGATGGAGGGCGCAGTAGAGGCATGTCTAGAAAGAGGCCACTGTGGCAATAGCCCCACCAAGGGACGGTGGGCCCCATCTCTTTTGGGGTCTAGCGATGAGATTTGGGCCTCATCGTTGCCATTGCTTATACTTGACCCCCCCTCCACCAGCGGATCCAGTGATGAGGAGCCTGATCCAAGGTCATGGCCCGAGACGCTGGTTGCCTAGGTAGAGGTCAGGCTTGGGCCATCATTGTTCGGCAGCGGGTGCACTCAGGCTCACCTTGACTCCTTCTAGAGGGTATGCACAAGAGTACCTGATGGGCATATCACCTGAGCGATCCATGGGATCAGTCTGGGGGGCCTTCGATCGGCTTCCTCTCCTTTGGACTCCCGTTAGGAGGGTGCAACTATCAATGTTCTGTCATCGATTCAACTGTCAATATTGTTTCATCTTATATTGTACCCGACGATGCAGCTGTTAAAATTCTTTCATCGATTCAAATGCTTCTTGGACCGCTTTGAAACATTGGATTTTGTGGCGCGTGTCCAATCATTTAGGGTTGGTCAGTGGATCAGGCATAATTAAGGTCTACACTTTGGCTCCGGTGCTCATCAAGACATTGAGCATTGGTCGCATCGAGGAAAGCCAATGAATGATCCAGTAATGGAAGAATCTAAATTGAATTCTACGTATGTTTTATTTTACATTTTTATGTGTATATGGATTAACAGGGTTGGGTCTTCTTAATATAGTCCCCTTTCCCTTGAAAAAAATTAAAACCGTATATACAGAGATCCAAATAAGAATAGAGATGAAATATATGTCTTACAAATATTGTCCCAACATGCAAGATTTTATTGACTTGTATATATTATATGTTTGCCAACAACGTCCATCGTATATGGTTGACAACAATTTATTCCCACCAACCACAATAATATACGGTACACACACGCACGTTAATTAATTAATATAAGTAGAAAATTATAAAACCAACCAAACCATGCTTGCATGCGATGCTGAAAGCGTATAGCATATATGGCTTCAGGAGCCTAGCTCGAGCCTAGAGCTAGCTAGTAGGGGATCTCGCCGACGAGCGTTGCCCCGGGTTGTAGCTGCAGATGATGAAGATGCCGGGCGTTGTTGTCGCAGACGACACACAGCGCAGCCGATGGCGGTGGAGTCGCGCCACACCACCTGCGTGTAGTGCCCGCAATCCTTCTCCGGCGGCGGAGCAACTGTTGGTGTCGTGGTCGTAGAACCGCTTCTCGGACACCCACAGAGCCACGGCGTGGGGCGCCCGACGGCCGGCGCCCGGCGGGGCCCAATAGAGGTTCCCGCCGTAGGGTCTCGCCCGAGTGGATCAGCCGGGCGGCCGCTGCGCGCTGCGCGCGTAAACTCTCAGCGTGCACGCGGCCACGGTGTCGTCCCCAGACGGCGCCGACGCCCACGCTGTCGCGCCGCCCAGCGGGTCCACGTAGTCTGGGGCGAAGTTCTCGCGCCTCGGCGTGGACGACGATGGCCGCCACCAAGCCTAGAGCTGCAGCTAGGAGGCACGCTTAGCTTCCGTGACGACGCCATTGCGTGTCGTCGCTAGTGATGAACTAGCTTGCTACTATATATATGACATGAACAAGCACAATAATGCAAGGGCGAATGAACTGAATGGCTGTTTTGATCGATTGATGGGTGATGAGATGTGGTCACTTGCCCGATCGTGATATTTATTATAGTGGTAGGGAGTAGTAGTGGGCGAGCGAGTTCGGTGAGTCTCTTGTCCAATTAAAGCACGAGGGCTGCATACAGCTATTACAACTGTGATTGTTTTTTAATTTTGTATGCGCACGTAGTTGGCATGGTCACGCGATCAATGGTGACGCCCTACTGAGAGCACGAGGGGCAAGAATGCAATGGCTTTACATGCAGAAGAAAGACCTCTTGGATGTGGATCCGTGTCTTCTCCAATGGCACGCATGTACCCCGAAAAGAGCAGGACCGGTTCAAGAAGATTTATGATTTATTTGTATTTTTCATGGGGCTTCACCAATGAAAAAGCACGCTTTCCACTTGCACAAAAATCAAATTTAGGAGGCAGACTGTTTTTTTTCATTTACAACGCAGGGCCAAATTTACATTGTCTCTCAAAATCTTACTATTACTAATGAGATGTCTCAACGGAGGCACCACGTTAACTCTCACCAGATGCATTCGGAAAAAAGTTAAATCCTAAAATGTTCTATTTTCGAGAGGCCCGCCTCCGTTGATAGGCGAAGTATATATATGTGACACTTAGGCTTTCTCACTCGTCTCTCGGCCTCACTTTTCTCTCACCCCGCCCCCAACGGCGCCCCTCTACTCTCTCCCACATGGCCTCTCTTCTTCCCCACACGATGCACCTCCCTCTCTCCATTGCCTCCTTTCGGTCCCTCTCTCCACGTGTGCTTCCTCTCTCCACCGTGTTCCTCTCTGTCCACACCGATAGGCGGTGGAGCCATGGTGGCGCGAGGACACAGGGGAGTGCGGCTCGGTGAGCGGCGAGATCAGGTGGAGGGCGGGTGAGATTCAAAGTGGAGTCCGGCGACATCCGGTATAGTCTAGGCGTTATTCGTTGGAGGGACGGCTAGATCCGGTGGAGGACAGCCGGATCCGGTGGAGGGTGGGCAGATCCGATGAAGGACAATGGCGTCGGCCACGGCGAGGCAAGTCGAGCTCTTGCCATCTCTCTCTTCCCTTTTGTCTCCTTCAACTCTATCTCCACATAGATCCACTCGATTCTTGTTGCAGATCCACTCACTCTCCTCCGATTCCCACCGGATCTTTTTGCGTGGTAAGGAGGCACGTGGGTTCCTCCCCTTTCTCCCGATAGTGCTATTTGCTTCTCTTAGTGCCCATGACATGGAGGCGGTAGACGGTGGCTCCTAAAACCGGAGCCGGTTCCGAAGCTTCGGCGATGGCGAAGCGGTGGCAGCTCCAGAAGATATAGGTCGCTCCACTAGAGCATTTTTATTTTATAATCGATTTACGCAGCGATGATGTATGTGCCCAAACGTTGACCATATTCTAAAACTAATTAAGAGAGACGAATAACTTAAAAAGCGGGCACACCACTAAAAGAGATATTAATTTTTAATAAGAATTCTTAATATATGACTGGATCTATTGAAAGGACAAGGCCCATTCCAAAGCCTACTGATGGCCTAGAATGTAATAGGCCCTTCCTCCCATAGCCCCCTTTCTCTCATCCTTGACTCTCTTCCTCAAATTATTCAGCCAACGCCAATGCACTATCTTTGATCTCATGTGCGCCTCTCGATATATATCTCCTCTTCTCTCATCGGTGGTTCTTTCAAATGAGCAAGTGCATATGATGGAGGGCGCAAGAGAGGCATGTCCAGAATAGGCCACGGTGGCAATAGCCCCACCAAGGGGCGGTAGGCCCCATCCCTTTTTTGGTCTAGCAATGAGATTTGGGCCTCATCGTTGCCATTGCCCATGCTTGACCCCCCAACAAAGCAGCCGGATCCAACGAGGAGGAGCCTAATCCTAGGTTATGGCCCAAGACGTCGGTTGCCTAGGTGGAGTTTAGGCTTGGGCGGTCATTGTTCGGTAGCCCGGGACCATGGCCGAGTCACTAAGCCAAGAGCAAAGTGGGCAGCCGAGTGCACTCGGCTTTGCCTTAACTCCTTCCGAGGGTACGCACAAGAGTACGATGGGCATATCACCTAAGCGATCCATGGGATCGGCCTGGGCGCCTTCAATCGGTTTCCTCCTCACTGGAGATTTGACATATCCCTAGGCCGGACTCCCGTCAAGAGGGTGCAACTGTCAATATTCTTTCACCAATTCAACTGTCAATATTGTTTCATCTTATATTGTACCCGACGATGTGCAATGTTAAAATTCTTTCATCGATTCAAATGTGTCTTGGACCGCTTTCAAAACATTGGATTTTGGGGGGGGGGGTGTGTCCAATCTTTTAGGGTTGGTCATTTGGATCGGGCATAAGGTATACACTTTGGCTCGCACTCGTCAAGACTTTGGGCATTGATTGCATCAAGGAAAGCCAATGAATGATCCAAAGTGATGGAAGAATCTAAATTGAATTCTACGTTTGTTTTATTTTACATTTTTATGTGTATATGGATTAACAGGGTTGGGTCTTCCTAATATAGTCCCCTTTCCCTTGAAAAAAAATTAAAACTGTATATACAGAGATCCAAATAAGAAGAGATCAAATATACGTCTTACAAATATTGTCCCAACATGCAAGATTTTATTGACTTGTATATATTATATGTGTGCCAACAACATCAAAGCGTATATGGTTGACAACAATTTATTCCCACCAACCACAATAATATACGGTACACACACGACGTTAATTAATTAATATAAGTAGAAAATTATAAAACCAACCAAACCATGCTTGCATGCGATGCTGAAAGCGTATAGCATATATGGCTTCGGGAGCCTAGCTCGAGCCTAGAGCTAGCTAGTAGGGGATCTCGCCGACGACGTTGCCCCCCCGGGTTGTAGCTGCAGATGATGAAGATGCCGGGCGTTGTTGTCGCAGACGACGCGAAGCGCAAGCCGATGGCGGTGAGTCGCGCCACACCACCTGCGTGTAGTGCCCGCAATCCTTCCCGGCGGCGCTGAGCAGCTGTTGGTGTCGTGGTCGTAGAACCGCCTCTGACACCCACAGAGCCACGGCGTGGGGACGCCGACCGGGCCGACGCCGGGGGGCCCCAAGAGAGGTTCTCGCCGTAGGGTCCGGGCCGAGTGAATCACCGGGTCGCCTCGCGCCGGCGCCGCGTAGCTCTCCGCTGCAGACGCTGCCACAAGCGGTGTCGCCCCAGACACGGCGCCGACGCCCACGTCGCCGCGCGCCAAGCAGCGGGTCCACGTAGTCCTCGGGCGAGTTCTCCGGGCGCGCGCACGGGCGTGACCCCACGATGGCCGCCACCAAGCCCGTAGCTGCAGCGCTAGGAGGCACGCTAGCTTCCCGTGACCACCGTTAACATCTGGATTTTGGTAAAGACCAATGACAGGTGGGCCGATTCGGTAAAAAATCTATGAGAAAGCAGAAATCCAACGCTGTTCGGCAAATGAGCGTGCGGTCGGCTAACTTCGAGCTATCGGCAAGCGTATGTGCAATTGACTGGGTGATTCGGCAAGCATTGGTGCGGTCGGCTACCTTTGAAGACAGTGGCTCCATTCGGGAAGCGAAAGGTGGCAAGCAAGAAGCCGAATAGAAGGAGAAAAGCGATGATCAAGGACTCGAGGAGAATTATAGCAAGAGTCTCGCCATACTTTTGAGTTACCTTTAACATATTGTGTACGTCGTAATCTCTTAGGATTCATGTTATGTCCAGGGTATAAATATAGACCCTCGACCATTGTAAAGGATATACACAATCAAATCAATACAACCGGCCCCGTGCCACGTTCCGAGTCCCTTTTGTCGTGTCGTCGAGTTCTTCGAGAGGAACCAATCGATCCGTCGACCTCCGTAAGTTCCGGCAACCTTGCTATCATGTCTAGTATCATGCGGTGGATTTAGATCTTGATGCAAAGTAGTCTTGTTCGTCTCGATGGGATGGCCGCGGCGGCGGGCATCTACTTGATGATCAAGAAGTCTTTGCTTATGCTTTGTCTATCTCGACTAGATGGCCGTGCGGCAGGCGTCCACTTGATAGATTAGCGAGGCAAGATAGTTATCGATTCTTGGTTAGATCGTGAGTCGTGCGGCAGACTAGGATCTGGCTCAAGGATTAGTTATCGGCTCTATTAGATTTGGCAAGATCTAGTAGATTCATTAAGTTATCACGTGTTGCATGACTTTAATATTTTATTTATTTGTAACACTCTTTTGCCCAATCTAGATTTAATCGGATTCGGCTTCTTATTTTATAGATCTATTTGCTCTCTAATGTTCTTTACTCTTATATTATCATGATAAATAGATCGTATGCTTACGTAGCCGAATTGGATCAATCTAGATTGTTACATGTTGCGGGTTCTTGCATGTTAGAAACGCTTAGACTTTGACAGGATCGGGTATCGTGCGGCAGATGCAGATCTTTGATTAGTTTAGTCGTGATAATTTGTATGTTCCTTCTTCATGGACCCCGAGTCGGCTGTATTGCCGAGCTTGGTTATGCTTCAATTCGTAGTTAACTTTCACTTGTTCAAACATGTCTTCTCATACATGCACGTTCGGCAATCAATGCATTACGTGTTTCACCCTCATATTAGCCGAATGAATCGTATGCATGATTGGCAGACAGCTTCTATAGCTGTATGTCGTCGTAAGTGGCTTCAGGGCCGTATATACGGAACTGTCTGGTCTCATCCGACACGTTCCGATTTTGTATTTAACAGTTTCTTTGTCCCTTGTCAGTTTTCAGGTCAAACTGACTGGCACGCTTCCGGATCTCCAAACCGTGCGGCTGTCCGATTTGAAGTCACGCTTTTCGGCTTGCTGTGTGCTTGGCGCAGGGTGCAGATTTTGTGCCAACACACTTTTTGGCACGCTCGGTGGGACCATCTCCTGATTCAAGATGTCGGACGTCAATAACAATCATGTTCTGGACGTGACGCTGGATGAATTGCCAGACCCATTGAGAGCTACAGTGGAGCAAGCATGCGAGCAATACAAGCATAAATGCTTAATGTCTTTCTCCAAGAACAAGAGCAACAAGGTTTTTCAGAAGCAGTCATTGCCAAGGGTTCTTCTTGCACATCAAACTGATTACTCTGAAGAAGAAGAAGCTCAAAAGGTATCAGATTTGGTCCATAAAGCCTTGGCAGATACCATCAGGAACCACAACACGGCCTTTCTAAATACTTTCTCGAGTAATCATGGCTAATACCTTCGGCCAAGCTGCTGATAAGTATTTTGAAGAGGGTGTGGGACCAATTCGTGGACCAGTGCTTTTCAACATTCCAAAGTATCGAGAGAAGCAAACCGAAGATGAAGGAACATCTGGGATTAACAAAGATGAAGTAGAGACTCATGAAAAGCAACCACCTCCTACTTATGGCCAAGTGACGTTTGGCACTACTGAAAGAGTACCGCAATCTGCATACAAGATATCTCCAGCATCAAACAGGTTACAAAGGAACATGTATGGAGATGGATATCATGAGTTCACTGACTATACTGCTCTAGATGCTCTACCGAATCCAGGATATAGAAGTGCAGCAGGAATACCATCGGAGGACAGGCACGTGGAACTCCGAAGACAGACATTGACATAATCATGCAGAGAATGGCTGATATGATGCAACATCAGTTCGGCCTAAAGCCAAAGAATCAATCCTATTCATACAAGTCTGCATACCCAGAATGGTATAACGGGGGTTGCACTACCGCAAGGGTGAAGCCACCAACGGACTTAACCAAATTTTTTGGTCGGGGATGATACAAGTACCACAGAGCATATTAGCCGATACCCGATACAGCTTGGGGAGGCGTCCACAGACGAAGCTTGGAGGATTCGGTATTTTCCATTGTCTCTCACAGGCCCGGCTTTCACCGGGTTTACTTCTCTACCAGTGATTCTATTGGTACTTGGGCAGAACTTGAACAGAAGTTTCATGCTTATTTCTTCACCGGAACTACTGAAAAGAAGCCTGGTAGACCTTACCAGTTTAAGGCAGAAAGCTAATGAGACACCACAAGAATATCTTTGCAGATTCGGAGAAACTAAGAGTCTTTGCTTCTCGCTGAATTTACCGCACGATCAGTTGCCTGGAATAGCAATAGCGGGGATCTTTGCCGAATGTCGGGAGAAGCTGTTCGGCATGGAATTTGATGATCTCGGTCAACTCGCTCAGAGATTAGCTGTCATGAGTAATCAGGCTCGGGGTTTCAGAAGGGATAACCGCTATCGGAAGGGTAATGTTGCTAGTGAGATGTATCGAGTTTTCTAGAAGAAGCAACCGAGTACGAGGATGAAGATGAAATAGTCTGCAGCCGAGTTGACTTGGGATAAAGAGCCTACCCAAGTAAGTCGGCGGTGGCTGAAACAACAAAAAGGGGACTTACGATTTTGATGTCTCCAAATCAGATAAGCTTTTTTTGATCTGTTGGTGAGGGAAGGACGCATCAAGCTACCAGAGGGACATCCCATGCTACGCCCTGAAGGAGTGAAAGATAAGAGATATTGTGGTTATCATAACACTAATTCTCACTCCATCAATGATTGCCGAGTATTTAGAGTTCGAATTCAGAAGGCAATTCAGGAGGGGCATCTGAAATTTGATGGCAAGATGAAGATTGATGGCAAACCTTTCCCTCAGAACATGATTTCTTTCTCTGTCGGAATGGTCTCTGCAGATGACCCTAAAAGCAAGGGAAAGATGAAAGTGTTGACATCAGAAAGAGCTAAGAAAAGTGGCACTGTAGACCCCAACCGACAGATTACTGCTGAAGAGTTAAAAGAGAAAGTTCGGTTCAAAAATAGCCGAACCGAAAAAGGTGAAACATCCAGGCCAAGGGTGACATCACGAATCTTGCTGAATAAATGGCAGAGGCAGCAAGAGCAAGAATATTATGAAGAACAAAAGTTCTTAGAAGAACGGTGGAGATATGAAGAAGAGATGTACCACCGAGAACAAGAAGAACACATGAGGGAACTAGAACAGTCTCATTGGGGTTGTTCATTCTTTAAGCATTGTTGGAATGAAGGCTTGAAGCTGCCTGCTAGAAACAATTGCCCAGAATGCAGTGATCAGTATTATGGCTATAGGCAGTCTCGAGTCAACCGCCGACCAGTCCATGAAAGACTTGGAGTTCAATTTCCTGAGGACGATCGGCGTATAAAATTAAATGACTTTGATCATCAGAGGAAGAGATTCGCGGATCAGCATTGGGTTCATCCCGAAGAGTACGATGAGGAAGGAAATACTCATGGATATAGATGGCAGAAAGGGCAATGGTGCCCTCCAGGGTTGAGGAAAAGTCAGAAGAGAAGAGTGCAGCGGTTGAGAAATAAAGAGCTGGAGCAGGCTGCTGCAGAAGAGAAGAAGGAATGGCGCCCAAAGAAGAAATCCGATGAGAAGGGTCCTTCGGGTGATGCATGCATGGCTTTCTTCCTCCCATCAGAATTCATAGCTCCTGACAATCAAGAAGTACAAGAGGAGATTTACTCTGATTTCGATGAAAGTGAGTTTCAGGATCTAATGGCTCAGCTTATACTAACACGACAAGCAACTTTTGACAAGCCGGCCAAACATCGTCACTTGAAACCGCTTTACGTAAAAGGATACGTCAATGGGAAGCCTCTGACCAAGATGTTTGTTGATGGAGGAGCTGCTATCAATATAATGCCATATTCCACGTTTAGAAAGCTCGGGATGACGGATGAAGATTTGCTTAAAACCGACATGATCCTTAGACTTTCTTTGGCAATCCTTCTGACACTCGAGGAGCTGTGCATGTTGAGTTGATGATTGGGTCTAAAACCCTGATCACTACGTTCTTCGTCATTGACGGCAAGGGGGCATACAGTTTGCTTCTTGGGAGAGACTGGATTCATGCTAATTGCTGTATTCCTTCAACCATGCACCAAATCCTTATTCAATGGATAGGGGATGACGTGGAGATCATACATGCCGATGATTCGGTAAGTGTGGCTGCTTCGAGCCACTTACTTGGGAATATGATGGTGTTGATTGTTTCTCTGGCAAAGTATGGAAAGAAGGTCCTGTTAATGTATTCAACAAGGATCAACAGCCGATCCAAGCAGTCGGCTCGAACAGCAATTTTTGATGGGTAACCCAATCGATGGCAACAAAGGAAAGTTGGGACACGGTTTTATGTCGGCCGACAAATTAGAAGAGATAAATGTTGGCGATGATTCCAAATCAAGGCCGATGTACATTAGTGCAAATCTGAATCCAGAATATAGAGAACAATTAGTAAATCTTCTTAAGGAGTTTAAAGATTGCTTTGCTTGGGATTATACAGAGATGCCTGGACTAGATCGTTCTATTGTTGAACATCGATTACCTATTAAGTCGGGGTATCGACCCTATAAACAACCTCCGAGGAAGATCTATAAAGAAGAGGTACTGGCCGATGTGAAGAAGGAGATTGAAAGGCTATTGGAAGCAAACTTCATTCGGCCGTGCAGGTACGCAGATTGGATTTCGAATATAGTTCCTGTTTACAAGAAGAATGGGAAGATGAGAGTTTGTATAGACTTCAGAGATCTTAACAAGGCCACTCCAATGGATGGGTATCCGATGCCAATTGCCGATTTGTTAGTAGACGCAGCAGCCGGGTATGAAGTCATTAGTTTTATGGATGGTAATGCTGGCTATAATCAGATCTTCATGGCAATAGAAGATATTTCAAAAACGGCTTTTAGATGCCCTAGCCACATTGGTTTATTTGAATGGATTGTAATGACGTTTGGATTGAAGAATGCCGGTGCAACTTATCAAAGAGCCATGAATTACATATTTCATGAGTTGATCGGCAAAATTGTGGAGATCTACATTGATGACGTAGTAGTCAAATCTAAAGACTATGAGAAACACTTAGCTGATCTAAGAAGAACTTTGGAATGTACTAGAAAACATGGTTTGAAGATGAATCCAAACAAATGTGCTTTCGGAGTGTCAGCTGGTGAGTTCTTGGGATTCCTTATTCATAAAGGAGGAATTGAAGTTGGAAAAAAGAGCATGGAGGCAATAGATAAAGTTGTTCCCCAACTAATCTCACAGAATTACAGTCCCCCGCTCGGCAAGATCAATTTCGTAAGAAGGTTCATTTCCAATTTATCAAAGAGAATCTTGCCCTTTTCTCCATTATTAAAGCTCAAGAGGAATCAAGAATTTGTATGGGGTGACGTGCAACAAAAGGCTTTTGATGAAATTAAAGAATACATGAAGGCACCACCAGTTTTGGTACCTCCACAACTTAACAAGCCTTTCAAGTTATGCGTGGCGGCCGATACCCTAACGATAGGATCGGCCCTCATGCAAGAGTATGAAGGGAAGGAGCGAGTCATAGCTTATCTTAGCCGAAAAGCTGTTAGACCCAGAGACAAGATATTCGGCTATGGAAAAAATTGTGCTTATGTGTGTATTACTCATGTACTAAGCTTCGGCATTATTTATTAAAAGCCGAATGCGTGATTATTTCAAGTCATGATGTGATCAAGCATATGTTGTCAATGCCAATTTTAAATGGAAGAATTGGCAAATGGATTTTAGCTTTGTCGGAATTTGATTTAAAATACGAATCGGCAAAAGCAGTGAAGGGTCAAATTATTGCTGATTTTATTACGCAACATCATGACCTTAGCACCAGTATAGTAGGCATTGTACCTTGGACTCTATTTTTCGATGGTTCATCCTGCAGCAAAGGTGGGGGCGCTGGCATTCTATTAGTTTCTCCACAGGGAATAACTTTTGAGTATGCTATTCCCATTGAATTTCATGTGACTAACAATCAAGCAGAGTATGAAGCATTGCTTAGAGGGCTTCGGCTTCTTGTAGAGATAAAAGCCGTCGCTGTTGAAATCTTTGGAGACTCTGAGCTGGTGATCAACCAGTTGATTGGCCAATATGAGTGCAAGAATGACGCGCTAAGAGAATACTATGAGGAATGTCGGGAACTTTTAAAAAGCTTTCGGGTAGCAACCTTGCATCATATCCCTAGGGGGCACAATGAAGAAGCAAATAGATTGGCACAAACTGCTTCTGGATATCGTGAGAATCAAGAAGTCTTCACTATAGGAGAGAATATTCCAGATGCTGAACAGGTGGTTGGCGATTGGAGGCATGAAATCATCAAATATCTGAAGGATCCATCGCAGAAAGTTACCCGAAAGCTCAGGTACAAAGCCCTTAAGTTCGTCCTTCTCAACGATCACTTGTATTACAAATCTATAGATGGAGTATTGCTCAAGTGTCTAAGCCAAGAAGAGGCCAGAAAGGTGATGTATGAAGTGCATGAAGGATTATGTGGTGCACATCAATCAGCTTACCGAATGAAATGGATAATTCGGAGAACTGGTTATTTTTGGCCAACTATGCTGGAAGATTGCTTTGACTATTATAAAGGATGTCATGATTGTCAAAAATTTGGCAATATTCAAAAGGCTCCAGCATCTGTTATGAACCCAATAATCAAACCTTGGCCATTTAGAGGATGGGGCATAGATTTAATTGGTCAGATACATCCTCCTTCTAGCAAAGGACATAAGTTTGTGCTCTTGGCCACGGATTATTTTACCAAGTGGGTCGAAGCTATTCCGTTGAAGAAAGTCACGTCAGAAAATATGATCAGTTTCGTTAAAGAGCATATAATTTATAGGTTTGGGATCCCTCAAACTATAACAACTGATCAAGGAACCCAGTTTACTTCTTCGGAATTTTGCGACTTTGCCGAAGACATGGGGATCAAGCTGTATAATTCTTCTCCTTATTATGCACAAGCCAATGGGCAAGCAGAAGCATCCAATAAGATTATGATTAAGATCATTCAAAAGAAGATTGATGAGAAACCGAAGAGATGGCATTCGGTTCTCAATGAAGCATTGTGGGCTTATCGGATGGCTTGTCATGGGTCAACTCGAACGTCTCCTTATGAATTGGTTTACGGGCATCATGCTGTCTTACCATGGGAATTGCAATCGGGTTCAAGAAGAGTTATGTTGCAAAAAGATTTGAAAAAAGAAGATTATACAAATTTGATGATAGATGAATTGGAAGATTTACATTTTATTCGTCTCAAGGCATTGGAAAATATTGAGAAGAATAAAATACGTGTTGCCCGGTATTATAACAAGAAAGTTAGAGAAAAGCAATTCTTGGAAGGTGACCTGGTTTGGAAAACTATACTGCCGATTGGATCGAAAGACAGGGCATTCGGCAAGTGGTCTCCAAATTGGGAAGGGCCCTTTCGGGTAGAAAAATGCGTGCCTGGCAATGCATATATTTTGAAGACTTTGTTTGGGGAAGAATTTACCAGAGCTATCAACGGACGATATCTTAAAAAATATTACCCCAGTATCGAAGTTGGTTCGTAAAGAGAATTTGAATCAAACAGCCGATGAGATAACATCGCCTTTAGTGAAAAAATATGAAGTTGGTAAATAGCCGATACGATTCGTGTCGCCTTCAGTTCAAAATATAACCGAATGATCTTATGTTGACCTCAACATTCTGACTGGTTGGTTTATCGGGAAAAGAGAAAGATGAGATCCTGAATGATACTGCTCAGTGACTCGTCAAATCGTTTGTGGCGTAAGACTAAGATCTAATCGACTAAAGTGATGTCACTGCATTCGGGAAAATCACTCAAGAACTGCTTCGAATCAGAGAGGACACTGAAGACATTCATTTGGCAATCAACACAAGATCATAAACAAGACACATTCTCAGAAGATGATTTCATTATTCACAGATCAATCCCTAGTTACAAACTACTCCTGGAACAACTTATTAAGAACAGATTGGGGATTGGTGGATTCGGCAAGGGCAGTAGCATGGTCCCCGTAGAGCTCCAGCTGCTCCTCGATGTCCTCCACCTCGTGAGGATGACCTCCTGCAAAGCCAACGGCCTGAACAGAATAGTCCTCATTGGTGCGAGAGGACATCGCTGCCAGGCCGAGGGACACGCCAAGGTGGACACCTTGGATGACGGCCTGATCAACACGGCCATCCATGGCATCCAGGCGTGCCTCAGGAGTTTCTCCCTGGGCATTCACCTTGTCAGCCGCCCGGGTCGCTGCTGCCTTCAACCGATCGTTCTCCGCAGAGAGTGCTGAAAGATGAAAAGTTAATCAGTACAGCGAAGAGGATTGAGAGAAAAAGAAATCTATGTGAGGATACCGAACCAGTGATGGCGTCGCAGAACTGCTTGCGCTGATCCTCCCATTCGGCTTGCGCAATGCCGAACTGCTTGGAGACGTCGCCCAGCTCGGTCCGGGCTTCATCCCTTTCCTTGCGGAACCGGAGCGCCTCCTCATGAATGTACAAAGGGTCCTCGCCCTCTGATTCCGCCGGACCCCAAGGGTTGGCGTTGTATGAGTTGTCGGACTCAGAAGAGCTCGACGAACTCGAAGAACCGGCGACAGACACCGGTTGGCTGGAGGTGCCCGGTTGAGTCACCACCATTGGGGGCAGCAGATGGTATTGCCCCGTGATGACTCGCGGCCTGAGGAAGAGGAAGAACCGAAGGGTTAGAAGATGAACAGTGAGCAAGAACACATGAAGATGGCAGATTGATTTTACCCATGGCGTTGCCGGCGTCGCGCCCTGCTCCCCTCTGCTTCTCCCTCCGCAGGACGCTTCCCATGGTCACCGGCGCTCGACATTGGTGATTTGGAGGTGGGGTTTTCTTCCTAAAGGTTTCGGCGAGAAGATGAGAAGATGATGATGAATGCTAACCGGCGATGGTGGTGGAAGCCGGAAGAGGGCTTTATTTATAGGCCAAAATGGAGTTCGTGGCGCACGACTCGGAGTATACCAAACGACAAAGTAGGGTTTACTTCTCTTTTGGGCCGTTACCGGACTGGGCCAAGCTCGGCTAAATCGAAAACGACGGTTCAGAGGAATCGGCTAATCCTCTGATCGGGAAATCCAGAATGATGGCCGTCTGTCTATTCGGGAAGCTTAAAAACATTCGGCTATGTCATCAGTCAGACAAGAATGGAAAAGACCAAAACACAACAAGGAATACAATTGTTTAAAAATCACAGTGTGTTACAAGCCGAATGTTTTACTCGTTTAAGAACAGTTTGATTGCGTCTATGACATCATCTCTAATTCGGCTGACTTCTTCTAGCACCTTCTTGTCATCGTCCTCAGAACTCTGGATTCTGGTAAGCCTGGTTTTGATCTGCTGATGCTCCTTGATGACAGATGATATCTTTGTTTTGGCTGCATCTATAGAGTTCGGCAAGGTGGCAATTTTATCTTTGTGAGATTGGATTCTCACATTCAATTGAGCCAATTGAGCTTCCAACCTGGCCTTTTCCTCCTCCATGGCTACCAGTTCAGGTTCCAGAGTTACCAAAGACTGCTTAGCAGCCTGGATCTGAGAGTGCAGTTCTTTAACTTGATGTTTTTTTGTCAGATTATCATTCTGCAGAGTGGCTCTAGAGGCTATGTTCCTGTTTGCTCTCCTGACCTTGCCAAGGTGATCATCAAGATGAGTTGCAGATTCTAGAGAGACCTTGAGAGTTGGAGGGATATCTTGGTCAATAAGCTCAACCAGTTCTCTTATCTGGTCTGCATCTTGAACAAGAGCATTTATATCTTTGGCCAGTAAGAGAGATATCTCCTTTAGCCGAGCTTGGTTCTCTGCTGATAACCTCTGCTGAGAAGTAGCCTCTTCACCACCCTCATTAATGTACTCTTCAATGGTGAAAGAGTAGCTGACAGTCGGCTTAGCATCATCCTTTAAGAAGGAGAACCATTAGCCGATTGATTAGAATTATTTGAGAGATCAATAAAATAAAGTATTACCTTTTGTGCAGAAGCTTCTTCAGGCTGATTCCTGTCCTGGCTTGATTGAGGGCTTAGCTGGATGCCCAGAGAAGATGAACTTGAAGCCTGATGAGGGGAAGATCCTTCTGCTATGTCATCCAAGATGTCATCTGAAAATAAGTAATGAGATGCAAAGTGCAGTAGATAAACCTTGGCAGAAGAAAGAAAAGAAAATATGTAGAAAACATTATTACCAATATGACCAATAGCCTCATGAATTTCTGCACTATCAATAGAAGCATGAGGAGGAGATTCTTCTGCCATTTTATCCAAGGAATGATCTGCTTCTGAGTATCAAGTAGCAAAATCAGTTCATTTGGTGCAAAAAGGGGAACAATCAGTTAAGAAGGTAATCACCTGTATGGCCAGTGGACTCTTGAATTTCTGCATCTTCCTCTTGGGTTTCAACATCTTCAGGAGCCTGAGAAGATGTTTCGGTAATTCTCAACGCATTGGCTGATTTTGAAGACCTGACCTGTGGCTGAAAGAAAATATATAATAAGTAAAATAAGCCCCATCATGGTTCAGAACAAAACTGACCAAGAGTATACCTTGGGAGAGAGCTTAGCCTTCTTGGATCTTGTTCTTCTGGGCACATTAACATCTCTGCTTGATCCAGTAATAGCTTTCCTCTTGCCTTCTCCTTTCGAAGAAGCTGCACCCAGAGTTACTGGTGTTTTCATGAGGGTTGCCAGGGATGGAGCATTAAAACCTAAGGCAGGGATGGGTCCAGCTTGGTAATATTGGACTACTTGTGAAGGAGGGGTAGGCTCGGGATCCTGCAAAAAACAGTACAATACTGAAATTTAAAACAAAGTCAGGAAAAAGGGTAATTGTGAGTATGAAGAAAGTTACCTCACTGTCAGAATCAAATTGAGCATACAAATCTTGACACAAAGGGTGCACTGATATGTTAAAAATATGGGCACGCCACTCTTGCCACCAAGAGGAAAACAAAGGATGAGCAGCTTCTATTAATCCCAAAGGTAAGGGCATGAATTCTGGCAGATCCCATCCAAGCTCAAAAACCCTTTTGGCCTCCATTTCATCTCCTATTCTCTCTCTGGGCCTTATGACGGTTGAGAAAAACAGTCTTGGGGGCAGTTGCCCACAACCTAATTGCCTGGCTGACATATTTGGGTTATAAAATTCATAAGATGGATTCAGCAATCTCCCATGGTGAAACTCTGCTGGCAAGACACAGGGCTTAATGAAAGAATTGAAGATCTTTGTAGCAACCCTGTCTGAGCAGCCAGACTCATAGCTGAATTTGCAAGGCAGAGTCAAAGTGTCACTTTCTCTATAAGGGAGCCATATCACATGATTGAAGCCCTTAAAGAATAGCTTGAATAGATGGCCAAGATCTATATCAATGGTGATGGCAGCTGCTGCTTCTCCATAAGTTTGACAGGCCTTCTCTTTCACTTGGCCGTCCTCATCATCATCATTGAAGGAAAACCCAAAGTGTTAAGGTCCACGGAGACTATCTGGTGCATGTACAATTGTAGCCACATCTACACAAACCACCAGGGACCATTTACACAATGAATTTCCCCATGTTGACGCATCTGAACAATGATCTGATGCATCATGTGATAGACAGCTCCCAGAAGATATTTGCCCAGAGGAATTAAAGTTCCTGCAGCCAGCTCCTCGGCCATCACCATGTGATTGAGAGTTGGCTCATTGGATTTGCCACAGAAAACAAACCTGCAGAGCCACATGTTCAGGAAAGCTTTATATTCCTTGTTGTCAACAGATCCCGTGGACATGTAAGTCTGGATATATTTGGTCCACCCGCTTCCCGATTTGACTGCTTTCTGGTTGCTGCTGTACTTGTATTTAGAAGGGTATGCTGGCTCCGTTACATTGAGGCCTGTCATCATGAAAACGTCGGCCAAAGTAAAAGACATCGGGCCATGGCCGAAGATGAAAGAATTAGTAGCATCAGACCAGAAGTGGGAAGCTGCTATCAAAAGAGAATCATTCCGAAGTGTTCCCGAAAGAGATAACTCCAAGCAATGCTGGATATCCTGGGAGTCCCAGTGACTGCTGCTCTTGTTCAGCATCCTTTGGTACCACTTCCGCCATCCAGAAATCGGAGGGAAAGGCCAGGTTTTGAAAGTGTTTGGCCATCGGTTCGGGGAAACTACTCCGGATTTGAAGGGGATCCTCAAAGTTTCTTTCTCCACAAATTCGATTGGATTGGGATCTCCCATCGGACCCAAGAAGTACGAATCAGGGTTCGCAGCATAAGGAATCAAAATTTCATCCTTATATTCCTTCAGAAGAGTGGAACGGCCGAAAAGAATCAGAAAAGTGAAAAACCAAGGAAAGAAATTGCCGAATACATGAAAGGAATCGAAAATACCTCTGGAACTCCATCAAGGGTTGCCATTGGGGATTGGAAGTAAACTCGAATCTGGAACGAGGAAGAATCAGGTTTTTGAATGGCGGCCACGGATTTGAACAGTGTTGACCTAGATGAGAAGAGAGTCTGTGTTCAATTTCGGAACAAAATCACTTTTATCCCGAAATTGAGGGGGCATGTGTTAACACTGGATTTTGGTAAAGACCAATGACAGGTGGGCCGATTCGGTAAAATCTATGAGAAAGCAGAAATCCAACGCGTTCGGCAAATGAGCGTGCGGTCGGCTAACTTTGAGCTATTCGGCAAGCGTATGTGCAATTGACTCTGGGTGATTCGGCAAGCATTGGTGCGGTCGGCTACCTTTGAAGACAGTGGCTCCATTCGGGAAGCGAAAGGTGGCAAGCAAGAAGCCGAATAGAAGGAGAAAAGCGATGATCAAGGACTCCGAGGAGAATTATAGCAAGAGTCTCGCCATACTTTTGAGTTACCTTTAACATATTGTGTACGTCGTAATCTCTTAGGATTCATGTTATGTCCAGGGTATAAATATAGACCCTCGACCATTGTAAAGGATATACACAATCAAATCAATACAACCGGCCCCGTGCCACGTTCCGAGTCCCTTTTGTCGTGTCGTCGAGTTCTTCGAGAGGAGCCAATCGATCCGTCGACCTCCGTAAGTTCCGGCAACCTTGCTATCATGTCTAGTATCATGCGGTGGATTTAGATCTTGATGCAAGCAGTCTTGTTCGTCTCGATGGGATGGCCGTGCGGCAGGCGTCCACTTGATGATCAAGAAGTCTTTGCTTATGCTTTGTCTATCTCGACTAGATGGCCGTGCGGCAGGCGTCCGCTTGATAGATTAGCGAGGCAAGATAGTTATCGATTCTTGGTTAGATCGTGAGTCGTGCGGCAGACTAGGATCTGGCTCAAGGATTAGTTATCGGCTCTATTAGATTTGGCAAGATCTAGTAGATTCATTAAGTTATCACGTGTTGCATGACTTTAATATTTTATTTATTTGTAACACTCTTTTGCCCAATCTAGATTTAATCGGATTCGGCTTCTTATTTTATAGATCTATTTGCTCTCTAATGTTCTTTACTCTTATATTATCATGATAAATAGATCGTATGCTTACGTAGCCGAATTGGATCAATCTAGATTGTTACATGTTGCGGGTTCTTGCATGTTAGAAACGCTTAGACTTTGACAGGATCGGGTATCGTGCGGCAGATGCAGGTCTTTGATTAGTTTAGTCGTGATAATTTGTATGTTCCTTCTTCATGGACCCCGAGTCGGCTGTACTGCCGAGCTTGGTTATGCTTCAATTCGTAGTTAACTTTCACTTGTTCAAACATGTCTTCTCATACATGCACGTTCGGCAATCAATGCATTACGTGTTTCACCCTCATATTAGCCGAATGAATCATATGCATGATTGGCAGACAGCTTCTATAGCTGTATGTCGTCGTAAGTGGCTTCAGGGCCGTATATACGGAACTGTCTGGTCTCATCCGACACGTTCCGATTTTGTATTTAACAGTTTTTTGTCCCTTGTCAGTTTTCAGGTCAAACTGACTGGCACGCTTCCGGATGCTTGCTGTGTGCTTGGCGCAGGGTGCAGATTTTGTGCCAACAACGACGCCATTGCGTGCTGTCGCTAGTGATGAACTAGCTTGCTACTATATATATGATATGAACAAGCACAATAATGCAAGGCCAGATGAATTGAATGGCTGTTTTGATCGATCGATCGGAGATGAGATGTGGTGACTTGCCCGATCGTGCTATTTATAGTGGTAGGGTGTAGTAGTGGGCGAGCGAGTTCGCTGAGTCTCTTGTCCAATTAAAGCACGAGGGCTGCATACAGCTATTACAACTGGTGATTGTTTTGTAATTTGTGTGCGTACGTAGTTGGCATGGTCACGGTCAATGGTGACGCCTACAGGAGCACGAGGGGCAAGAATGCAATGGCTTTGCATGCAGAAGAAAGACCTCTTGGATGTGGATCCGTGTCTTCTCGAATGGCACGCATGTACCCTGAAAGAGCAGGACCGGTTCAAGAAGATTTATGATTTATTTGGGATTTTCATGGGGGGCTTTGACCAATAAAAAAGCACGCTTTCCGCTTGCACAAAAATCGAATTAGGAGAGACCGTTTCTTCATTTACAGACGCAGGCACAAATTTACATTGTCTGCCAAAATAAATATAGCTAATGAATTTCTGGCAGTTGGTTCATTCATGGAGACCGTTCGACAAACAATCTTTTGCTAAAAATGATTAACAGACATGAACATCTTAATTGGCCCGCAGCTGAAATTGAGGTTCATTTTTACACAATGGACTCTTAAGATCACCACCTCTATTAAAAACGCTTGGATACCCTCACTCGTGACCTAGAATATAATATGCCCTTCCTCCCTTATCCCACCCCGCTCTCTCCAACTATTCCTCATGCATGCACATTCCTACAAAAATGATTTTGCAAGGCAGTACCCAAATATTAAACACGGTGGTCATAAAATCCCACCGCCTTAAAAAATGCAGGACGATTAACGAAGGCATTATTTTTGTTTACAGAGGCAGCCACGTTTGCCCGCCTCATAAAATAAATTTACGAAGATGGTCAAAATAACCACCTCCTAAAATCAATTAACCAAGGCAGGTATCCTAACTTGCTAAAATGTTCCATTTTCGAGAGGCCCGCCTCCGTTGATAGGCCGAAGTATATATGTGACACTTAGGCTTTCTCACTCGTCTCTCAGCCTCACTTTTCTCTCACCCCTGCCCCCAACGGCGCCCCCCTACTCTCTCTCCCACATGGCCCTCTTCTTCCCCACACGATGCACCTCCCTCTCTCCATTGCCTGCTTTCCAGTCCCTCTCTCCACGTGTGCTTCCTCTCTCCACCGTGTTCCTCTCTGTCCACACTGATAGGCGGTGGAGCCATGGTGGCGCGAGGACACAGGGGAGTGCGGCTCGGTGAGGAGGCGAGATCAGGTGGAGGGCGGGTGAGATTCAGTGGAGTCTGGCGACATCCGGTAGAGTCTAGGCATTATTCGTTAGAGGACGGCTAGATCCAGTGGAGGACAGCCAGATCCGGTGGAGGGTGGGCAGATCCGATGAAGGACAATGGCGTCGGCCACGGCGAGGCAAGTCGAGCTCTTGCCATCTCTCTCTTCCCTTTTGTCTCCTTCAACTCTATCTCCACATAGATCCACTCTGCTTCTTGTTGCAGATCCACTCACTCTCCTCCGATTCCCACCAGATCTTTGCGTGGTAAGGAGGCACGTGGGTTCCTCCCCTTTCTCCCGATAGGGCGCTGCTTCTCGCAGTGCCCATGACATGGAGGCGGCAGACGGTGGCTCCAGAAACTGGAGCCGGTTCTAGAAGCTACAGCGATGGCGAAGCGGTGGCAGCTCCAGAAGATATAGGTCGCTCCACTAGAGCATTTTTATTTTATAATCGATTTACGCAGGCGATGAAGTATGTGCCCAAACGTCGACCATATTCTAAAACTAATTAAGAGAGACGAATAACTTAAAAGCTGGCACACCAGTAAAAGAGATATTAATTTTTAATAAGAATTCTTAATATATGACTGGATCTATTGAAAGGACAAGGCCCATTCCAAAGCCTACTGATGGCCTAGAAGGTAATATGCCCTTCCTCCCATAGCCCCCTTTCTCTCGTCCTTGACTCTCTTCCTCAAATTATTCAGCCAACGCCAATGCACTATCTTTGATCTCATGTGTGCCTCTCGATATATATCTCCTCTTCTCTCATCAGTGGTTCTTTCAGCGAGCAAGTGCATATGATGGAGGGCGCAGTAGAGGCATGTCCAGGAATAGGCCACGGTGGCAATAGGCCCACCAAGGGGCGGTGGGCCCCATCCCTTTTTTGGTCTAGCAATGAGATTTGGGCCTCATCGTTGCCATTGCCCATGCTTGACCCCCAACAGCAGCGGATCCAACGAGGAGGAGCCTAATCCTAGGTTATGGCCCAAGACGTCGGTTGCCTAGGTGGAGTTCAGGCTTGGGCCGTCATTGTTCGGTAGCCCGGGACCATGGCCGAGTCACTAAGCCAAGAGCAGTGGCAGCGAGTGCACTCTGGCTTTGCCTTAACTCCTTCCAGAGGGTACGCACAAGAGTACCTGATGGGCATATCACCTAAGCGATCCATGGGATCAGTCTGGGGGCCTTCAATCGGTTTCCTCCTCACTGGAGATTTGACATATCCCTAGGCCGGACTCCCGTCAAGAGGGTGCAACTGTCTATATTCTTTCACCAATTCAACTGTCAATATTGTTTCATCTTATATTGTACCCGACGATGTGCAACTGTTAAAATTCTTTCATCGATTCAAATGTGTCTTGGACCGCTTTCAAAACATTGGATTTTGGGGGGGTGCGTGTGTCCAATCTTTTAGGGTTGGTCATTTGGATCAGGCATAAGGTATACACTTTGGCTCTGGCACTCGTCAAGACTTTGGGCATTGATTGCATCGAGGAAAGCCAATGAATGATCCAGTGATGGAAGAATCTAAATTGAATTCTACGTATGTTTTATTTTACATTTTTATGTGTATATGGATTAACAGGGTTGGGTCTTCCTAATATAGTCCCCTTTCCCTTGAAAAAAAAATTAAAACTGTATATACAGAGATCCAAATAAGAAGAGATCAAATATACGTCTTACAAATATTGTCCCAACATGCAAGATTTTATTCACTTGTATATATTACTAGTGGACATGCACGTGCGACACGCACGTGGATTTGAAAGAAAACTCATAAAAGAGGAATTGAAGCTAGCACTAAAGTTCTAGCTTTTTTGAACTGGAAAATTCTATTGATAAGTGGAAATTATATTACTGATTACTCATTAACAGGGCCAAATTGGCAACCACATCCATCAATACAACTCAACATATCAGCATATACTTTGAAAACAATAGGACAGTACCATGATCTACAGTCAACTACCAACTTGCTATAGAGTGGGATACATTAGGCATGAAAAACATTTCTCCATCTCCCACACGGAGCTTGTGAGTGTAGCTTGCCTCAGTATAGTATCGGCATCTTTGCACCTCATATTTCTCCTCACATTGTCATACCACACTTGAAATATTCTTTCTAAACTATGGATAAAAATAAAGATTGTCATCCCTTATTTTAAGTAATCAGATACATCAAAACAATAAACCTTACTAAAATTTTGAAACCAAAAGGCTCATATTTGAAGCTCTTCTTTTTTGCGATCAAGATTTGCTCACTGAAATTATTTTTAGACCATACAATAAAAAAAGAGCTATAATATGTACAATAGTATATAGAATAGATCAGTATCATATCTAGCCTATGAATATTAGCAGGAAATTAACAGAAGAGCATAAACTGAAAGTTCTTCCAATGAAAAGCTCCATTGCCAATGTATGAATCACATTAATAATGATGTAGAAAATTCGACATATAAATTCAATATGGGTAGAAGCATCTCACCCAATTCAATGAGATTGCTATTGAAGGCACTCGATATACTATGGCCTCCCTTGCAGCAGCAATGGCAGATGAGTGGAACCTACAGAATTTTGCAATGAATCAATAACAAAATTGAAAATGTGATACCGCTGATCACCTGTATAAACAAAAATAAAGTTTCTATTTTTCAAAACCAGAAATGAAATTACCTTCAAGATAGTAACATTTGGAAATCCAATTCTAAAGTATAATCAAATAAGATACCAAAGCAGGAAACAACCACGGAAACAATTAACCTCCCAATCCTAGATAATTAAGGCCAATGAGACACAGTCAACCAGCAGTGTGCTTTGCATTGATCAAAGTCAGCAAAGATAAAATATTGGCTGTGTGACCCAAATTGCGCACAATTGAATGAATGGATGGACCTCACCTGATATCTCAAAAGCTTTAGTACCCCTGAAATCCTTGGACACAATGATGGTTTCACAGATGGTCGGCCACAGGCCGGCTTGTCCCTTCAAATAAACAAATAGACCCAAAAATCATGCGTACTGGGACTCTCCAAGGGATGACTTCGCCATGGTGAAGCAAGCAGGGTGGACAGAGGACGCCATTGGCTGTGTCCAACAGACATGTGACATGTTATCCCCAACGACCTGATGTTCTGATGGATGATGCTGATCACTTGAGTGCCACCACTGGAAAGCATACAAGGCAAATATATGAGACGCGCAGTTAAAATAGATGCTGCAACTCATAATTTCGATCTGAATGGTTAAATTGGAATAATAAATTCAAAATTTCAAATCCACACTCTCAAAGGATGTAGGATTCACACACCTTCTAATAGAATAGTACAGTAGGTGATCCTCGTGTAGGGCACTAATTAAGAAGCGCCAATTTATTTTCCTTGAATGCCATCATAACTTGCTTCTGAAAATTTCAATCGAATAAGAATGATTAAATAGCAGCAGAACAGAACATGTAGAGCTAGCTACAAAACGAACTTATCATGTAACTCAAATCCATAATCGTGGTCAGTATTACTCGTACAAGTAATTAATTCCTAATATTTTTTTGGTATAATTGCAATGGCTCCCTTGTCAATGTGTGTATATAAGAACAAGAAGCAAGAACAGTTTTATCCAACTCAGAAAGAAGAAAAAAAGAAGAATAATTGGAAGGAGAGGTCCAGAAATAATCACATGAAAAATTACAGGATAAGAGATCTGAATCTGTGTCACCCAGCCCAGGATAAGATCTGAATCTCTATCACCTATGAAGAGCAATTTTCTGAATTTTGTGGTGGAGAGCAGCCTGCTGCTTGTACCATCACGGCATCACTAATAAACCCTTAAGCTGCACACGCAAATCAACAGAAAATCAGAGTCCCTTTGATCCACTTCACATATGCGTTTTTTACACTTGTGATTGGATCAGATATTCAGATCAGACAAGATAGGATCAGAACACAAACAGCTTCATTAGACTACGTTTGGATGCTCCGGTTCATAGAGAAGGAACGGAAGAGAAGGGTGGGGCGTACCTGGTGGTGCTAGATGCCGGCGAATTCGAAGGCCCCGAAGATGAAGGCCTGGCAGTAGTGGGCTAATGGCAGCAGATCTTGCGTCCCCATCAGCATGGTGTTGCCGCCTTCGTGCCCCCGACTGCCCGACATCGTGCAACTGGAACCCATCAGCATGGCGTTGCCGAGTGACTGCAACCCCGTGGGCTGTTCGTACAGAAGGAGCCGAAGAGAAGGGTTCGGCATACCTTGTGGTCCTCGACGCCGGCGAACGGGCGAAGGCCCTGAAAACTGGCAGTGGGCACGCGGCGGTTGCGGCAGCAGATATCGCGTCCCATCATCGTGCCGTTGCCGCCTTCCTGCCCCCGACGCCGTTGCGCAGAGAAGAAACTGCACGGTGGTTCTTGTCGAAGGCAAAGCAGCGGTTGTCGCGAGGGTGGACGGTTATACTTATACGGGGCAGCGTCAGGCGGGGTACGCAGATGACGGCATCCATGAAAGACATGAAGAGGAAGAGGCACTACCCTGACACCATGGTCCTGTGGGTACATTTGTGTGGGTATATGTGAACTCGGTGAAAGAAAATTATGGTCGAGTAGCGTGGAGGAGTGCATTCCTTCGTGAAACACGCGTGTGTAAGTATCGTTCTGATCTGTAGGATACGTAAGAATCGTTAGATGCAGATTTAAAACACATCCAAGGGAGGAGATTAGAGGTGGGTACAAAATCTTAGGGTGAGAAGTATTTCCCAATTTCTTCGCTCCTTTATAGTATAATATGTGTGCCAACAACATCCAGCGTATATGGTTGACAACAATTTATTCCCACCAACCACAATAATATACGGTACACACACGTACGTTAATTAATTAATATAAGTAGAAAATTATAAAACCAACCAAACCATGCTTGCATGCGATGCTGAAAGCGTATAGCATATATGGCTTCAGGAGCCTAGCTCGAGCCTAGAGCTAGCTAGTAGGGGATCTCGCCGACGACGTTGCCCCGCGGGTTGTAGCTGCAGATGATGAAGATGCCGGCGTTGTTGTCGCAGACGACGCGAGCGCAGCCGATGGCGGTGGAGTCGCGCCACACCACCTGCGTGTAGTGCCCGCAATCCTTCCCCGGCGGCGCGGAGCAGCTGTTGGTGTCGTGGTCGTAGAACTGCTTCTCGGACACCCACAGAGCCACGGCGTGGGACGCCGACCAGTCGACGCCGGCGGGGCCCCAGTAGAGGTTCTCGCCGTAGGGTCCGCCGGAGTGAATCAGCTGGCAGTCGCCCTGGCGCTGCGCCGCGTAGCTCTCCGCGTACGCGGCCACGGTGTCGTCCCAGGACACGGCGCCGACGCCCACGTCGTCGCGCGCCGCGTTGTGCGGGTCCACGTAGTCCTGGGGCGAGTTCTGCGCCGCGCACGGCGTGACGACGATGGCCGCCACCAAGCCCAGAGCTGCAGCTAGGAGGCACGCTAGCTTCCGTGACGACGCCATTGCGTGCTGTCGCTAGTGATGAACTAGCTTGCTACTATATATATGATATGAACAAGCACAATAATGCAAGGCCAGATGAATTGAATGGCTGTTTTGATCGATCGATCGGTGATGAGATGTGGTGACTTGCCCGATCGTGCTATTTATAGTGGTAGGGTGTAGTAGTGGGCGAGCGAGTTCGGTGAGTCTCTTGTCCAATTAAAGCACGAGGGCTGCATACAGCTATTACAACTGGTGATTGTTTTGTAATTTGTGTGCGTACGTAGTTGGCATGGTCACGGTCAATGGTGACGCCTACAGGAGCACGAGGGGCAAGAATGCAATGGCTTTGCATGCAGAAGAAAGACCTCTTGGATGTGGATCCGTGTCTTCTCGAATGGCACGCATGTACCCTGAAAGAGCAGGACCGGTTCAAGAAGATTTATGATTTATTTGGGATTTTCATGGGGGCTTTGACCAATAAAAAAGCACGCTTTCCGCTTGCACAAAAATCGAATTAGGAGAGACCGTTTCTTCATTTACAGACGCAGGCACAAATTTACATTGTCTGCCAAAATAAATATAGCTAATGATTTTTGGCAGTTGGTTCATTCATGGAGACCGTTCGACAAACAATCTTTTGCTAAAAATGATTAACAGACATGAACATCTTAATTGGCCCGCAGCTGAAATTGAGGTTCATTTTTACACAATGGACTCTTAAGATCACCACCTCTATTAAAAACGCTTGGATACCCTCACTCGTGACCTAGAATATAATATGCCCTTCCTCCCTTATCCCACCCCGCTCTCTCCAACTATTCCTCATGCATGCACATTCCTACAAAAATGATTTTGCAAGGCAGTACCCAAATATTAAACACGGTGGTCATAAAATCCCACCGCCTTAAAAAATGCAGGACGATTAACGAAGGCATTATTTTTGTTTACAGAGGCAGCCACGTTTGCCCGCCTCATAAAATAAATTTACGAAGATGGTCAAAATAACCACCTCCTAAAATCAATTAACCAAGGCAGGTATCCTAACTTGCTAAAATGTTCCATTTTCGAGAGGCCCGCCTCCGTTGATAGGCCGAAGTATATATGTGACACTTAGGCTTTCTCACTCGTCTCTCAGCCTCACTTTTCTCTCACCCCGCCCCCAACGGCGCCCCTCTACTCTCTCCCACATGGCCTCTCTTCTTCCCCACACGATGCACCTCCCTCTCTCCATTGCCTCCTTTCCAGTCCCTCTCTCCACGTGTGCTTCCTCTCTCCACCGTGTTCCTCTCTGTCCACACTGATAGGCGGTGGAGCCATGGTGGCGCGAGGACACAGGGGAGTGCGGCTCGGTGAGCAGGCGAGATCAGGTGGAGGGCGGGTGAGATTCAGTGGAGTCTGGCGACATCCGGTAGAGTCTAGGCGTTATTCGTTGGAGGACGGCTAGATCCAGTGGAGGACAGCCAGATCCGGTGGAGGGTGGGCAGATCCGATGAAGGACAATGGCGTCGGCCACGGCGAGGCAAGTCGAGCTCTTGCCATCTCTCTCTTCCCTTTTGTCTCCTTCAACTCTATCTCCACATAGATCCACTCTGCTTCTTGTTGCAGATCCACTCACTCTCCTCCGATTCCCACCAGATCTTTGCGTGGTAAGGAGGCGCGTGGGTTCCTCCCCTTTCTCCCGATAGTGCGCTGCTTCTCTCAGTGCCCATGACATGGAGGCGGCAGACGGTGGCTCCAGAAACTGGAGCCGGTTCCAGAAGCTACAGCGATGGCGAAGCGGTGGCAGCTCCAGAAGATATAGGTCGCTCCACTAGAGCATTTTTATTTTATAATCGATTTACGCAGGCGATGATGTATGTGCCCAAACGTCGACCATATTCTAAAACTAATTAAGAGAGACGAATAACTTAAAAGCTGGCACACCACTAAAAGAGATATTAATTTTTAATAAGAATTCTTAATATATGACTGGATCTATTGAAAGGACAAGGCCCATTCCAAAGCCTACTGATGGCCTAGAAGGTAATATGCCCTTCCTCCCATAGCCCCCTTTCTCTCATCCTTGACTCTCTTCCTCAAATTATTCAGCCAACGCCAATGCACTATCTTTGATCTCATGTGTGCCTCTCGATATATATCTCCTCTTCTCTCATCAGTGGTTCTTTCAGCGAGCAAGTGCATATGATGGAGGGCGCAGTAGAGGCATGTCCAGGAATAGGCCACGGTGGCAATAGGCCCACCAAGGGGCGGTGGGCCCCATCCCTTTTTTGGTCTAGCAATGAGATTTGGGCCTCATCGTTGCCATTGCCCATGCTTGACCCCCAACAGCAGCGGATCCAACGAGGAGGAGCCTAATCCTAGGTTATGGCCCAAGACGTCGGTTGCCTAGGTGGAGTTCAGGCTTGGGCCGTCATTGTTCGGTAGCCCGGGACCATGGCCGAGTCACTAAGCCAAGAGCAATGGCAGCGAGTGCACTCTGGCTTTGCCTTAACTCCTTCCAGAGGGTACGCACAAGAGTACCTGATGGGCATATCACCTAAGCGATCCATGGGATCAGTCTGGGGGCCTTCAATCGGTTTCCTCCTCACTGGAGATTTGACATATCCCTAGGCCGGACTCCCGTCAAGAGGGTGCAACTGTCAATATTCTTTCACCAATTCAACTGTCAATATTGTTTCATCTTATATTGTACCCGACGATGTGCAACTGTTAAAATTCTTTCATCGATTCAAATG
This sequence comes from Chrysopogon serrulatus, assembly GCA_015844335.1. Taxonomy (NCBI): domain Eukaryota; kingdom Viridiplantae; phylum Streptophyta; class Magnoliopsida; order Poales; family Poaceae; genus Chrysopogon; species Chrysopogon serrulatus. Next base: position 41,945 of record JADLZL010003486.1, read on the forward strand.
TGTCTTGGACCGCTTTCAAAACATTGGATTTTGGGGGGTGTGTGTGTCCAATCTTTTAGGGTTGGTCGCTGGATCAGGCATAAGGTATACACTTTGGCTCTGGCACTCGTCAAGACTTTGGGCATTGATTGCATCGAGGAAAGCCAATGAATGATCCAGTGATGGAAGAATCTAAATTGAATTCTACGTATGTTTTATTTTACATTTTTATGTGTATATGGATTAACAGGGTTGGGTCTTCCTAATATAGTCCCCTTTCCCTTGAAAAAAAAATTAAAACTGTATATACAGAGATCCAAATAAGAAGAGATCAAATATACGTCTTACAAATATTGTCCCAACATGCAAGATTTTATTGACTTGTATATATTATATGTGTGCCAACAACATCCAGCGTATATGGTTGACAACAATTTATTCCCACCAACCACAATAATATACGGTACACACACGTACGTTAATTAATTAATATAAGTAGAAAATTATAAAACCAACCAAACCATGCTTGCATGCGATGCTGAAAGCGTATAGCATATATGGCTTCAGGAGCCTAGCTCGAGCCTAGAGCTAGCTAGTAGGGGATCTCGCCGACGACGTTGCCCCGCGGGTTGTAGCTGCAGATGATGAAGATGCCGGCGTTGTTGTCGCAGACGACGCGAGCGCAGCCGATGGCGGTGGAGTCGCGCCACACCACCTGCGTGTAGTGCCCGCAATCCTTCCCCGGCGGCGCGGAGCAGCTGTTGGTGTCGTGGTCGTAGAACTGCTTCTCGGACACCCACAGAGCCACGGCGTGGGACGCCGACCAGTCGACGCCGGCGGGGCCCCAGTAGAGGTTCGCGCCGTAGGGTCCGCCGGAGTGAATCAGCTGGCAGTCGCCCTGGCGCTGCGCCGCGTAGCTCTCCGCGTACGCGGCCACGGTGTCGTCCCAGGACACGGCGCCGACGCCCACGTCGTCGCGCGCCGCGTTGTGCGGGTCCACGTAGTCCTGGGGCGAGTTCTGCGCCGCGCACGGCGTGACGACGATGGCCGCCACCAAGCCCAGAGCTGCAGCTAGGAGGCACGCTAGCTTCCGTGACGACGCCATTGCGTGCTGTCGCTAGTGATGAACTAGCTTGCTACTATATATATGATATGAACAAGCACAATAATGCAAGGCCAGATGAATTGAATGGCTGTTTTGATCGATCGATCGGTGATGAGATGTGGTGACTTGCCCGATCGTGCTATTTATAGTGGTAGGGTGTAGTAGTGGGCGAGCGAGTTCGGTGAGTCTCTTGTCCAATTAAAGCACGAGGGCTGCATACAGCTATTACAACTGGTGATTGTTTTGTAATTTGTGTGCGTACGTAGTTGGCATGGTCACGGTCAATGGTGACGCCTACAGGAGCACGAGGGGCAAGAATGCAATGGCTTTGCATGCAGAAGAAAGACCTCTTGGATGTGGATCCGTGTCTTCTCGAATGGCACGCATGTACCCTGAAAGAGCAGGACCGGTTCAAGAAGATTTATGATTTATTTGGGATTTTCATGGGGGCTTTGACCAATAAAAAAGCACGCTTTCCGCTTGCACAAAAATCGAATTAGGAGAGACCGTTTCTTCATTTACAGACGCAGGCACAAATTTACATTGTCTGCCAAAATAAATATAGCTAATGAATTTTGGCAGTTGGTTCATTCATGGAGACCGTTCGACAAACAATCTTTTGCTAAAAATGATTAACAGACATGAACATCTTAATTGGCCCGCAGCTGAAATTGAGGTTCATTTTTACACAATGGACTCTTAAGATCACCACCTCTATTAAAAACGCTTGGATACCCTCACTCGTGACCTAGAATATAATATGCCCTTCCTCCCTTATCCCACCCCGCTCTCTCCAACTATTCCTCATGCATGCACATTCCTACAAAAATGATTTTGCAAGGCAGTACCCAAATATTAAACACGGTGGTCATAAAATCCCACCGCCTTAAAAAAAAAAATGCAGGACGATTAACGAAGGCATTATTTTTTTGTTTACAGAGGCAGCCACGTTTGCCCGCCTCATAAAATAAATTTACGAAGATGGTCAAAATAACCACCTCCTAAAATCAATTAACCAAGGCAGGTATCCTAACTTGCTAAAATGTTCCATTTTCGAGAGGCCCGCCTCCGTTGATAGGCGAAGTATATATGTGACACTTAGGCTTTCTCACTCGTCTCTCAGCCTCACTTTTCTCTCTCCCCCCCCCCAACGGCGCCCCTCTACTCTCTCCCACATGGCCTCTCTTCTTCCCCACACGATGCACCTCCCTCTCTCCATTGCCTCCTTTCAGGTCCCTCTCTCCACGTGTGCTTCCTCTCTCCACCGTGTTCTCTCTGTCCACACATTGATAGGCGGTGGAGCCATGGTGGCGCGAGGACACAGGGAGTGCGGCTCGGTGAGCAGGCGAGATCAGGTGGAGGGCGGGTGAGATTCAGTGGAGTCTGGCGACATCCGGTAGAGTCTAGGCGTTATTCGTTGGAGGACGGCTAGATCCAGTGGAGGACAGCCAGATCCGGTGGAGGGTGGGCAGATCCGATGAAGGACAATGGCGTCGGCCACGGCGAGGCAAGTCGAGCTCTTGCCATCTCTCTCTTCCCTTTTGTCTCCTTCAACTCTATCTCCACATAGATCCACTCTGCTTCTTGTTGCAGATCCACTCACTCTCCTCCGATTCCCACCAGATCTTTGCGTGGTAAGGAGGCACGTGGGTTCCTCCCCTTTCTCCCGATAGTGCGCTGCTTCTCTCAGTGCCCATGACATGGAGGCGGCAGACGGTGGCTCCAGAAACTGGAGCCGGTTCCAGAAGCTACAGCGATGGCGAAGCGGTGGCAGCTCCAGAAGATATAGGTCGCTCCACTAGAGCATTTTTATTTTATAATCGATTTACGCAGGCGATGATGTATGTGCCCAAACGTCGACCATATTCTAAAACTAATTAAGAGAGACGAATAACTTAAAAGCTGGCACACCACTAAAAGAGATATTAATTTTTAATAAGAATTCTTAATATATGACTGGATCTATTGAAAGGACAAGGCCCATTCCAAAGCCTACTGATGGCCTAGAAGGTAATATGCCCTTCCTCCCATAGCCCCCTTTCTCTCGTCCTTGACTCTCTTCCTCAAATTATTCAGCCAACGCCAATGCACTATCTTTGATCTCATGTGTGCCTCTCGATATATATCTCCTCTTCTCTCATCAGTGGTTCTTTCAGCGAGCAAGTGCATATGATGGAGGGCGCAGTAGAGGCATGTCCGGGGAATAGGCCACGGTGGCAATAGGCCCACCAAGGGGCGGTGGGCCCCATCCCTTTTTTGGTCTAGCAATGAGATTTGGGCCTCATCGTTGCCATTGCCCATGCTTGACCCCCAACAGCAGCGGATCCAACGAGGAGGAGCCTAATCCTAGGTTATGGCCCAAGACGTCGGTTGCCTAGGTGGAGTTCAGGCTTGGGCCGTCATTGTTCGGTAGCCCGGGACCATGGCCGAGCCACTAAGCCAAGAGCAGTGGCAGCGGGTGCACTCTGGCTTTGCCTTAACTCCTTCCAGAGGGTACGCACAAGAGTACCTGATGGGCATATCACCTAAGCGATCCATGGGATCAGTCTGGGGGCCTTCAATCGGTTTCCTCCTCACTGGAGATTTGACATATCCCTAGGCCGGACTCCCATCAAGAGGGTGCAACTGTCAATATTCTTTCACCAATTCAACTGTCAATATTGTTTCATCTTATATTGTACCCGACGATGTGCAACTGTTAAAATTCTTTCATCGATTCAAATGTGTCTTGGACCGCTTTCAAAACATTGGATTTTGGGGGGGTGTGTGTGTCCAATCTTTTAGGGTTGGTCGCTGGATCAGGCATAAGGTATACACTTTGGCTCTGGCACTCATCAAGACTTTGAGCATTGATTGCATCGAGGAAAGCCAATGAATGATCCAGTGATGGAAGAATCTAAATTGAATTCTACGTATGTTTTATTTTACATTTTTATGTGTATATGGATTAACAGGGTTGGGTCTTCCTAATATAGTCCCCTTTCCCTTGAAAAAAAATTAAAACTGTATATACAGAGATCCAAATAAGAAGAGATCAAATATACGTCTTACAAATATTGTCCCGACATGCAAGATTTTATTGACTTGTATATATATTATATGTTTGCCAACAACATCCAGCGTATATGGTTGACAACAATTTATTCCCACCAACCACAATAATATACGGTACACACACGTACGTTAATTAATTAATATAAGTAGAAAATTATAAAACCAACCAAACCATGCTTGCATGCGATGCTGAAAGCGTATAGCATATATGGCTTCAGGAGCCTAGCTCGAGCCTAGAGCTAGCTAGTAGGGGATCTCGCCGACGACGTTGCCCCGCGGGTTGTAGCTGCAGATGATGAAGATGCCGGCGTTGTTGTCGCAGACGACACGAGCGCAGCCGATGGCGGTGGAGTCGCGCCACACCACCTGCGTGTAGTGCCCGCAATCCTTCCCCGGCGGCGCGGAGCAGCTGTTGGTGTCGTGGTCGTAGAACTGCTTCTCGGACACCCACAGAGCCACGGCATGGGACGCCGACCAGTCGACGCCGGCGGGGCCCCAGTAGAGGTTCTCGCCGTAGGGTCCGCCGGAGTGAATCAGCTGGCAGTCGCCCTGGCGCTGCGCCGCGTAGCTCTCCGCGTACGCGGCCACGGTGTCGTCCCAGGACACGGCGCCGACGCCCACGTCGTCGCGCGCCGCGTTGTGCGGGTCCACGTAGTCCTGGGGCGAGTTCTGCGCCGCGCACGGTGTGACGGCCATGGCCGCCACAAAACCCAGCAGAGCAGCAGCTAGGAGGCACGCTAGCTTCCGTGGCGACGCCATTGCGTGCTGTCGCTAGTGATGAACTAGCTTGCTACTATATCTGAACAAGCACCAATGCAGCGCAAGGCCGGATGAATGGCTGTTTTGATATCGATCGATGGGTGATGAGATGTGGTGACTTGCCCGATCGAGCTATTTATAGTGGTGGGGAGTAGTAGCTAGTGGGCCAGCGAGTTCGGTGAGTCTCTTGTCCAACTAAGCACGAGGGCTGCATTCAGCTATTGCAACTGGTGATTGTTTTTTAATTTTCTGTGCGTACGTAGTTGGCGTGGTCGCGGTCAATGGTGACGCCTACAGGAGCACGAGGGCCGAGGGGGGAAGAATGCAATGGCTTTACTTTCAGAAGAAAGACTTCTTCTTCTTGGATATATATGATCCGTACGATGTGGGCTTTTTTTTATCAACGTGACTTACTTCTTTGATACATATATGGAATATCCGTGTCTTCTCGCATGACATGCATGCATATACCCTGAATGATCGATCAGGATGGGTTACTTGCAGAATGTTATTTGTTTGACTTTTCTACGGGGTCTTCCAGCAATAAAAATACAAGGTTTCCACTTGGCACAAAATCGGTTTTAGGAGACGAGACTCCACCTTTATGTATATATTTATAGAGGGCACAAACAAATTTACACCGCCTCCCCCCAAATAGTTATTATAATATAATAAACCTTAGATGCAATTGGTTCATTTATGGAGTCTGATCCATAAATAACCATCTTCCAAAACTGATTAACAGGGACAAACAACTTAAACCACAGCCCGTCACTTAAAAAAAAGATATCTATTTTTACTTTTTAGAGAAGGAAACTTGTAAGATGACCGTCTCTATTAAAAGGCCGAGGAGGCCCATTCGATGTGGAATAAGTTTGTCATTTAGGAAGAAGCCCGATCCCATGAGTAGGAGCGCAGAAAATCGGTGGAAGTAGCATTTACTATATCCATGGTGAAACTAGTATCAAGAAAATGTATTTTATGGTAGTGTGTATTTTTTTAGGTAGACGTAATAGCATGAAAATCACTTGATTTGAACAACACAACTTATCACCCCATCAAAGAAGGGAGCATAGTGGGGGGTTTTTGACACCCCTCATCAGGATATAGCTGTACCATCTAGACGCACACCTACACTGCCACTCTCACGCACACATCACTCACATCACCTATACACAACTAGACCTACAAAGATACGCATATACGAAGACGCTTCCTTGGAGTGATCACCAAAGACATCAAGACTTTGAGCTTCTTGCATAGAGACTGCAGTGAAATGTGCTATTTATGGAAATATATCCCGGTAAGAACACTAACATCAAACTAGGGGTTCGAACACTGGTGGACAGCGTGCACACCGGTGGCACATGCCTACTGAACTAGTGCTGGTGGTGGAAAAGAAACAAGAGGATGATAAAAAAAAGGTAAGTACAAATTGACTATAATTAAAGAAAACGTAGTACAATGGTAGATATACAGTTGGATGTTTCGTATAATACTTATTAACTACTTGTTGCACAGTTGTGCCTGCCGCCCAGTAGCGAATCCAGTGGTAAAGTTTATTGGGGTCATCATATTTATAGAGTGGGGTCAGCACCATTGATGAACTATGATGAACAGTAATTCTCCACTGTTTTTGTCAAAGTTATCGGAATCAGATGACCTTACTACTATAGGCTAGATTTGCCCCTGCTGCCGTCTCTCTAGCTCCAAATTGGAAATATCAAGGATTTTCTTGTTCGACACGCATAGATATGTTCCAAATGGAATAATGGCAATGTTCCCTATAAACTCGATTGATTTTTTTATACTAACTCAATGTTAAAATAATTAGATAGATTTTATTAGCACAAAGTCTTTTGGAACTAATAGAATATTATAGTTATTAATTACTGTCAATTCTACCTTCTTTTTCAGCAACTGCTGTCAATTCTACCTGAGTTTCGTGAGTTATGTAGGCCGAAATAAAAGGCCCAACCTACTAATGTGCAGCCCATGTGATGGCACAGTACCCCAAATTTCCAGGGGCCTCCAATCGATCTCTTGTATACAGCCCAATAGAATATAGGCCTGGGTCTCTATTTCTTGGCCCAAGTTTCAACAATGCAACACAAACTAGTCCAAAATCAGTTGGAGAACCGTGATTGTTTGGCTCCCGTCCATGGCTCCCTCCCTTCCGATAAAGCCTCTCCTAGCTCCCATCTCCCATCTCCCGGTCTCATGGTGCCTATCCGGGTGTTTGGTTGGTGGAATGATATGGCATGGCCATCTGTCTCTAGTTTTTTTATTTATGAAATAAAATAAGTAAATTTATGTTCATATTATTTTTCACAAGTTAATAATTAGTACCGGCATGATGAATGAGGTTATTTCACAAAATTTGAGGAATGGACTTATGATGCATCACTCTATCTACGATAAATTAATTCTAGAAACCAAACACATCCTAATCGACGAGTCGACGCCCAGTACATATATCACTTTTCAATGTAAACCGTTTAAAAATATATGTATAAAATTCTACTAATTAGACCAGTAAACCGTGCACTCAATAATGTTTATGTATGTCTTTAAATTTTCTTGTTCTCATCTTTTGTATCCATGTATTTTAAGATTTTCGTTGAAATAAAATGAGCCATATTGAAACTCTAAAGTTCTTGAAGTGACATATAATTGCTTTCCCAATGGAACAATTGTATATAGAGTTCTGTTGACCATTCTTGTGGCTGTTCTATTAGCGGAACAAAGCTTTTGTAAATTGAAGTTAGTGAAGTCGTATTAGTGTTCTACAATGACGCAAGAAAGGCTTACTCATCTGGCCACAATAGCACTTGAGAGTGACATGTTGGAGAAGAATCGATTACGATCGAGTTTACAGGCTGATTACGAGTTTATCATCGAATACTTCATTTACAAGAACACCAAAAGAATGATGCTGTTCAAGTAAACATTATTGTTCTATTTTGCTAGCTTACAAAGTCTTATTTTATACTTTGGCACAGGGGGCCCTGTGAAAAATGGTAAACAGAGATCAAAATAAGAGCAGAAATATATAGTAGGCCTCACCATATATTCACCAATCACCTGTATGGTTTTATTGACTTATTATGTTTATCAACAATATAATCATCGCATAATGGTATACAGTTGACAATATGCTTATTCTCTCTGACAAAGCACGCAACACTAGTATATATATATATGATATGACAACAGTACGATGTCTAGTAGGGGCTCTGGCCCTCGACGTTGCCCGGCGGGTTGTAGCTGCAGATGATGAAGACGCCGGCGTTGTTGTCGCAGACGACGCGGGCGCAGCCGATGGCGGTGGAGTCGCGCCACACCACCTGCGTGTAGTGGCCACACACCTGCCCCTCCGCGCAGCTGTTGGTGTCGTGGTCGTAGTACTGCTTCTCCGACACCCAGGAGCCCACGGCGTCGGACGCCGACCAGTCGGCGCCGGCGGAGCCCCAGAAGAGGTTCTCGCCGTAGGGACCGCCGGAGTGGATCAGCTGGCAGTCGCCCTGCCGCTGCGACGCGTAGTTCTGCGCGTACGCGGCCACCGTGTCGCCCCAGGACACCGGACCGACGCCCACGTCCGCGCGCGCCGCGTTGTGCGGGTCCACGTAGTCCTGCGGCGAGTTCTGCGCGCGCGCACGGCGGCGACGACGATGGCCGCCACGGCCAGAGCTGCAGCTAGGCACGCTAGCTTCCGTGTCGAGGACGCCATTGCTGTTGCTGACGAAGTTATATGAATGAGCAGATCGATGATGGCTGTTGTGGTAGATATGGATCGGTGCATGAGATGTGGTGAGTGGCCATGGTATTTATATACTGAATATGGTGACTTGTCCAAACAAGATGCCATACTGGTAAAACAAATAAATGGTGGCTGTTAATTTGTTGTACCTAGTTTGGCATGGTCACGGTCAATGGTGGCGCCTACACAAGAGCAAAAAGAATTCCAAGAGGGGCAAGAATTTCCATGGCATTGGATAGCATATCCGATAGGATCGGCGGGAAAATTTTGGATAAACTTAGCTTTTGTTTATTGGATCATTCGTTCTGGGGAGCAGCATTCTAGAGAAGGTTTACTTCATCTGATCTTGGCCGGCCATGACTGACCAATCCGTTTCTTCACGCGTGCAAGATTACCTAGCTAGGGTTCCAGAAGATTGTTTACCATTACGATTTTTCACGGGACTGGTTGGCCAATAAAAATCTGCTGCGACATTTCATGTTGTTCTTCTACGGATTATCCTACTGGAGATATACGTATAGTTCGTTCAAATTTCTACGGTGCGTTGAAGGTTGAAACGTCTGGTATACGAAGAAATAGGATGCCTGCACGTAGAATTTCCACAGCAGTACAATACAACAACATGTGATCTGGAAAAGTCACCGGTGACTTTGGAAATAACGACCTGTAGCTAGTTTCCCGCCAATCGCGGCAGATAATATTGTATCACCATGCATATTTCTGTGAATGCTACCAAAGAAAAAAAGAGTATATTGTACGTAAATACACGGGGGGCCGGGAGCTGATCTACTTTCGAAAAGAGTATGTGCGTACGAGTCTGATTAAACTTTTGCATGCAAAGAAAGAGTGAACAAAAAATCAGTGAAAGCATGATTGAATGAATGGTGGACCAATGGGAAACTCGAGGACGGCAGGCGTGTGATCGATTGAATTACTAATAATGTAATTTCTTTTTTTAAAAATAAAGGGGGAAACTCATCACGTTTGCTTTTGCTTAGTTGCTTACTTCGACATGTAAATTATTAAGGAATGATGTGGCCGTTGCACGTTAGTTTTAACCGTCATGCTACACGTGTGCGACACGTGAGTTCCTCGGTTGGTACGAAAATTGCGTGAATGGTCAGAACTGCCTTTTGTGGATCGGATGTCCCAATTGAGTAAAAAAAGATTGAATTTCAGCGACGTCATCTTCCTTGTTTTCATCTTTTTTTTTTTTTTTTTTAAGCACAGACACGGATGTTTCGTCTTGGACCGGGCAGCGGACACAGACTGGGCCTTTCCAGTAAGACCCATTGGGCTTTCCTGCCTTGTTCATCATCAGCATCGCATCTTTTTTGGGCCATTTTGAACGAGAAAAAGAAAAGTAAATCATAGGCCTTTTTCATTCCCTAGAAAAGTCCAGCGCACATGACCCACCAAAGTAGTCGACATGGGCCATATAATATGGTATATTTTAGTACAAAGTTTTTATTGTATAATTTATTTGAATCATTCAAATACATATATTTAGAAATCCCGTAATAAAAACAATCTTTTGTAGACACCTCTGTTTTTTTACGACCTGATTAAATTATAAGCCACTTGCAGGGGAGCTCTGTAATTCTAAATTCAATTTTTTATGAACATATTTTTCAAAAATTCGCCAAAATTAAATAAAAATACAAAACCAAAAACCATATGCAGAAATGCAACGATTTTACGCATAGTTCACTTAAAGAAATTGCATGTTTAAAAGGTTGAGGAACGGGTGGTTTTCACATTGGAGCTGCTTGTGAAAATATTTTTTTATCTTTTCAATTAGGTCGAAATTGATAGTAGTAATTTTTTTATCTAACAAATCTTTCCAGTATACACGTTTAGAATATACACCATTGTTCCATCTTCTAATTAGCTTCACAGTATGGCTATAACAAACCCATTTAATTTTTTTGCCTTGTTCATCATGAGAGGCAGTCATCATCAGCAGCGCATCTTCAGGCCACTGAACGAGACAAAGAAAACTAACCGGCCTTTTTGTTCTCCAGAAAGGTCCTTCCTCCATGACCCACCGTGCTGTTGGCGTGCGCCCTGTCTAGGGTGTCCGCCCACCTCTTAGGGTTTTGCTCCGGCCCGCGCCAATAGCACGCCTATATATATAATACAACGCGCTTTTGGATCTCGGTCACCTGATCGCATGCATTAAATTATAAGCCCGGCCAAGGGATCCATCATATCGGGCGTCAACCTCGCCAGTATTTGCGCGTCGATTAGCTAATGTGAACCATCTGGTCCAACGGTGGTCGCACAGTTCACGTACGTGAAAACGACAAAGCACAACGAGGAACTGAGGATACTGATGACGAGAAAATATTTTTTAACCTTTTGTTTAAGGGAACTAGATAGTAGGCTTTTGATCTAACACGCGACAACAGGACATGCACATAGAATATCCCATTGTTCCACACAAATATTCATGGTTGGAGGAACGTCTTTTGTTGCTTTTTCAAAACAAAACTTAATATATGCATACCCATGCTTTCGTTGGAACACACAAGTCTTACGCTCTCCACGGCCGGAACGTCACAGGCTAATCCCGCTTCAGCCGGCAGCATATATATGCATGGTAACCACGCGTCGTCGGTGCTCGCCCCATGCATATATACGCTAGGGAGAGCAGCCAAAGCCAGAACGCAGGTGCAGCGCGTTGTCCGAGTCGGGACGTCGCGAACACCGCGGTGGCGATGGAGAAAACGAGATGGACTCCCAGGCGGCATCGGCGGCTGTGAGGACGCGGGATGATAGCCGGGACGGGTTGTGCGCGAGCGGTGGGAGGCCTGCAGTCCTACACAGTGCGCGCGGGGCGGTGCGCGTTTTACAGTCAATCGAAACCGACTACGTGTTGCTGTGGCACTGAAAGCTCCAAACCAAGTTCTTGGTACTCTCGGTCTATCCGTCCATACCGCACAAGCGCTCGCCATGGCCGGCAGCCACGTCGAACTAGTGGGCAGTGAGCCGTTGGCCATCTGCGCATGGTACCAGCGCTGGCACCTGCGGCGTGCGAGCACATAGCGGCAAGCTTGAGCATACGGCCGCCAGGGCGAAGCAACCGACAAGGCCAGTGTGTGTGTGGAGCTGTCGATAAGCTAGCCGGCTAGGCGCTAGGGCATGGCCGGTGACCCAATGAGCACGCACGGAGGAGAGCTGGACATCGGAAGAGATATGCATGCACGAGAAACAAAAAGAAATAGAAGGAGGTTTCTGTAAAATTAAAACATAAACAAAGGGGTATGAACCTCTGGTGCACGTCATATAAAGTTTGAAGACCCAAACCTGTAGTTTGAAAGATGTTGGACCTAATAAGTGACACAAGCCAAAGAATTAATAGACCTACGATGCATTTTACTCTTTAAAATATGTATAGCAAAAAGTGAGCTCCAATAGATGTGCTATCTGACTTTATAAAATTGATATTCGGTATATGATACGATTTCTATGACCCTTGAGTCACTGCCTTACAGGTGGTTTGTTAAAGTCTTTGTATGGAGAGGTTATGGACTGCTTGTACACATACATGCTCTCTTATTAGTTCTGTAAGCTCTTTATAGAAAACGAGATTTCTCCTGACCTCCTTCCTCCACACGCACCGTGCTGTTGGCGTGTGCCCGTGTCCAGGGTGTCTGGAAACGTTGCTTGGTTGAATAAAACGCCGCGCCAAAGCCGCATGTTCGTCAGACCTAGTTGGATCTCAACAACTCATGCATGCAATTTAATTACCGAAGAAGTAAACCATTGGGGACGTAGCCACACCTACATGCGCGCGTCGACATGAATTGTCTCTGCAACATCTGGATGCATGGTCGCGGCATTGACATGGAACGATTTGAGCAACGAGGAACTGAGGATACTGATGACGAGAACACGGCGCGCCTTTGTTTGGGAAGGAACTAAAAAAACTTAATGACATGCGCACGCTATATTGGACATGCACATTTGTTTGGGAACACAAATAAAAATGGTTGGAGGAACGTGCCTTGTTGCTCTTTCAAAACAAAACTTAATATATATATACATGCTTTCGTTGGAACACACAAGTCTTACGCTCTCCACGGCCGGAACGTCACAGGCTAATCCCGCTTCAGCCGGCAGCATATATATGCATGGTAACCACGCGTCGTCGGTGCTCGCCCCATGCATATATACGCTAATAATAAGCCAAAGCCAGAACGCTTTCATGCGTTTCAGTCGGGCATTCAACACCGCGGTGGCGATGGAAAAAAAGATGGACTCCCAGGCGGCATCGGCGGCAGTGAGGAACAAATGAACATACGGATTGTGCGCGAGCGGTGGGAGGCCTGCAGTCCTGCTAGGACTGGGGCGGTGCGCGTTTTACAGTCAATCGAAACCGACTACGTGTTGCTGTGGCACTGGTCCAAACCAAGTTCTTGGTATTCTCGGTCTATCCGTCCATAAAACAAGGGATCGCCATGGCCGGCAGCCACGTCGAACTAGTGGGCCAAAGCCGTTGGCCATTGCGCATTTTCTCTCAGAAATTGCTGGATACCAGTAATTTCGAAACCTGGCACCTGCGGCGTGCGAGCACATAGCGGCAAGCTTGAGCATACGGCCGCCAGGGCGAAGCAACCGACAAGGCCAGTGTGTGCGTGGAGGCGAGCTGTCGATAAGCTATCCTCAAAGGTGGCTAGGGCATGGCCGGTGAGCCAATGAGCACGCACGGACAAGTGACATCGGAAGAGATATGCATGCACGATGACAATAAAAAATAAATCCATAAGGAGGTTTCTGTAAAATTAAAACATAAACAAAGGGGTATGGACCATCTTGCATGTCATAAAAAGTTTGAAGACCCAAACCTGTAGTTTGAAAGTTGTTGACAAAACACAATGACACAATCAAAGAATTAATAGACCTAAATAGCATTTTGATAAAAACATGAATAGCAAAAAGTTCCTTCTCCAATAGATGTGCTATCTGACTTTATAAAGATGATATTCGGTATATGATACGATTTCTATGACCCTTGAGTCACTGCCTTACAGGTGGTTTGTTAAAGTCTTTGTATGGAGAGGTTATGGACTGCTTGTACACATACATGATGGATTATTAGTTCTGTAAATTCTTTATAAAAGGATTTCCGAGCGTTGTTGTAGATGGGTCAATAACAAGAATCATATTAGGAATGAATAAAACAAAGGCTAAAGTAGCATGTTCGTCAGACCTAGTTAGATGCAACAATCTCATGCTGATTTAATTACCGAAGCAGTAAACCATTGTGGACGTAGCACACCTACCTCTCTCGACATGAATTGTCGGTGCAACATCTGATGCATGCGAGGTATTGACATTTGACTATTTGAGCTGCCAGAAATGTACTCAATGGAGTGGCGGTGCACTTTGTTTGGGAAGGAACATAAAAAACTTACCGCTTATGCTTCTATATTGTAGGTGCCCTTTGTTTGGGAAGGCAAATAAAAATTTTAGCATGCTTGTAGTTCTATATTATTGTAGGTCAGCATCCGTTTACTTTTACGCTGTTTTATGATATATCACAGGGAATATAATATCCTCCACTACTAATAATAAGTCAAAAATCGAATTGCTTTCATGCGTTCAAGCATTCATTATATACATTGAAAAAAAATTTTTCCATTAACATTGGAAACAGTTTAACAAATGAACATATGATTTCCAAAAATTTAGTACCTGCTAGGACTGGGAAAAAGGAGTTCGTGGATTCGTCAGCTTGGAAATTTTCTTTGGTCCACTTCGCCATTTTGGGACGCTGCCCATAAAAATTGAGCAGGATCTTGTAGAGAGATGCCGCGTGTTGTAAGATCTCGTCAGTGAGATATTGTGTGGCTTCCTAGTTGGTAGGCTAGAGTTGCCAAACCAATGATTTCCAAAATCTAACAAATTCTCCATTTCAACCATATAAGCACATATACATGAGCAGCCTGCGCTTTCCAGAGCACTCCTTTCCAAAAAAGAATATGCACCTAAGTCAAGACGGTGTGTAAAACATATTGCAGTTAAGCTGTATCTACAACGCATTTGAATGAAAATGATCTCTGAAAAACCAAGTAAGTCTTATGGAGGTGCTCATATGGCATGGTTTTGCATATGTGTGTCTTCATAGGTATTAGTATACGTATGTTATGAGTGTTTTTATCTATACTGTGTAATTAAAAAAAGATTCAAAGCACCTCAAATAACATTTCCCAACCCCCCGAACTCTTCATTTTTATTTTTTATTTTTTTTGCGAGCCGCCAAACTGTTTGTTTATTTTGTGCAATCAATTGCTAGCTACTCGTCGCAGTTCCGACGCCAAATGAAAGCGATTATGACGATCTTTAGCTTCGATCTCGATGAAGTTATGGTATCTAAGAGTTAATTAATGCTGAGGTCCGTCTTCCTCTCTGACCTGCCATTCTTTTGACGACACGTTGAACACATATTGTCTTCTCTCAGGATCCGATCTGAGAGTAACGTGCCAGCTGCGTGATTGAATAAAAATCGTCTGAAGAGAAGAGAGCCCCTCAATGACAAGCCCAATGCATTACTTAGTACTTATAATATGTCTGTTCCCTTCAGATCTGATCCTAGCGGTGGAATCAATATGGCCAGTTCGAAACTTGCTTGGAGTCCTTTAATTTATATACTAGTACTCCTTCTACTCTCTCCATACTCATATAGTTGACGTTTTAGACAAGGACAAAGTCTCCAAAACCTAACTTTATCCATCATTTTTTATTAAAATATATAAGAAAACTAAAAATAAAATTACTTTTATAAAAGTGGATTTTAAGGTGAATCTATACATATAAGTTTCACATTTTTAAACTAAATATTTTAAAAGTTATTGATAGTTTATATTTTCAATGTTTGACCCAAACCTTGTCCAAAACGTTAACTAATATGAGTATGGAGAGTATGTATATATATATATATATATATATATATATATATATATATATATATATATATATATATATATATATATATATATATTTTCTCCATACTTATAAAACTTGATATTTTGAACAAGGACATGATCTCCAAAACCTAACTTTATCCATTATTTTTATTAAAATATATAAGAAAAAAACTATTTTTTATTAAAAGTAGGTTTCAACGTGAATCTATACATACAAGTTTCATCTTTTCAAACTAAATATTTTAAAAGTTATTGATAGTTTATATTTTAATGTTTAACCCAAACCTTGTATAAAACGTCTAGTTTTATGAGTATGGAGGGAGTACATGAGTAAATAGATTTCTAGAGTTGTCTTAAATTATACTTTAAACTTTAACCAAATTTTAGAAAAGTACATCAAAATTTATAGCATCAAATTAGTATCATTAATTAGATACCATAGAATATATTTTTATAAGATTCTTATTTTATATCATAGATATTGTTATTCTTTTATATAAACTTAACTTAGTTTGACTTGTACAGATCTAGAAATTAATTTGTTCAAGAACATACGATGGAAGAAGTACTATGTACTCTCTCTGTCTCTCGAAAGCTTAAGCTTCTAGAATCCATGTCAGTCATTTTTTTTTTTAAGTTTAACTAATTTTTATAGAAAAGAGCATCAATATAGCTATCACATAAAATGAGTATCTTATAAAAATATATTATATGAGAAATTTAATGATACTAATTTAATACTATAAATTATAGTATTTTTTCTAGAAGTTTGGTTAAAATTTGACTTAAGACAACTTTAGAAGTTGAAGCTTTTTTAAGGACAAGGTCAGAGGGAGTATGTGAGAGTATTAATTTGAGCATGCAGCCATCGTGCTTGGAATGCATTAATGACAGAATATATATAGATATTGCAATATTACTATACGATGAAAGAATGATATCATATAGGTACAGAAAGAGGAGACACGCACATGATATGATGGTGGGCCTTTGTTGTATCCAACCCATGATATATAGATACCCATGATATATAGATACCCATGATATATAGATAGAGTAGCTAGCTGCCAGTAACTATCCAGCGTCGACGACGACCATGGCCGCGGCTCCTGCTAGGGTTGTTGTGCCTCAAGTTCGCCGTCGGAGCTTCGTCTATGCTGGTGCTGCTCCTCGCCGCCGTTCCGACGCCGGTGGAAGCAGCCGCTGGCGTCAAGTTACATGTGTCGGCCATCGCCAGGTTAACATAATATTTCATTGTTATTATTATTATTATTATTATTATTATTATTATTATTATTATTATTATTATTATTATTATTAGTAGTAGTAGTAGTAGTAGTAGTAGTAGTATGTATGTACGTACGTATAGGCTAGCTACCTAGTTATTATCATTATTATTGTTTTTTCATAGTAGCTTTTATTTCTATATATATTTATATATTGGCATTGCCAATAATTGATCATACCAGTAATAATTAACACATGACATTACACATGCGTGCAGGTGATTGTGGACAATGGCATGGTGCAGGTGTCGCTGTCCACGCCGCAGGGCCACATCACCGCCGTCCGCTACAACGGCGACCGCCAAAACCTGCTGCAGTACAATGGCCAAGTAAACTCGGGAGGGTATGCTCGCTCGTGCCTGCTGGAGTACTGGCTAATTCATGTGTTTTCATGTGTCGTTTTAGTTTTCTTATATAAGTCAATCGACCGAATTTGCAATAAATAAATAAATATTGAGGACACAAAATAATTTAATTAAATGCACTGTCAAGATACTCCCTCCGTTTTAATAAATATCACATTTGGTATGTTCTAAGTCAACATGTATATCTTTGATTATTGATTTTACAAAAAAAAATTATATAGTTTCATATATATAATAAGATTTATATTTTTAGATTTATTATAAAAATACTATCATAATATATAATTCATATATTATGAAACTATAAGAACTTTTTAAAAATAATTATTCAAAGATTGCAATGTTTGACTTCACACAAATTAAATGTGACATCTACTAAAAATGGAGGGATTATATACTTCATGATAGTGTTGGGCAAAATTAGAGAAGTTTGGTTAAATTAGTACAATATACAAAATTAAAATTAAAATGGTATATTTTTGACGGGTTTTGTAATTTATGTGGAATCCATATTTCAAGTCCCATTGGTCCTGCAGTCGAACAAAAATCTTTTGGAACTCTCTTGCAGGTACTGGGATGTTGTGTGGAACTACCCTGGCTCAAAACTAAAACAACTGATCGATATGTGAGTGTCTGATGTTGCTCATTGTTTAGCACCTACTTCATCCGTTTTACAGTATATACATCATCCGTTTTACAGTATATACGACAAGATGTTTTAGCTTTCTTAGCTAGATATATATTTTTTTTTTTACTTATGTATCTAAACACAGTGTATATATAAATACATAAATATAAAAATACATAGCGAAAGCTATATGACCAGAAAATTGTTAAAGCATCTTATAGTTTAAAAATACATAACAAAAGCTATATGTCTAGAAAATTGTTAAAACATCTTATAGTTTATAATGGAGGGAGTAATAATAAATTACTTACTATAAGGTAGGCCATTCATTTAGCTGTGAAATCATCTTGTGCTAGTAAAAACTTCTGATTTGTATGGTTATAAAGACCTTGTATGTAGACAGCGTATCAATTGCAAATCAACCTTTCCATGAAAACCCGCTCACAAAGGAAGTCAAGTTTGAACAAAATATTTTACAAGGTTATGTATCAGCATATCATCTACATGTGTAATTTTTTTGGTGAATTTAGATGACTTTTTTGCCGTGGTTTGCATGAATTTTCACGAAGACGTTGGTTTACACTTGATACGTTGCCTTGTATATATCTGGAACATGTAAACTTTCGTTTGTTTCTGCTCCCATATGGAGTTGTGGATGTAGGCAAAAAGTCAACATTGCTGACAGGAGTAGAAGTTGCGGGGTTGACTTCTTTTATGGTCACATGGGATGGTTTAACAGGACAGAGTTGGCTCATGCGTTAAATAATAAAAATAATAATAACTATTTAGCACACGAGACATGCTAAATAGTTGTTTAACTCACACTTTTTTAGGACGACTGTGCTAAGTGAAACTTTTTAAATTTAACTAACTTAATAGGAAAAAAGTACCAACATTTACAACACCAAAGAAGCATAATATAAAAGTATATCTTATTTTGTTTCTAACTATATTGATTTTGTGTCATAATTAAATATTAGTCCTTTTTTAATAAAATTTGGTCAAATCTAAAAGGTTTGATTTTGGAAGGCTCTAGAAATTGATTTATTTAGGAATTGAGAAAGTAACACTTTCTAGTTTGTTTTTTTTAGAGATTTGATAGATCGATGGAGATGTTTAGCTTTAACTTAGCTCAATACCACACTAATTACTTCCTCAATTTCATATTATAGCGCATACTACGATTTATTTGGCTTAGCCAAACTGTTTTCTTTCTAATGAAGTATATATAACAGTTGTATATATAAATAGACCCATCACCCATTCATAGAGTTAATTTTGTAGCAGTAGGTGATGCATTGTAAGAGTATATTAGTGAATATGGTCAAAGTACACGTCTAAGAACTTATGCTAATTCATCTTACAGAAAGAAGAGAAATGAAGCATTTGGGAGTAATTATTATTTTTGAACGAATTTTATTACTTATGCATGATGAAGCATATGCGGCACCAATTAGTATAATTTTTAGAGGCGGTCATTTTGCATTTACAGAGGCGGTCACAGCATCCACATCCAGCGAATTGTGGCTATTTCCAAAGATAGGCACAAGACACGTTAAGATGTCGGTCTCTGTAAATGGTTTTTAGAAACCCAAAAAGAAATAAAAATATATCTTTGAGGAATCAAACTGGAGACTTAGTATAACTATTTGATCTCATAAATCTTGATATTTTTTTCTATAATTTTGGTTAAATTTGAAATGCTTTATTTGACTCTCTAAAGTGTTGAAATAACTTATAATTTGAGATGGAGCGAAATATATATATATATATATATTATACAGGTTGGATGGTACAGAGTTCCAGGTCGTATCCTCAGATGAAGAGCAAGTGGAGCTTTCTTTCAGGACCTCGTACAATCCATCAGATCCAAATAGCTTCCGGCTAAACGTAGACAAGAGGTATTAGGTGTATATGCAATGTTTGTTGCTTCCAATTAATAACTAGTATAATTAAATTGCATGCCAATGGAAACCAATAATATATATATTTGGTTTTGCAAAAATCAATCATGTTACTTACTGTTGTTGAGGCAATTAAGCAATGAGTACTGAGATGGACGCCTGCAAAAATTTTGCACAGGCTTGTGATGCTGCGAGACAGCTCTGGGTTCCACTGCTACGCCATTTTTGAGCATCCTCGGGAGTGGCCAGCGCTCAACATTTCCGTGGCTCGGCTCGCCTTCAAACTCAACGAGGCCAAGTGCGGTGGCGTTTACATTGAATTGGTGTCGAACACACACACACACACACACACACACACACACATATATATATGTGCAATTAACAAACTAATTATACGATGCATATATATAAATAATAC
Source organism: Chrysopogon serrulatus (assembly GCA_015844335.1). Classification (NCBI taxonomy): domain Eukaryota; kingdom Viridiplantae; phylum Streptophyta; class Magnoliopsida; order Poales; family Poaceae; genus Chrysopogon; species Chrysopogon serrulatus. Next base: position 62,135 of record JADLZL010003486.1, read on the forward strand.
ACAGGTTCCGCTACATGGCCATCTCTGACGATATTCAGAGATACATGCCGAGTGCGGCGGACAGGGATCCACCCCGTGGCGTCCCACTGGACTATAAGGAGGCCGTCTGGTTGGTGGACCCCGTGGAGTCGGAGTTCAGGGGCGAGGTGGACGACAAGTACCAATACTCGCTGGACAACAAGGACAATGCGGTGCACGGATGGATCGGTGGCAGCGGCAGTGATTCCAACAGCAGCGTCGGCTTCTGGGTCATCACTCCCAGCAACGAGTTCAAGAACGGCGGGCCGCTCAAGCGGGAGCTCACCTCTCACACCGGCCCCATCTCCCTCTCCGAAAGCAATTAAGCATAAGCATGCATGCCACTAATAATGCAATTTCTGTTACACGACGGTCGTGCTCTGTGCCGAGTGCGTGACTCCTGCGCCCACACGCCTATCCCGGGTGGCAACTAGGGTTCTAGAGAGGAGCCCACTGGCGTTAGGGGTTTGAGGTAAGGATCTGTTCCCCAACGGCCTTAGAATGGGGTTTGGGGCAACGGCCGTGACATGGCAGTGGAGGTGGGCAACACGACAATGACGGATTGGGTCGCTGTTGGGGGTGCTGCCCACAGGGGCAGCGAGAGGTGATTTGGAGCTCATTGGCGGAGCTCGCCAATGTCCTGCCTGCCATAGGATGGGCAGGCCGCTAGTTGCCAAAAACCCCATTCTAAGGCCGTTGGGGAATAGTTTCTCTTTAGAACAGAATGTAGAAATCGCCCGGTATAGCTCGGTTCTCTTAGGAACCCCGGTAGAAATATGTTTCCTGGCGGTTTTCTTAAGCAACCGCCAGTAGAAATCGACTATTTCAGCACTGGCGGTTCTCTTAAGTAATAGAAATTGCGTTATTAGTGGCATGCATGCTTATGCTTAATTGAAATAGTTTGAAATTAATTTTTTGAGTTTTTTAAACTTCTTCGGATGGAGAAACTCCTAAAATAAAAGTTGTAGATCTCGAAAAGTTATGAAACTTTGTAGTTGACAACTTTTTCATTTGAAATCATCTTTTTATGGAAAACGATCCAACAAAATTTTCAAATTTGAAATTCAAATTTTGCATATGACCTCGGATGGAGAAACACTCTAAATAAAAGTTGTAGATAATGAAAAGTTAGTTTTAGCTGAACACTTTTTCATTTGAATTCGTTTAGACCGGCCAAATATTGAATTTACTATCGGTTTGGGATAATATGTGGGGAACCGCAATGGGACATAGACACAAGTCACGTTGGGTGGATTCTTCTCCTCCCCTCGAGGCCGAGGTCGCGGGTTCAGAACCACCACGGCCGACACGCCGCGATTTTGCAACTGGCTGGGCTCTAAACTACCGCTACCTGAGGCGGTTCCTTAAGAGAATGTTGATTTGGCTTCTATTTTCTTGGCTTGGTCTTTCAACTTTCTCCCGGTGGAAAGGGACAGCCTCTCCCACCGGGCGGTTGGGACATAGTGGCGTGAAAATGGGCCCGGTGTCCTGCCTTAGAATTATGGATAATGGGCTTGAGGGGCGTGGGCAGGGGTGGAAGCGGGAGAAGGGCAAGGATGAGAACCATGCTGGCGAGCTTCCCTATCTCTTTAGGGAGGGCGGGGTCGATGGCGGTGGCGGATGGTGGGCAGGGCAACCAGGGTGGGGGCAGCATATGAGGAAGAAAGGTGGCGTGGGGCAGGAAAGACGTGAGGACAGTGGGATGGGGAGGAAGATGACACGAAGTCGGGTTGGGTCGCACGTTATAGCATCTCCATCCATCTAGATCTAGCTGCCGCGTTCATATCCCTGCAAATGTGACATGCATGCATGCCTTGGCGGCAGGTGTTTATAGGACCACATTACGTGGGGAGAGATATGGTGGTCAATTTTGAGGAGGGCGAGCATTGGAGGAAAGTGTTGGGCCCTGTCCTCATCTACCTCAACTCCGGCCACCACCCCGCTGCCCGGCTGCGGCTCAAATAATGACAATGTCAATTTTTATCTCTGGGAGGATGCCAAAGCACAAGCATAGGTGGAGGTGGGCAAATGGCCCTATAGCTTCCCACGGTCACCCGATTTTGCAAAGGTGGGCGAAAGAGGTTCTGTCACAGGGAGGCTCTGGGTAAGAGACAAGTACATGCCCTACTACGACAATAAGCAAGGGCAAGGGCAAGGCGAAGGCGCGGCGTTGCAGCCAGCTGGGATGGCTTATGTCGGCCTCGCCTCACCTGGCCAACCTGGCTCCTGAGCCATAGAGAGCAAGGTATGTACATATGTATGCATGCATACGCATTTTTTTCACTCCGTTCGCTTCAACTTATCAGTCTTATTAGTTGTTGGAATAATATTTTTCTCTAAAAAAATCAGCTAGCTTATAAGTCCTGCCGAGTTTGAACTAGGGCCTTCATTCCACTACCTACTACTACAATTGGTTGTGTTACAATTTGTGCCATGCATCCAACCCAACTTAACATTCCAATCATGCATCTAGGGGTATCAGTTCTGGACGAGGGCCAGATCCGACGGCAGCTTCGACATCGCCAATGTCCGTGAAGGAGTGTACAACCTGTACGCATGGGTTCCTGGGATCCTTGGAGACTACATGCACGCCTCTCCTGTAACTATAACCACAGGCTCTCCACCACCAGCAGAAGAAGCAAGTGCCATCGTCATCAACCTCGGTAACCTCGTGTTCGAGCCTCCAAGATCAGGCCCCACGCTGTGGGAGATCGGCGTCCCGGACCGCACGGCGGCGGAGTTCTACATCCCTGACGCCGACCCAAAGTACTCCAGCAGCCTCTTTCTCGCCAAGGACAGGTACCGACAGTATGGCCTATGGGAGAGGTACGCCGCCATGTACCCTATCACAAATGGCGACCTCGTGTTTACAGTCGGCGAGAGCAACTACTCCAGGGACTGGTTCTTCGCCCATGTCACTAGAAAAGTCGCGGCAATACAACGACGGCGAGCATAGTGCCAACGACATGGCAGATACGTTTCCATCTGGACCGAGTGGTAGCAGACGGCACCTACACCCTGCGGATTGCCCTCGCAGCTTCTCACATGTCCAGACTGAAGGTACAAGTGAACGACGGCGACGGTAGATCAATACAACCACAAGGGGTGCTGCTTATGGGTGATAACAACGCCATCGCGCGGCATGGAATACGCGGCACGCAGTGGAGCCTGGAGATGAGTTTCAAGGGCTACCTACTCAACCAAGGGGACAACACCATCTACATCAACCAAACGAGTGACAAACTCTTTGCCGGGGTCATGTACGACTATATTCGCCTTGAAGGCCCTCCTTCCACATAGCCCCGGCCCCTCGCTCTCTGCAGCTGCTATTATATTCACGGAATACAGTACTAATTAACTAGAGTCCTATGTAAGTTGGGTTCAACCGCGGCTGTAACTAGTGATCTGTCTTTGATGCAGTAACACAAACACGCTGTAAGTTTTAAGCCATATATATCTACATGGATAAATATGCATGATATTTCATATACAAAATGACTAATAAGTACACTGATGAATTGGGTTTAGTCAGCGCATGCTGTGTTGGCTAAACCCACTCCCAACATACCGTTAAAAAACCCACTCCCGCCAATGCCCAGCATCATGAATTCATGACTACCGCGCCACCAGCATGTGACTACCATGACAACGCACAATAACATAGCTGCCGTGCCTGCCATACACCACCACGGACGACCTCATCACATCATCACCTCCAAGATCGGGCATATGCTCGCATCCCTAGCCGGCGGCTACCAAAGGTGCTCAGCGACCATATATATCTAGTCCAGACGTTCGGTGAATCGCTAGTTGTCACGTGGCCACGCCCAGCAACCATGGTGAACACCATCTCACATTCCTCGAGGCAGGTCCTCAGAGTTCCAGATGGAACTAAGCAGGTGCAGATCTGAATCTAGGGATGTCAGATCTAGCGCCATTACTCCTACATAGACTTGCCGCTGCCATGACCCCGGCGTTGTAGCAACCTCTCGGGCCAGGACGGGAGTGGGAGAAGTGCGTGTGAACCCCTGCTCCAACCCGCCCATGCTGCAACATCTCGGGTGTGCGCCGTGTTGCCCGAATCGATGCGCACGCGCCGCACACCGGCTGATTCGCCCCACCATCGCCTTCCTCGTAGGCATCGACCTCATCCAGTGAGCCACTCTCTAGCGATGGCGAGGAGGCTGTGGAGTAGTAAGGCAGGCGAGGAGGCTGTGGAGTAGTAGGCAGCCTACTAGCAACGGTGCGATGATCCTCAGTAAACCACGTCACCATCCTACATATAAATTAACTTACATCTAATAATTTCCTAAAATTTATCCCATATAGAAAATAGACTTATATATGTGATTCTAGGTTATCTACCTCTCTCTACTATCGCTAATATGAAAAATCAACCTAAATATATATACCTACATGAGGACAAAAGATATTAGCGAGTACTTATTCAGTAGTCCGAAAAAGATATGTAACAAAGCATCCTATGACTCACTGCAAATTAAGCATGAACAGGATGGAAAACAACATCTATTTATACCAATAATCCCTATTCCGTCGGCTGGAGGACAGCCAGCCGTGACAACAACAGTAACAAATATAATATGATTACATTTGATTTAGACTTGGCAACAACAACAACAAAGGCTAGCTAGCTAGGGGGAGAAGAGGGCTTCTTACATCATATGAGCGAATTGGCTTACACCATGAGCAATGCAAACTAGAGCTCGAACAGTTCCGTTCGTCACCCTTAATTTGTCCGATCCCTTCAGTTTAGGCATTGGTTGTTTGGCTGTCGTTTTTGAAGAGGTTGTTTGGCTGTAGTCCTTGCGTATATGATGTGTACTCGTAGCGTTTGGTTTGGGTTGGGTCTCTTTCGTTAGTCAACCTTGGGATCGAGGTTAATTTTCTGCATATATAATTGCAGTCAATCGTTGACATGTGGATTCTTAAATTTATTCTAAGCCCATTGGTTGCCCGTCTTGCATTGTATTCTTGTATGGATGGTATCGCTTACAGTATATGATGTGTACACTCTGGGAGAGGTATCGATTGTAATCCTAATTTTATTTTCAATAGCGTGATTTTGGGACAGTCATTTATTTAGCACCCTCTGGATGTTATTTTACTCCAATATCATATACCCACTACGGTTGCGAGGTGGCCTGTATATAAGTCAAATGTCATAAACGTTCATAAGTCAGTTGTCAATTGTCATGAACGCTCCGACCATGATGAGATAGAACTTAAAACTTAAAACTGACCAACGATGTGATCGTGTGTGGACATGATGGGACATGTACCGAGCTTGACATGTCAGGACTTGGAATTGACAGATACAGGGAACAGGAAGAAGAATTGTCGAGGACACCCTGAAAGCAAAAGCATATATATCGAAAAATGCATATCTCTTGGCACAACCGCTCAATATATAGCCTCTTTTGTGCTGGGATGGGAAGCATCATCAACAGGCCGGGAGCAGCCTGCCGGATCTTCCCAGCATAATTGCCGGATCTTCCCGTGCTTATGGTAACTTCTTTTAACTATTTACTGACTTCTTATATATTGCATCAGCTTAATTATGTCGTTCTTAGTTCCCTCAAAAAAAAAAATATGTTGTTCTTAGTCACTTGTCGCACCATATACTAGTTACAACATTATTGATCATGTGCGCGCCAAAGAATAAAATACCTTTGTGCCGACAACCTGTTGTAATAATCTTGGAATTTCTCATTCTCAGTTGGGCCATGGACGGAAGGAATAATGCAATATCAAACTGTTCCGGCCCTGCACTGGAGCCATGCTACTCTCTACTCGCAGATGATATGCCCAACTGAGTTCAATACAACCTTCCACAGGAGCATAAGAAATCAGATTTGGCAAGTTAACGCGCTGCTATTCACCGAGGCTTTCTTGGCAGTAATAATAGTTGGGGTAGGAGCCTATGGTCAGCGCTTTCGCTACCACCCCTTCACACGTTTTATCTTCCTTGGAGCTACCACACTATTCTTGCCCATCATATCGTCCGTTGTCTCCACAATTTCCAATTCAACCAACCCCAGTTACCTCAAGATTATCTATGATGATATGAGTTTTTATAATCTGTATTTTGACCCTGACAATTATGGTCTTTCTGCGTTGGTCGCAGCATGCCAAGCAAATGGCCACTTCAGAGTTCTTGTAGTCTGGGCATTGCATGTTCAGATCGTCATGGTTACTACAAGCACTGTAGTTGCCACTGAAGGTCGAGAAGGGCGAAGTAAAGGTCCCCCTGTCGACCTAATTATTCAGGGTGTGTGGACCGTTTACCTTGGTTTTACCTTCGATGGGCACGACTTAGCTGTTGATGGAGACTACTTTCGTCTTTTCACCTTATTAATTGCACCTTTTAGTGTTCTGGGTGCAAAAATAGTACTGAAGTATTAGTACTGAAGTATTATGCATTTGAAAAGGCACGACGGTCTTTTGCACTAGGACGCAATCCTGGACTTACTTTTGTTTACATGGAGAAACTACGAGTACAAGAAGTCACTCAACAAAGTGAACCACTGGTAGGAAGCAATGCCCCTCCTCCGCCATCACTTTTGGTTATGAGAGAAGAGGAAAAACAAGTGGTGATTCAGTCTAGTGGGTATGCATTCAAGGATGATTCAGGGACAGGAATAACATTTGATAGAATTTGGCAGTTCGATAGTATCACACATCCAATCTTAACACCACAACTAAAAGGCTTATGTTTGTCCTTTGGATTATTCAAGTTGTTGCGGTGCAGATTTGCTAAGTACAAACTCTGTAATGCTGGCTCTACAGGGACCCTCAGATTTTTCCGGAGCTTGTCGCTACAGTCCGGAGAACATGACAGGATATTTAAGGTCACTAGTCCATCAACCCGTGCTCTCGCACGGGACATAATCCAAGAAGACATAAACATTAGTTACTACTGTTTGAAACATTTAACTAATATTAAATTATTTTTTCACTCTATTTATTTTCTAACACAAACCCGTGCACTTGCACGGGGCATAATTTTCCTGTAAAGACAATAGATTCTTTACTTAACATGTCATGAACAAATAAAGTTTTCACTAACATTTGGGTATAGACAATTTAGAATGTTGTGGCAACATATGAAAACTATATAAAATAGCACCTCAATTAGTAAAACCTTATTCTCCCTTGCTATAGAACAGGTTAAGTACATTTTTTAATTAGGAAAAAGAGATAAGTTCACACATCTACCATTCTCCTTATTCCTATACTACCTTATATGTTTCCACGTCGAGCCACGTCGTCTGCTTTTACTGGCCTTGCGTTTTACCATCGATGGCCCTCAGCTGACCACAGCCACAAAACTTCCAGAACATCCCGGCTTCAGAGACGCAGGCTCCGGCGCCGGCACTCCCTGCTGCCTCCACCATTTACATTTGTTCCCATAGAGTGCCCACAAACCATGTGATTAAGTTTATCACATCTTTCGAATAATTAAAAATGTATCATAATCATAGGAAAGACATGCAAATCATTAGCATTTTACAACAAATCAAGACATATATAGATCTAAATGGAAATCTAAACTGCTGACTCACATTCCAATGAATTAGCTCAAGAATGAACGTCCAAAAGCAGTACAAACATCATTAAACGTACTTAAGTTGACCAATTTTTTGTTGTAGTATTATAAGCGTGCTCACACTTTATAGGTATAAAACACCCAAGAAAGCAAGCATGCAAATTTTTATAACTTGGACTACAATATATAGGAGCATCTCCAAGAGCATTTCTGAAATTTACTCTATAAATGATTATTTAAAGTTCTTCAGTAAAACTTGTTGTACCCTGCAACACCTTTTATGCATCTTGCGCAAAACTTGTGTGTACTGTATAGAGTCATCCTCTTTCTCCATCGTTGGCTAGCAAGAGTCATCCTCTTTCTCCATCGTTGGCTAGCAAGAAATCTAGGATAGATAATGTCTATATTTAGAGATCCAATTAAAGATGCTATTGAAGGCAAATTTTGTCACCAAAATCTCTATTCCTATATGTATATTAGGAAAAATATAAAGAGTCTCTTGGAGTTGTTGCTCTAAGACCAAATATTTGGATTGGTCATGTGCATGCAATAGCAATTGACTTCTTTTGATATTTTTCCCTTATTAAATGGTAATTTTGCAATAAATCGATACTATTTTTTAAAAAAAATATCAATTCACCCATGTCAAAACCCGTATACCACATGTTTTGTGAACTTTCATAAAGTGATATAACTAATTCATGTTGTTCTGATTTTGAGCCACAAATAAAATAGGATGATTAGATCTCACATCCAAGAGCCCTTCTAATTAAACTTAATCCCCATAGGGTGCATCTTAACAAAAAATTCTTGGTTTAATATTTCTTTTCTCCAAAATTCCCCAATCTCAAATATAAGGTGGACAATATGTCACTGTCACCCCAAATTGAACGGACATAAAGGAAGATGTAGCATACCACCATATAGAGTAGGTTGATGGAGAACTATTGAATGGTGATTTTTATTATTTTTTTGTGAATGAATGGTGATTTTTATTGCATACACGTTAAGGCTTTAAGAGCTTGGTTAGGGAAATATTCCAGATGTTCTGCCTGCAATCTTTGCTCTAGGAATGTACATGACTATTCTTAGGCGACGTATCAATGAAGCATTTTCGTCTTCCAAGGTTGTTTATCTTTTAAGTGATCATATTTACTTAAGAGTAACTCATAGTTACTGCCTTTTTCTTTTCCCACAAAAAGTTCAAAATTGAATACTTTTTGCATTGTTTATGTATAGATATGTGGATGCATTACCTTGATGATTGAACTCGTACACTCATTGCAAATCAACCATTATATATCTCCTAGGTCCATGCTCTGATCTTTCTGCTTACATCAGATTTGCATTGAATATTGCCTGCAATGGAAAAAAATAAATGTAAGACAGTATTTTACAAATAGAGAAAGGGCACCAAAAAATATTGCCTGGATGATTTTTCCTGGTCAAACAAATCTTGCAATTTGCACAATTGTCCATTGTTGCATGATGCATCTTGCCCATCTTGAAGGTTGACGTCAGATTGATGCGATGCATAGTGATGCAAACTTCAAATCATCAAGCGTCTGAATTTCCATAGTAAAAAGCAACAAAGCAGAATAAATAAGCTGTGCAAGTCACTCTTGTGGCCCATGTGCTTGTAGATCGTGAATAATCCGCTGTCAACCATGCAAGGTTAATAGAGTACCCAGACACGTACATGGCGTCATCGGAGGCCAGGTACACGGCCGCCCTTGCAGGTGGCGTCCTTGTGCGCTCGAGCTCCCACCTATGCCATGTCGGTGGGTCTGTTCAGCATCGCCGAGAACTGGTCCACCACACCACCACCATCGGCGTGGGCGCCGCGTATGATGAGATGCTGTTGACATGGATGCGTGGCGCTAGAGCTCGGCCGTAGCGCGGCATTGACCGATTGATGATCCCGACGATGGCAATGTAGATCTACACTGAGTACGGGTATGTCACCAGCCGTCGAGCAAGGATGCCGTTCAGCCGTTGATGCTCGCATTGCAGCCTGTGGCGTCGCCAGCATGGCGCATGCAGCATGCTTGATCCCCGCAAGCATCCCGCACATGTTCACGTACATGAAGGCGTCGACCTGCGCGAAGTCTAGGCTTACGATCTGTGATGTGCCGTGGAATAGTGGGCCCATGGCCATGGCGCCGGCGCTCTTGACCGTTGAGCATGATGTCCAGCTGGCCGTGCCGCGCCATGGCGGCCTCCACGGTCATGGCGACGCTGTCCTCCATGGCAACGGCCGCAGGGCAGGAAGGATGAGTTTGTTGGCGTAGACAGATTAGATTATATTGCCTCCGATATCTTTTACGGAGAAGAGTTGTTATTATAATATATAAAACGTATATTTTTTTTGTACGATATATGATATTAGCACTTGGAACTCGTTGAGTCGTTGTCTCGTTGGATGGATTTTTGGTTTTTGTGCTGAAAAAATATGTTTGTTTTTTAATCTCTATATATAATTAATGGCAGAGGTGGGAAATTTATTGTAGATAATGAATATCCAATGGTCATGGGTGGCTATAGACATTGATTCGACGGCCGGATGTTTCTAATTAACGTGAGAATTTCTAGCATTTATCTTTTTTGTTAGCACATTTGGTGAGAGTTAACGTGGAGCCTCTGTTGGGGCCTCTAATTAGTAATAGTAAGATTGCCCAAGAGCTTTCCTTTGTTCATGATTTTTATTACTCGTCCCTCCCAATCTCTTATGCTAAGAGTTGCATACCCATCTTCAGTATCTTGCTCTCACTGTTGACCATAAGCTACTGCATCTGGTTAGTAGTAGCTGTCGGAAAAGACCTAAGTCTTCCAGGTTCGTCTTCGGACAGGCAACTTGACTGTATGGTATGGTGGATTAACGATCGCTTGGTATCCAACTCTACAAATTATTCTACTGGAAGATTTTTTGTCGAGTTAGTGTTACTACTTTTGCTTGCTCTATTAGTCTTCATAGCTGAGGTCAGGGACACGGTTTCTTACATTTGCTGCAACTGGACCAAAGTATCCCTTGTCTGCCGCTACGTAAACCACACCTCTTCACAGCATTCACTTCACATGCAGAAATGGGTAGTAAGTATTCTGTTAAGATGTAGATGCAAGCTGATCATGAAGCCGCACTGGAATGAAAAAATGAGCCAGTGCTCCGTTCTGGCATTTCACCGGAGAACAGCCTTACCAGTTTTTGTCATGCGTCTCTTGCCCTTGCCAGACCAAAAATGGAAGGTCACGGCGACAGTGGCAGTGAAGGTTTGCATCATCAACGCACTAAGGAGTGTCATCAACAGAGGCTTGAGCAAAGGAGTAGCATCTCTGCAGCGCAACCAAGTAGGCGAAAGCTTCCTCTGGGCTTGCAATGGCAAAGGCATGTCGGATACTGTACTCATATGGCATATTGCCACAAGCATCATTCAGTTAAGATATCGTTCATCAGGCAAAGCATCGGATTCAGATCATAAGACTGTCGCCACACAGTTGTCACAATACTGCGCGTACTTGGTGAGCTGGTGTCCGCAGCTGCTTCCGGACAACAGTGCATGGAGCAAGGACTTGTACAAGGATGTAAAGAAGGACGCCGAGTGCGCCCTCGCTGGGTACTCCGCGGCAGAGCCATCACCTGAAGATGACCGCGCTCTCGATGAGTACTCTGTGGCAGAAGAGGCAGAAGATGAGCGCGCCTTCGCTGGGCATCACTCATCAACGCGAGAGGATGGGTATCAGCAGTTGGTCAGGTTGCTGAGCGAGAACTCAAAGCATGAGGTAGTCAAGGATGGCGTGAAGCTTGGAAAGGAGCTGGTGGAGACCATGGAAGACGAGGAAACCATGTGGAAGCTGCTAGCTGAGTTCTGGTCAGAGATGATCCTGTATCTCGCCGCGTCAGACAACCTGCAAGCTCACTCGAAAGCCATTGCTCGAGGAGGCGAGCTGATCACACTGCTCTGGGCATTGCTTTTCCATGCCGGGATCGAGAGCAGGCCCGGCGAAGACGACGGCACTGCTGCTACCTCTGCTAGTGACGTTTGATGGAACCGACTGCCCGCGGTTGTTGTCTACTCCTATACTTAACCCACTTCGTTATGTGAATATCATATTATCTTTGCTTTGTATTATGTTGTAGGCTGGTCGTAGCCGTGTGTGTAATATGTATTGTCTGCTCTTGTTTCCACTTGGTATCGGTGAGATCATGAGATGTCGCCTTTCACAGCAGTGTGGTTGTGCATGTATCATTGTATCTTGCTAAATAATCTTAGGTCCCGTTTGGCACAGCTTGGCTTCACCAGTGAAGTTGTTTTTTTAGAAAACTGTTTTATGAGTAACTTTTTTAGTGAAGCTAAACTATTTTAAAAAAAGTGTTCGGCAAAACAACTTCACCAACAACTTTATGTATAGATGACAGAGGAAAAAAGAGAGAGATGCTGTGAAAAGCTACTTTTTTCAGTTTCATCCCACTTCATCTCTTTGTGAGAGGAGACAAAAAAAAAATCAACCATGAAGGTATTTTAGGAAGAGATGTTTGAAAAAAAAAAATAGCTCACAACAGCTTCATGAAGCTGTTGTGAGCTGTGCCAAACAGCCCCTTAGTTTTTGCTTGTTCCAACTTCTATGTCTCCTTCATGTAGTACGTTATGTCATACTGTGAATCAGATTCGAGGACTTCCATATCTATACAGCAGACCCTAATGCGGCTGTAATGTATTTGCCTTTTGTAACAACTTAATGGCGACTGCAAGTGGTCGCGCTAAAAACGCTAAACAGCCAAACAGGGGCAACTTAATGTGTGCTTGATGCGTCCAAGTTGATTCCATTCTTCACTTTGGGTCGTCGTCAGCTGTTTTACATCATTAGTGTCGCTAAACAATTCCTAGCAATGACTGGTGGGTCGAAACCAAAGTGGGCTTCCTATGTTTCTCATCAGTCAATGGCCCAAAATAGCAATGGCGGCCCAAATAAAATGCCATCCAAACCCTAGCAACAAGTTCCCTTGTTCCACTCACCTTGTCTGCTGAAACAAGTATCGGCGGCAGCGGTGGCGTTCTCTGACGAAGACCAGCCGGAGACTAGAACTGGCCAGCACCGCAGCAGTGCAGCCATCTCACGCTCACCCAGGCACGGTGGCGACGTGCTCACGTGCAGGCCCTCTGCAGCCACAGAGGCCATCTCGCCATGGCACTAATCTGGGCTGTCGTCGGCGGTGATGTGTTGCTGCTGAGCTCGCAACGCAGCCGCTGGTTTTGGCAGCCAATAGCCCTCTAATCTGGTGTATTTCCCACTGCTTTTTTCACTGATTTGTGACATGTAGATGTAGGACGCTATATCGATCCTTGCCACTGAATTGTTTAGCCGGCGATTTAGAAAACTGGTTGTTGCCAGATTAATAAATATTTCAAAAGGATATAAGAATACTAACACTCATAATTCAACTTAATATATTGTTTAAAAAATTATTCGACTTCATATGCTGCTTTTAGTTCCATATGCCGCCAAAAGGTGGGGATGTGCACCTACGCCGTCGGGGGAGCCGCACCGCATCGTGGGGCGGCGCACGCCCACGCTGCCGGAGGGGAGGGGTTGCGTTGCGCGCGCCGCTGGAGGGCGAGCCTCGGTGCCCACCGTGCGCCGTGGGGCCGCGCGCCATTGCCGCTTGGGTGCCACGCCTCGGTTAATATATATTAACCGAGGTTGTTGTAATCACCTCGGTTAATATAAAATGACCGCCTCGGTTAATATGAGCCATTAACCGAGGCGGTTGTAATTTATGTCCGCCTCCGATGCCTATTTCGAAGTGCCTCACAAAAGATTTTATATAGTAGTGTTGGCTTTCTGAATGTGGGCATGACCATGAGCAATGCAAACTAGAGCTCGAACAGTTCGACGAGTCACCCTTAATTTGTCCGATCCGTTCAGTTTAGACATTGGTTGTTTGGCTGTCGTCCTTGCGTATATGATGTGTACTCCTAGCCTTTGGTTTGCGTTGGGTCTCTTTCATTAGAATCAGCCTTGGGATCGAGGTTAATTTTCTGCATATATAATTGCAGTCGATCGTTGACATGTGGATTGTTTAAAAGTTTAGTACTCTGTAAGCCCACTGGTTGCCCGTCTTGCATTGTATACTTATATGGTATCGCTTACAGTATATGATGTGTACTGGGCTAGGTATCAATTGTAATCCTAATTTTATTTTCTATATAGCGTGATTTTGGGACAATCATTTACTTAGCAGTATCTTGGATATTATTTTACCACCCCATCGCATAACCACTCCGGTCATGAGGTGGACAGTATATATAAGTCAAAAGTCATAAACGTTTATAAGTCATCAGTTGTCATGAACGTTCCTGTGATGATGAGACAAAACTTACTCTCTCCGTCCAAAAAAGAAAGTCATTTTCGCTTTTTAAGAAAATTGTCAGTAATTTTAATAAATAATAAATATCATTAATTATTATCATAATTAGTATCACCGGTAAGATCTTTGATATATTTTTTAAAAAAATTTATTTAGAGATATAAATATTGCACGTATTTTCTATAAATCGAAAACTTATAGCTCAAACACCTAAAATATCATCTACTTAGAGACGGAGGGAGTAAAACTTAAAACTGACCAATGATGTGATCGTGCGTGTGTGAGGTCATGTAGTGGTTAGCTTGACATGTCAGGACCATGTAATGGACAGATATAGGGAACAGGCACAAGTAGAAAATTGAGGATATAGGGAACAGGCACAAGTAGAAAATTGAGAGAAGAATTGTCGAGGACACAATGAAAGCAAAAGGATATCGAAAAATGCAGGATATCTCACCGGGTACAGAAATCCTTTGTACAAAGCGGTGGTAGACCCATTTACACAGGCGGCCAAGCCCACCGCCTCGTACTGGGGGTCAGTACTAATCGGCCTGATGCAGGCGGCGGGCTGTGAGCCGCCTTGTGAAAATTGGTTTTCACAGCGGCTCACTTTGTCGGCCCGCCTTTGTAAAAAAGAATTATTTTCACAGGCGGTGACTAAGTCAACCGCCCTGTGAAAATCATTGTCCGTAAAAACACGAAAAAAATAGCAAAAAAATATTTTTAAAAAACGCAAAAAATATTTTTGAAACCGGAGAGGCATATCTTTGATTCAGCCGACGCCAATGCGCTATCTTTGATTTCATGTGCGCCTCTCGATATCTCCTCTTCTCTCACTAGTGGTTCTTTCAGCGAGCAAGTGCATATGATGGAGGGCGCAGTAGAAACATGTCCACCAAAGGGCGGTGGGCCCCATCCATTTTTTGAGTCTAGCAATGAGATTTGGGCCTCATCGTTGCCATAGCTCATACTTGACCCCCCCCTCCAGCAGCGGATCCAAGTGAGGAGGAGCCTAATCCTAGGTCATGGCCCGAGACGCTGGATGCCTAGGTGGGGGGGTCAGGCTTGGGCTGTCGTTGTTCAGTAGCCTGGGGCCATGTTTGAGCCACTAAGCCATGAGCAGTGGCAGCGGGTGCACTCTAGCTTGCCTTAACTCCTTCCGGAGAGGGTACGCACGAGAGTAGCTGATGGGCATATCACCTAAGTGATCCATGGGATCAGTCTGGGGGCCTTCAATCGGTTTCCTCCTTGCCGGAGATTTGACATATCTCTAGGCTGGACTCCCGTCGGGGAGGGTGCAATTGTCAATATTCTTTCATCGATTCAACTGTCAATATTATTTCATCTTATATTGTACCCGACGATGCAACTGTTAAAATTCTTTCATCGATTCAAAGGACCGCTTTCAAAACATTAGTTTATGTGGTGCATGTCCAATGTTTTAGGGTTAGTCATTTGGATCAGGCATAAGGTATACACTTTGGCTCGGGCGCTCATCAAGACTTTGAGCATTGGTTCCATCGAGGAAAGCCAATGAATGATCCAGTGATGGAAGAACCTGGATTGAATTCTACATATGTTTTATTTCACATTTTTATGTGTAATATACGGATTAACAGGGGTGGGTCTTCTTAATATCGTCCCCCTTTCCCTTGAAAAAAAAATTAAAACAGTATATACAGAGATCCAAAGAAGAGATCATCAATACGTCTTACAAATATTGTCCCAACATGCAAGATTTTATTGACTTGTATATATTATATGTTTGCCAACAACATCATCCATTGTATATGGTTGACAACAATTTATTCCCACCAACCACAATAATATAAGGTACACAAAAAAGTACGTTAATTAATATAAGTAGAAAATTATACAACAAACAAACCATGCTTGCATGCGATGCTGAAAGCGTATATATATAGCATGTATGGCTTCAGGAGCCTAGAGCTAGCTAGTAGGGGATCTCGCCGACGACGTATCATAATGAAGTTAATAACTAGTACTAGTCTGATGAATGAAGTTATTTCACAAAATTGAGATAAAAAAAAAAAAGAAGTTATTTCACAAAATTTGAGGAATGGACTTATCATGCATCACTTCATCTAGAAGAAGTTAATTCTTGAAACCAAACACATCCTAATCGACGAGTCGACGCCCAGTACATATATCACTTTTCAATGTAAACCGTTTAGAATTATACGTATAAAATTCTGCTAATTAGACTAGTAAACCATGCACTTAATAATGTTTATGTATGTCTTTAAATTTTCTTGTTCTCATCTTTTGTATCCATGTATTTTAAGATTTTCGTTGATATAAAATGAGCCATATTGAAAATCTAAAGTTCCTGAAGTGACACAATTGCTTTCCCAATGGAACAATTGTATATAGAGTTCCCCGTTGACCATTCTTGTGGCTGTTCTATTAGCGGAACAAAGCTTTTTGTAAATTGAAGTTAGTGAAGTCGTCGTAGTAGTGTTCTACAATGACGCAAGACAGGCTTACTCATCTGGCCACACAATAGCACTTGAGAGTGACATGGTGGAGAAGAAGATTGATTACGAGTTTATCATTGAATACTTCATTTACAAGAACACCAAAAGAATGATGCTGTTCAAGTAAACATTTTTGTTCTATCAATTGCTAGCTTTTACAAAGTCCTATTTTTTACTTTTGCACAGGGGTTTTTGTTTAGTCCGGGACGGCCCTGTGAAAAATGGTAAGCAGAGATCAAAATAAAAGCAGAAATATATAGTAGGCCTCACCATATATTCACCAATCACCTGTATGGTTTTATTGACTTATTATGTATATCAACAATATAATCATCGCATAATGGTATACAGTTGACAATATGTTTATTCTCTCTGACAAAGCACGCAACACTAGTATATATATGATATGACAACAGTACGACGTCTAGTAGGGGCTCTGGCCCTCGACGTTGCCCGGCGGGTTGTAGCTGCAGATGATGAAGACGCCGGCGTTGTTGTCGCAGACGACCCGGGCGCAGCCGATGGCGGTGGAGTCACGCCACACCACCTGCGTGTAGTGGCCACACACCTGCCCCTGCGCGCAGCTGTTGGTGTCGTGGTCGTAGTACTGCTTCTCGGACACCCAGGAGCCCACGGCGTCAGACGCCGACCAGTCGGCGCCGGCGGAGCCCCAGAAGAGGTTCTCGCCGTAGGGACCGCCGGAGTGGATCAGCTGGCAGTCGCCCTGCCGCTGCGCCGCGTAGCTCTGGCGCGTACGCGGCCACCGTGTCGTCCCAGGACACCGGGCCGACGCCCACGTCGGCGCGCGCCGCGTTGTGCGGGTCCACGTAGTCCTGCGGCGAGTTCTGCGCCGCGCATGGCGTGACGGTGATCGCCAGGGCCAGAGCTGCTGCGGCGAGGAGGAACGCTTGCTTCGGTGATGAGAACACCATTGCTGTTGCTGTTGTGTAGCTGACGAAGTTATATATTATTATGAATGAGTAGATGGCAGTTGTGGTAGATCGATCGGTGCATGGATGAGATATATGTGGCGAGTGGCCATGGTATTTATATACTGAGTTTAGTGACTTGTCCAAACAAGATGCCATACTGGTAAACAAATGGTGACTGTTAATTTGCTATTTTGGTCACCGTCAATGGTGGCTCCTACAGGAACTAAAAAGAATTCCAAGAGGGGCAAGAATTTCCATGGCAATGGATAGCATATCCGATAGGATCGGCGGGGAAAATTTTGGATAAACTTAGCTTTTGTTTATTAGTATATCACTCTGGGAGCAGCATTCTAGAGAAGGTTTACTTCATCTCATCTCGGCCGGCCATGACTGGCCAATCCGTTAAGTTTCTTCACGCCTGCAAGATTAGCTAGGGTTCCAGAAGATTGTTTGTCATTATTACGATTTTTCACGGGACTTGGCCAATAAAAATACCTACTGCGACATTTCATGGTCATGGTTTTACTCCCTCCGGCAATTTTTGTTATTACATACTTATTAGATATATGTTTTTTTACGCAAAAGACCATGAGGGAGATCCCCATAACACCAAAACTTATACAATTAAAAGGGGAACAAAAAATACCTAGATATATGTTGTGTCTAGATTCATATTAAAAATTATGGATTTAAAAATATTAAAAATATCTTATAATTTAGGACGGAGTTAATACAATATTGTTATTGGTATCAGCAATCATCAGGCCATGTGTGCACAAAAGGGGCCATGGAAACTACTTATACGGATATACATACGTACTTAATTAATTCGTGGATTACACATAATAAGTTCATACAGTCGTATACATACCAGTGTAATTAAGGGTTTAATATAAAGGCTAGATGCTATTCAAATTCTTTATGACGGCCGGGTAGAGATTGTCGTTAAGAGCTTATATGATATACTGCGGATATATATCCTACTAGAGATACGTAGTTCGTCCAAATTTCTACTGTGTGTTGAAGGTTGAAATGTCTGGTACGAAGAAATAGGATGGTTGCACGTAGAATTTCCACAGAAGTACAACACACAACATGTGGTGGTGGAGAAGTCACCGGTGACTTTGGAAAACGGCCGGCCCGACCGTCATAGCTTAATTAGTTTAGTTTCCCGCCAATCGCGGCAGATAATTTTGATCACCATGCATATATAGTATCTATGAATAATGCTAAAAAAATGAGTAATATTGAGCTAATCTAGCTTCGACAAGAGTTAATGCTGCATGACAATTTATAACGATGTAGTAAATTAACTCTTGTCGAAACTAGATCAGCTCAATATGTAATGTCATTTTTTCAATGGATAATCGTATGTTCAAGTCCCATCAAACTTTTGATGCAAAGTAGTATAAGTGACAAAATTCAGTGAAAGCATGGTTGAATGAATCGTGCACCAATGGGAAATCAAGGACGGCAGGCGTTAAAAATACTCATCACGATTGCTTTTGCTGCTTAGTTGCTTACTTCGACTTCTGTAAATATTATTAAGCAATGATGTGGCCGCTGCTTACGTTAGTTTTAACCGTCATGCTGCTACACGTGTGCGACACGTACGTGAGTTGCTCGGTTGGTACGAAAATTGCATGCATGGTCAGAACTGCCTTTTTATTTGTGGATCAGACGATGTCCCAATTGTAAAAAAAAAAAAAAAAAAAGAAAATCGAATTTGAGCGACGTCATCTTCCTTGTTTTCATCTGCACCTGGAAGGTGACAGAGGACACTTGTTATTCTTTTTTTTTATAGCACAGACACGGATGTTTCGTCTTGGACTCGGTTACCAGGCAGCGGACACAGACTGGGCCTCTCGAGTAAGACCCATTGGGCTTTCCTGCCTTGTTCATCATGAGCGGCAAGTCATCATCAGCATCATCGCATCTTTGGGCCACTGAACGAGACAAAGAAAACTAATCCTAGGCCTTTTCTTTGCCTAGAAAGTCCAGCGCACATGGCCCACCAAAGCAGTCGATATTGGGCCTGCGCCCTCGGCTAACATTCTAAGCTTAGGGCCTTTCTCGGCTCATCATACAACAATAACACTACTATATATAAAAATAATCCTTTCTAGACACCTCTGTTTTTTACAACCTGATTAAATTATAAGCCACTTGCAGGGGTGCTCTGTAATTCTAAACTCAACCACCTAGGAACATATTTTCACGTACGGTTTCTTATGTGAACGATGTGCGGAAATGCAACGATTTTAGGCACACTTCACTTAAAGAAATTGCATGTGTACAAGGTTTCTTTACGGGTGATTTTCACATTGGAGCTGCTTGTGAAAATGTTTTTTTATCTTTTTAATTATGTCGGAATTTATAGTAGTGATTTTTTATCTAACAAATCTTTTCAGTATACACGTTCAGAATATACACCATTGTTCCATCTTTTAGTTACTTCATCGTATGGCTATACATTATAAACACGTATAAAGAAAAATGTTTGCAAAATAACTACCTTTCAAAGTAGTTTTTACTAAGATCAAAAAGAAAAAGGTTATCCCACTCCTACCAACAACTCTATGGCGAGAGAGAAAGTATTGCATGTGGGATGAGGTAGTGTATTAATTCTCTGACCAAGGTTGGTTGTTTAGTTTGTTGGTCCATGTGACAAAATATGTTTTATTTTTATGTTATTTTTCAAATTCAATTCTATAGGTTGTCCATCTAAGGAATTGCCTAGTAACTCCAATAGTTTGGTTATTCTTGTCATGGAGGCTATTTTAGAGTATGTATAGCAAAAGTGGGCTCCAACAAATGTGCTATCTAGCTTTATAAAATTGATATTCGGTATAAGATAAGCCTTTACAGGTGGTTTGTTAAACTCTTTATATAGAGAAGTTATGGACTGCTTGTTCACATACATGCTCTCTTAGTTCTTAAGCTATTTATAAAAAAACTAGAATTCTCCGAGGGTTGTTGTAGGAAATTGGGTCAACTTTTTAGAGAAACATTGTATGAATAAAACAAAGGCTAATGTAGCATGTTCGTCGTCAGACCTAGGCCTTGTTCGGTTGGAGTTGGATTTCCAACTTTTTCCACTCTCTCTCCATCACATCAATTTTCTACCCATATATATGGAGCATTAAATATTAGTGAAAAAATAACTAATTACACAGTTTAGTTGTAAATCACGAGACGAATCTTTTGAGCCTAGTTGGGCCACGATTGGACAATATTTACCAAATACAAACGAAATGCTACAGTTGCAAGTTTTTCTAACCAGGCACCAACCGAACAAGGCCCTAGTTAGATGCAACTATTTCATGCTGATGTTAATTACCGAAGCAGTAAACCATCGTGGACGTAGCACATCTCTCTCGAGATGAATTGTATGTCGGTGCACCATCATATGATGCATAGGAGGTATTGACATTTGACTATTTGAGCTGACAGAAATGTATTCAATTGGAGTGGCGGTGCACCTCGTTTGGAAAGGAACATAAAAAACTTACCGCTTATGCTTCTATATTGTAGGTGCCCTTTGTTTGGGAAGGCAAATAAAAAATTTAGCATGCTTGTACTTCTATATTGTAGGTGAGCATCAGTTTACTTTTACACTGTTTTACGATATATCATAGAGATTATAATACTCTCCACTACTAATAAGTCAAAAAAATCAAATTGCTTTCATGCGTTCAAGCTTCATTATATATATTAAAAAATGGAAGCAACTAACATTGAAAACAATTAGTAACAAGTGAACATATGATTCCACCAAATTAAAAGCGATTAGTACCTGCTAGGACTGGGAGCGTAAAAGTTCATGGCATCGTCAGCTCGTGTCTTTTTTTGGTCCACTGTCGCCGGATTTTGGGACGCTGCCCACGAAAATTGAGCAGGATGTTGTAGGGAGGTGCCTTCCTAGTTGCTAGGCTAGATCGAGTTGCCAAACCAATTCTCCATTTCCTAGCAACCATATAATAATGCCCGTATACATGAGCAGCCTGCGCTTTCCAGAGCACTCCATTCTAAAAAGAATATGCACCTAACTTAAGACAGTGTGTAAAACATATTGGCCGTTAATATAAGGGATTTGCTATTTAATAGGTGCTGAGAGCTCTCTTGCTGCTCTCAGGCAACACAGTACAATCATGGGATTAGCGTGTCTTCATCTTTCTTGATCCTTCTCCTCTCCTTGGGTTAGTTGAGGCATAGAGAGCCGTCGCCTGAGATTCAGGCACCTTTAATTTAGGAAGTGCGTTAATATAATCCTATATTTGCAGTTAAGCTGTTTCTACAAAACATTTGAATGTAAATGATATCTTAAAATCTAAGTAATTCTACGGAGGTGTTTATATGGTACGGTAATTGCGTACATGTCTTCATAAGTGTGAGTGGATATATTTTGTGAGTGTATAACTCTTCTTTTTTTTTTTTTCCGAGCCGCCAAACTCTTTATTTTGTGCAATTAATTGCTAGCTTGCTTTTGCCAAATGAAAGCGATAAATGACGATCTTTAGTTTCCATGTTGAAGAAGTTATGGCATCTCTGCATCTAAGAGTTAATTAATGCTGAGGTCCGTCTTCCTTTCTGACCCGCCACTCTTTTGACGACACGTTGAACACATATTATCTTCTCTCAGGATCCGATCGATCTGAGAGTATACGTGCCAGCTGCGTGATAGAATAAAAAATCGTCTGAAGAGAAGATCGAGAGACCCACCAATGAGTCAATGACAAGCCCATGCATTCATAAATTGTATGTAGTATATAGTACTTAGAATATATCTGTTCCTTTCAGATCCGATCCTAGCGGTGGAATCAATATTGCCAGTTCGAAACTTACTTGGAGTCCTTTAATTTAATGTCTATGTATATATACTAGTACTCCTTCTATATAAATAAGTAGATTTCTAGAGTTATCTTAAATCATACTTTAAATTTTGATCGAATTTCTAGAAAAGTCCATCAAAATTTATAGCATCAAATTATTATTAGATATACCCTAGAATATATTTTTATAATATATTTATATTATGTTATAGATGTTGTTAACTTAAGTTAATTTGATTTGTTCAGATTGTAGAAGTTAATTTTATTTGGGACATCCGACGGAAAAGAAGCCTCCTATGCATACATATGTGGGAGTATTAATTTGAGCATGCAGCCATCGTGCTTCGAATGCATTAATGACAAAATATATATACAGATATTGCAATATTACTCTACGATGAAAGAATGATATCATATAGGAGTAGTTTATACAGAAAGAGACACGCACATGGGCCTTTGTTGTATCCAACCCATGATATATACGTTCATATAGATAGAGTAGCTAGCTGCTGATGCTAGTAACTATCCAGCGTCGACGACGACCATGGCCGCGGCTCCTGCTAGGTTGTTGTGCCTCAAGTTCGCCGTCGGAGCGTCGTCTATGCTCGTGCTGCTCCTCGCCGCCGTCCCGACGCCGGCGGAAGCAGCCGCTGGCGTCAAGTTATATGTCGGCCGTCGCCAGGTTAACATATATATCATTAGTTATTATTATTAGTATGCATGTATAGGCTAGCAAGCTTATTTTGTTGGGTCTATTATATATTTATATATTGACAATTTGGCATTGCCAATAATTGATCATACCAGTAATTAACACATGACATTACACATGCGTGCAGGTGATTGTGGACAATGGCATGGTGCAGGTGTCGCTGTCCACGCCGCAGGGCCACATCGCCGCCGTCCGCTACAACGGCGACCGCCAAAACCTGCTGCAGTACAATGGCCAAGTAAACTCGGGAGGGTATGCTCGCTCGTGCCTACTGGCTATATAATTCATGTGTTTTCATGTGTCGTTTTAGTTTTCTTATATAAGTCAATCGACCGAATTTGCCAAAAAAAAATGTTGAGGATACAAAATAATTTTAATTAAATGCACTGTCAAGATACTCCCTTTGTTTTAATAAATATCATATTTGGTATATTCTAAGTCAAACATGTATATCTTTTTTTTTTTCGAAAAAACATGTATATCTTTGATTATTGATTTTATAAAAGTTTATATAGTTTGATATAATAAGATTTATATTTTTAGATTTATTATGAGAAATACTATTATAATATAATTCAGATATTATGAAATTATAAGGACTTTTAAAAAAATAATTGGTCCAAAATTGCAATGTTTGACTTAGCATTAAATGTGACACTTACTAAAAAAAATAGAGGGATTATATACTTCATGATAGTGTTGGGCAAAGTTAGAGAAGTTTGGTTAAATTAGTACAATATACAAAATCAAAATTAAAATGGTATATTTTAGGCGGTTTTGTAATTTATGTTGAATCCATATTTCAAGTCCCATTATTGGTCCTGCAGTCGAACAAAAATCTTTTGGAACTCTCTTGCAGGTACTGGGATGTTGTTTGGAACTACCCTGGCTCAAAACTGAAACAACTGATCGATATGTGAGTGATGTTGCTCATTGTTTAGCACCTACTTCATCCGTTTTACACTATATACAAGATGTTTTAGCTTTCCTAGCTAGGTATATTATTTTTTCTACTTATGTATCTAACATAGCGTATATATAAATACATAGCAAAAGCTTATGTCTAAAAAAATTGTTAAAACATCTTATAGTTTATAATGGAAGGAGTAGTAATAAATTACTAAATATAAGGTAGGCCATTCATTTAGCTGTGAAATCATCTTGTACTAGGAAAAACATCTGATTTGTATGGTTATAAAGACCGTTATAAAGACCCTTGTATGTACCCGGACATGTAAACTTCCGTTTCTATCTGCTGCCATGGAGTTGTGGATGTAGGAAAAAAAAGTCAACATTGCCGACGGGAGTAGAAGTTGCGGGGTTGACTCTTTTATGGCCACATGGGATGGTTTATTAACTGGACAGAGTTGGCTCACACGCATTAAATAATAAGAATAATAATAATAACTATTTAGCACACGAGACACACTAAATAGTTGTCTAAGTCAAACTTTTTAGGACTGTGCTAAGTGAAACTTTTAAAATTTAACTAACTTTTTGTTAAAAATAGTTTAACTAACTTTATAGGAAAAAGTACCGATATTTATAACACTAAAGAAGCAAATATAAAAGTATATCTTATTTTTTCTAACTATATTGATTGTGGACAATGGCATGGTGCAGGTGTCGCTGTCCACGCCATCACTTTTGGTTATGAGAGAAGAGGAAAAACAAGTGGTGATTCAGTCTAGTGGGTATGCATTCAAGGATGATTCAGGGACAGGAATAACATTTGATAGAATTTGGCAGTTCGATAGTATCACACATCCAATCTTAACACCACAACTAAAAGGCTTATGTTTGTCCTTTGCATTATTCAAGTTGTTGCGGTGCAGATTTGCTAAGTACAAACTCTGTAATGCTGGCTCTACAGGGACCCTCAGATTTTTCCGGAGCTTGTCGCTACAGTCCGGAGAACATGACAGGATATTTAAGGTCATTGCCCAAGAGCTTTCCTTTGTTCATGATTTTTATTACTCGTCCCTCCCAATCTCTTATGCTAAGAGTTGCATACCCATCTTCAGTATCTTGCTCTCACTGTTGACCATAAGCTACTGCATCTGGTTAGTAGTAGCTGTCGGAAAAGACCTAAGTCTTCCAGGTTCGTCTTCGGACAGGCAACTTGACTGTATGGTATGGTGGATTAACGATCGCTTGGTATCCAACTCTACAAATTATTCTACTGGAAGATTTTTTTGTCGAGTTA
>JADLZL010003487.1:0-192754 GCA_015844335.1 Chrysopogon serrulatus
AAATGAATCCTCCTACCGCTATCGATCAGTAAGTACTCCCTCCATACTCATATTAGTTGACGTTTTAAACAAGGACTTGGTCTCTAAGATCTAACTTTATCTATTATTTTTATTAAAATATATATAAAAAATTAAAAATAAAATTATTTTTTATAAAAGTAGGCTTCAAGGTGAATCTATACATATAAGTTTCACCTTTTCAAACTAAATATTTTAAAATTTATTCCTAGTTTATGTTTCCAATGTTTGACTCAAACTTTATCCAAAACGTCAGTTAATATGAGTATGGAGTAGTACGCCGTACATGTAGATTTGAAAAGAAAAGGTGACATAGGGCAAAAGGGAGCTTTCATTTACCGAGGAAATTGTGATTAACATGCATATACGTATCTACAGAGAAGTTACCAAGCTGATTCAACATGAATACAGTAGTTTCACAGTTTTCTCCTTAAAAAAACGTAGTTTAACATTTTGTTATCTGCAGCTTTCCATTTTGTTATCCCCCACACCACCCACACAAACGTCCCGCAGTCCGCAGAGATCCGCATAATTGAAGCAAACATATGCACGCAGACAAAACTAGCAACTTGTGCTCGCGGGAAAAAGAATTCAAGCTCACTTGTCCACTATTATTCTCGCTCTCTCTCCTTTTTAATAAAAAACGTGCCAAAGCATGGTCGCGAAAAAAACTACAGTATTATCTCGATCTTACACCTTTCCAAGTTCGCCTCAGACGGTCCTTCCTCTGGTTGGGCAACAAAGAGATGTCATCAGCCAAGTGTTTAGTGGCCTGGCCATCTGTCTGCACCACAAAAGATCTTGGCGGGCTAGGCATCAAAGACTTTGGTACCTAGAACATCTGTCTTCTGCTCAATCTCATTCATCGCCTGCACTTGCCTCGTCTTCGGCTTGGGCTTCATGGATAAGACGACATGCGGACATTGATAACATGCGCTGCCACAACATGGGTCAACACTGGGAGCTCCTTCGCTCCATCCTACCTCTCTATCAAGCCATAACGACGGTCGACATTGGAGATGGCCTCACCACCCTTTTCTGGCATGATGTTTGGTTTGAGGACGACGCCCTTGCTGATCGTTTCCCAAGACTGTTCTCCCATTGCCTCAAGGTGGATGACAATGTTCAGCGGGCTGTAAGTTCGGGCCTACAAGGTGCCTTCATCAATAGGTTGTCCAGCGCAGCACAGCAGGAGCTTGAACAACTGATGAGTATCATCCAGTCTATCTCCTTGTCGAACAGTCCCGACAAGAGTAGCTCTCCCTTCTGCCGTTCTCCAGATAAACTCGACACCTCAGCTGTGTATAGATTACTGAAGGCCAAGGGGCAACCTAATGATCCAGCTTCTACCTTCATCTGGCGCAACTCGGCACCACCTAGAGTGCAGCTCTTTGTTTGGCTCCTAGCCAAGGGGAGGATCCAGTGCAGATCTAAGCTCTTCAGGAAGAAGAATGTTCAGTCCCCAGACTGCCCACTATGCCCAGGCACAGCGGAGACGGCTAACCACATTATTTTTCACTGCCCATTCGCAACTCAGTTCTGGTCCGCCATCGGGCTTGGCAATCTTCAGGGAACAACAGCAAGCCAGATCCACCTCATACGCAGGTTCGAAAACCTGCCAGACGATCAGTTCAGCGCCTTCATCTCCCTTTGCTGCTGGCACCTCTGGAAAAGAAGGAATGGAGTGGTCTTCAGACAAGAGCACCTCAACCTGAGATCGTTTCTTCTATTGTGTAAGGCCGAAGCTTCCTTCTGGAAAGCAAGAATGCCCAAAAAGAGCAAAAATGTAACCGATGCTTGGGTCCTCCATCTAGACTACGCGGTGAATAACTGTAGTGATGTAACCTAAGCAGTAGCTCCCTGGTCCTCCCCTCGGCGGGAATCTTTGTATCTACTCCCTCTGTCCCATGGGCTTTATCGTTGGAAAACCGTGTCTCCCTCACAAACACGCTTCCCGGACGACATACTCCATGGAACGGAGGGAGTATGTAAAGTTCTCAATGATTCAATAAATTCAGGTGGGGAGTAGTCCCCCCCGTCGAACGTTCAAAAAAAAAGTTCGCCTCTTTTTTGTTCGTTCCATCTCCAGGGCGAGACCGTAGTTCACGTCTCAGTGGCCAACATTACCATGATGCATCGAGAGTGTGCTCCACAGTAGTTCCACTGCATGCCACAACCTCTATATCCTTTGCCCCGTCAACCACGTCACCATTCCATATATGAACTTACACGATGAATGACCTACATTCGATTCTTAACCATACCCGTACATGTGAGTGTGACTGTAAAGAAGCCGCAATGCGCATAGCATGCATATGCACTTATTTTCGTTTTTTTATCAAAATATAAGACACTACACACACGCTTAATTATTTTCCTATAAACACACACATGCACACTTTATTTAACCGACGATATGAGCACAATTGAGAGCCACAATTGAGAGACCGACTTGACAGATTCTAAAGATGGACAAAATACATGCAAAATAGGGCCATTTCTCCTAGAACAAATAAATACAGAAAAATCCAATCACCCAATTCCAAAACTGGAACTAACCTAAGCATTATATTGTACGCTCAGTTTGCTACAGCATCAGCATGCATATATATATGTGCACACACAAAAAAAATACCAGTTCACATCTAGCTACTACAGAAGCAACACCTGCTGCAGCAGCCTTTCTTTCGGTAATGACTAATTAAAGAGAGAGAAATTGTTCGAGGTGCTAAAGTGTGTATCTAGCGAGATCTAGGAACATGTAAACATCGTCATCTCATCTTTGGGTTTGAACGTACAAAGTTTTCATATAGTTTCTGAAAAGGTCAAAACAAAGTAAATAAAATAATATAAATCTATAACAAATGGGCCGACATGACAAGCAGAGAGGGTTAAGCAAAGAACGGTTCTAGTTAAGCGCTTTAATTAGTACTACAAGCTTATTATGTTTCGGCTGTGATGATGATGAAGTTAAAGAGGGAAACTAAAGGAGCAAGCACGCACTAGCTGGCTATTTGTGTTTCGATGACTCCTCTTACAACATGCGAGCATTAGCACTAAGGACACCCTTAATAGTTAAGCAAACTTACTCATATTGTCACATCATCTTACTGTTTCTTTGGGATGATTGTATTTCATTATTTGGTTGAGTTGATAGGATTTGTTTTGTGTTTGGTCAGAGATATATATAGAGAGAGACAATGTATATGGTAGTTTTGGATCCGTTAGAATCCATTAGAATACACTATTTCTGGACAAACAATGTTATTTAGCGTATGTTGCACTACCGAGCCGCCCAGCCTAGCATCGCTCTGCCCAAGCCTTCCAACTCCTCTTCATCCCCCATGACCCTTCTCACCCTCTCCGTCTCTCCCACAAGTCATCTACACTCACTGTCTGTCATGTGGAGCAGAGCCGGGGACCGGCTGCATGCTACCAGGAATCTAGGCGCATGCAGTTGTGGTCAATTGCAGTTAGTAGATGGTTGGGGATTAGTAATTATGGCTGCAACAATTGAGGTGCATGCAGCCGCCAGGGGCAATACCCAAGGAGGCCCATGTGCAGCCTTGGCATTAAGGGCAGTAAATTGCTGGTTAGGAAGTAATGGCTAGGAAAGAAACAAGGAGCCAACAGCTGGGCGTCTAGGGGCTGAGCTCCTCTATTTATACCATGTAACCAGCTGAGATTGAGAAAAGCAATGAACAAGAATGAAGTTATCAGCCCTAATCTCATTTCCTTGCTATCTCCAATCTCACCCCCCCTGCTTAAGCCCAGGCAAACCCTTGTGTCTCTATCGCCCTTATGAACTAACCGTCCCCCTGTGATGCCAACCAAAGTAGGATGGTCGACCATGGAATAGGATCGAGGGCAGGGACCATGGTTACGTTGCAAGAAAGCCACGGCTTCACACCTTGCTAATTTTACGGTAGCACTGATGTCCCACCTCCTGCACACAGAGGCATAGAAAGGGGTGGATGGGAGTGGGTACGTAGGACTCATGAGCACAGATTAGAGTTTGTCTAAGCCCTAGCATATATGGAAATAGGAGTTAACTCTTCTCTCTCTTTTCTTTTTTCTTTCTCTCTTCTACATAAGCAAAATACTAAGACATCTATAAAAATCAGTTGATGACATGGTATGGCCCCTTGTTGGAGCTGCCCTCAGGCCTAGAATATGGTTGGTTTGCAAAATGACTGTCCTGGATCGTTCAATCCGGAGACCAAACTAGCTAAGTTGTTTGGTTTGTATAGCGTGATCTGGATCTCTTCTCCGCAAATAAGTTCTGCGCCACGCTTCAGCAAGGCAACGGCTAGACGATTACGAATTGAAGGTCGCGTCTGTTTTAAGAAAAACGGCGAGCCGAACTCACACTACCTGCACGTACGCGAGAACAACTCATGCCGGATGGTTCGCAATTCGTGGACGAAAAGCACATTCGGAGGTTGTACTTCTAAAATATTCTTTTATATTACTACAAAGATTTGTATTTCAAGGAGGAAAAAGAAAGAAGCATTTCATTTTCACACCAAACTTCGTTATCGAAATGACGACATGTAGATACCTTTTTTGTGTACGACGTGCGTACCGACCGTCCTTGCTTATTCGTACTGCTAGGCGTTGTACTCGTACGCATACGAAGTGCTTGTGGCTCAAATCCATTGCCTCGTGCTTATTCGAATGGCATTTTTAAGTAATATATATAGAGTAACCCTTTTTAAAGAAAAAACACTAACATTAAATATCATAGTTTTTCTTCCAACGCTTCTAGAAGCACCAGATCACTAAGTATTTGACTCTAAGGCGCTGTAAGCATAGTCTGCTGAGATTCTTCCAAACCCAGTTTTTTGTTTCTTCCAACACTTCTAGAAGCACCAGATCTTCCAACGCTCTGGCTTCGGCTTCACTGGCAGCTTCGGCACTGGAGCCCAAGAAGCCACATCATATCCAAGTGCGAGAGAAAACACTTTGGGTATATGAATGTGGAGCCACATTTTGGTACTCAACCTCTCGGCTTCGGTAGTTGGGCAGTGACATAGAGCCTCATTGATTTACATCCAAAATTTTGCATACCGAAGATTTGGCAAGCCACAATTTTAACTAGCACTTGGTTGGCTACCAAAACTTGCTAAATTTTTTCATTCAGCTTACCAAATCTGTGGCAAGTTTTTTTGTTCAACTTTAGGCTTGCCAAATCTTTGGCTTGACAAAATTTAGATGTGAACCAAGGAGGCCCATAGAGCTATGCCAAACATACTGCCAAATCATGTATGCATGTCACGGATTAATCTATACCTAAATTACATAAATATTTTTGAATCCACCTTCCCTAACAAATCAGGCAGTGGAGAGCTTCTTTCGTCCTGCTTTCTTTTTCTTGACATAAACTTTAAGAACTGTACACATACAAGTTAAAAAAAACTTTCATACAATGATGAAGGATATAGGGTGCGATTCTGATATGTAGGTATTGAGTCACACCCTATGTATCTTATAGGTGACTCAGACTGGTGGCCATACAATACAAGTTAGATCAACCCGAATCTAGTGATGATGCAAAGTCTAATTCTTATACTTATTAGGTTGTGTTGCAACGCACAAACATGTTTGCTAGTCAATATAATACTTGTTCATGTAGTGGGTCTTGACTCTAAACGTGCTCATGGCTGTCGGTGTACAAGAAAGAGATCGGTATTGATGAATAGATTGTTTGTGTGTTGTATAGGCACAAAAGAGCCCGTTAGAATTACCGCACAACACAGCTTACTAGTAACACGAAAGAACTAATTTCAAATATAAAATCAATGCAAGATCATCATCTACTCACAGAACGAAACATATATCGCACACATAAATGGAGAAAATAGTAGTAGTCATAACTGGTTGAAACCACCCTTCGCCTCAATATCTGGACACTGGACAACACAAAAAACACCAAATATTGATAAAAATCACATGATCAAGCGAGTAAGATTACAACTAGTTCATCTATCAATAGCACTAGAGGCAACTATACAAAAGATTAACAGATCTTGAACAACAACAATAAGATTTGGACTATTGTTTAGGGATTATGGGGAAGAAAGACCTCGAAGGATGTAGATTTATAGCTTCACAACCTTGCGGATGGACTCTTCTTAATCTATTGTAAGATCTCCTCCGGTATCTACCTCTTTTCCTCTCTTTTTCTTCTCTCTTGGAGGCTCTCTTTGGTGCTCATGGATGGGCTGGACCTTAGCAGCCAAAAATGTGGTACATGGCCACGTTCTCGATTCGGGAACATTTATGTTCTCACGTTATAAAATATACCAAGTTCCCATCGTGGGAACATGGCTGCTAAGGGCTCAATTGAACCGCTCTTGGCGTGTGTTGTGTGTTTTCTGATGCTTCTCCCCCTTTTCTTGTAAGCCAAGATGTAAAATATTAGATTAGATGTATATAAAGTTGATGCACTTCCTTATGTTATACCTATGACGTGTGGGTCAAGGCCTGCATAGTAGAAGCAATTATTCTTCTCAATGTCCACCCCTGAAGAGGATTTTTCAAGAGAGATCGGCTCAATTGCCAGAAATTCATATTGTTTATTTCGTTTATACATTTGGTTTATGTCCCAGGCCAAAAATACTTACATGTGTAAGCGAGAAATTTAAAACTATCCTCAAAAGGTTACCAAAAAAAAAAATCAAAGCTTGCCCTCTGCAACAAATAAAAATGCTAATGATTATTTTAACAAATAGAAAACTGGCGGCAAAGAAAGATTGTATATCTATCCCTAATACTAAAAAGCTAAAATTTCACTCCCCAATTTTTTGGTCCGGCCCATTCTATTCAGCCCAACCGTCCAACACTGCATCAGTCACACAGTCGGAACACTCGCTGCCGGCCCGCTCGCGTCCAACTTCGCTCACGGCCCAACTTCATTAGCTGCCGGCCCTCTCGCGCCCAACTTCGCTCATAGCCCAATTTCATAGTGCGTCCGGCCCAGTCAGCTACAAACCAAATAGGGGGCAAAAATACCAGCGAGCCTTGATTAAAAATATGCAGCTTGCATGGTTCAAACCTTGGCCATGCTAGGTTGGAAGAATAACAAGCTACCACTACACCACACAAGCTTAAGTAATGTTTTGTATTACCTTTTTCTATTTATCACTACACCCCAAATGAGCTAAAAATGACCCGATGGCGGCCCCATGCCTTCCTTGCCGTGAATTTTTTAATTTTCTGGTATATAACTCTGCTTTTTTATAGAGCTATAAAATATAATAAACAGTATTTTAAATTTGGACATTATACCATTGCAAATCTCTAAGTTATTTTATACCTCCTCCGTTTCAAATTATAAGTCGTTTTGATTTTTTCGATACATCTATTTTGCTATACATCTAGATATAATACTCATAAAAAAAATGAATATACCAAAAAAAGTTAAAATTACTTATAATTTAGAACGGAAGGAGTACAACAGTACAACCTCGATTGATAAATGCGGACATGTGGAAATTGAGGGAGGTCTCAGTCATACTTCATACTCATAAAAAAAAAGACCAATTCTTGACGTAACGGTGACTAATCCCCTTGTCGGTTTTTGTATGGATCATCATAAGAAGTCACGGAACTTGTTATCCAACTCCATCAACATACATGAATACTATTGATACTTAACCCATCAACGAAAAGATCAATTCTTGACGTAACGGTGACTAAATCCCTTGTTAATTTTTTTGGATCCTCATAAGAAGTTACAGAATTTGATATCTAACTCCATCAACATACATGGACTTAAGTTATGACATAGTTACAAGTAAATATTTTTGAGCCTTACATCAAAAAGAAAATATTATATTTTAATTCAATACATAATTAATAAGAATATTATTACTAATATTTACTTATATTATATTATGAATGTCATGTCATCATAAAATAAGGTACAACTCTTAAATTTTTTTAGAAAGAATAAAAAGTGAGTAGATATGTACATTGCCGTCCTTCATCCACTAATGAACCCGCTCGTCTATAGTTGGTATTTAGCAATCACTCATCCTGTTGCATCGCACGGGCAAGTTTGCTAGTATACAACCTAAAAGTGTGTTTTTCCGATTGCAAAGCACGGCCACATTTTCTAGTAAAAATTTAAGATGTTTATGGAACGCATGTAGCCATTATAAAAACAAAAACAAATCAATCGTCTTTACTGAAGAAAAAAGTTCCCATCGATCAAGCTTATTTCCCTTGAAGATTAATTCCTCAACCTAAGCCGATGCTTATGCTAGTTTGCATCCTCAGTCTTCTTCCTGTTATATCCTGTATATGGAGGAATTATGGATGGATTCTGACGCCCTAGAAATTACAAATCACATCCTATAATCATATCCAATACTAGGATGGATGCCAAGCGTCATTGCTGGGTATGAAGTAGAAATGTAAGAAGTTTATAATAGTCGAAACTATGAATTAATAGAAACATATATGTGGATGTAGTAGGTTAATTGCGGAGGTTATATCCACTGACATACATGGTATAGATTATTTGAACTGGACATCACCTAAATCTTATCTATCGAAACCCCCACTCCTACTATAATTGAGGGTCATCCCCTTCCAAAATTTTAGAAGTTTTTCTTCATAAAATTATGTATATTTAGGAGGACCACATGTAAGCCATGATATGTAGTTTTGATAGGTTTTTCTTACAAACGGGTTTTTTTTCTTAGAAACGGTTTAAATTTTTATAAAAAGTTATCAAAATATATCCATGTCGGGTCTTGTTTTGAAGAGCTTATTGCGAGGAACACCATGGTGCAATTGAATTTTAATTACGATACTCGGTTTAGGTGCTAAAACTTTTGTTCTATTTCAAAAGAAATAGCTAGTGGGAGATAAATAAGCCTTAGTGGGGGTAACTCCCTTGATGATGTCAACTGACGTCACTCTTAAAGCCTCAACCAATCACAATCAAGAGAATTAGCTTAGTGGGGTTTAGGCTTAGATATGGATGGATTCTAGCCGTTTAACCCATTAGGCCTATTAGGCCACTACGACGAGTTTCGGCCCAACTAAACCCACCACGAGTCCATCCCAAAGAAAGCGAAAATGTACTCCTGCATTAACGTCAACCACTTAAGATTCAAATACAAAGACACATGTGGCAACTGGCAAGCAAAGCAACCCAAATAACCACCAAACGGATATCACTGATATTACATTTATTTTTATATTTCTGATACTGTCAAATATGTCGGATAGGATACGGTTTCAGATGTTAAATATCCGAACTGGGATACAGACTGGGATACAGACAGATTGAACTCTAAACGAATTTGATATTGAATACGGTCAGAAAATATCCATACCTTTTTCACCCCTACAAGCAAATAACTTTTCTAAAATAGCCTGCCTCACTGCCTCTCCCAGCATCTCTATCTTCACATAGCCATATCAAAAATGCTGGGCGAGTCTGACACTGCAAAAAGCATTCTGCTCACGATTACTCATCTAGTGCATTTCCTTACGCTAATATATTAGCATTCAGCAGTAATTAAGGGTCCATTTTATTGACCCTTTTTTGCTATGCTCTCGATATGCTTTCAGCAAATGGATGAGGAGCCCAGTCAGTCCAAGTTGGCCTCTTGGTTCAGAGTGAAATGCAAAACAAATCATTGCAACACAAAATATACAGATATGACATTAGCCATAACCAACCCCAAATCTTGATTTATAAGTAATAGATATAGGACAGAAAAAAATGGAAGCAAGATGTTTGAGACCACCAACCAATCTGCAACTGCAAATGCGCTAACTAGGAGAATTCTCAAGGACACCTTAGTATATCAGAGGCAACGCATGAGCTGAGAACTTGTTGATGGCAGAGACATCAGGAGAGATCTTTAAGGTACTTCTTTCATGGCATAAAATTGTAATACACTGACTGGCCTCTACTTTCCCTCAAATCCAAAACAAACCAAGCACAATTTAGGCAGGTAAGAAAGAGCAGTATAAATCTTTAATCTATCCGGGGCTATTATCACATACCAAAAAGAAGACACGTGGTGCATATAAGCTCAGACACTTCGCAAACATATTACTTTGGTTCCAGAATGAGTTTTGATATCACATTAGGTACTTGGGAAAATATAGTGGCGACATAGCTAGATGCATTAAACCTTAATGTTCTCTTAACTCAAAAATCCTAATCCAAAAGTGCACATAAAGTGTAGCCATCTCAAACATCGAACATGACATCATTGAAACTTAAGATACTGCTCAAGCTTCAACAGCAACCCTTCCAGCTACTTGGTCCAGATCACGCCTACCCTGGGCGGTGATGAGCCGTCCACTGCCAACACAAAGTCCAATAAGCAAACATACACCACCAGGAAAAAGTTATTAGCAAGAGGGACATTAGCAGTTCAATTACCCCTTGGGATCGACATCAATGATGCCCATCTTCTGCAGCTGCTGCAGGATGTTGCGTGAAATGGCACCGCTGCTCTTGCAGAAGTGTGGTGGGCGGGAGCCATTCCTCTGGCGGCCTCCATAGATCTTCTGGAAGCCACCAACACCAATGCCTTGCCTCAGGTAGATCTTCCTAGCAATGGATGCTGCAGGAAAAGAAAATTTTTAAAAAGAACTGATTGGAGTGAAAATTTGGATATTGAAGTTTATAAATGATAAGAAACAAAATTCCTCACCAGCCCTGATGTAGTACCAGTCCGGGTCATTCGGAGGGAGCTCCTTGAACCTTGCAGTCTTCACGATGTCAACCCACTCAGGGAGCTCCATCTAACATTAGACAAAGGATACTTATCAAAGAAATTACACATAACAACATAGGAACATCGTCATTATCAACACCAGACAACCGATTCAACAAGGTATAATATGGACAACAAAAACCACTTTACAAACAGGTTTTTGGCACATATGATCTAGACTTGAATGAAAAAAAAAACATGTCTATTGCAGTTAGAAACAGGTTTTTCTTCACAGATATTGCAATTAGAAACAGGTTTTTCTTCACACAGGATCCAGTCTTGAATGAAATAAACCATATCTATTGCAACAACACAAAGTCTACCGCCCAAGACCCGGAGGCCAGAACAACAGTATTTCTTATGCCTAACAAAAAGTTATGTGAGCAAATCACTATCTAACCTACCAATGAAATGCCCAGAAGGCACAAAGCAGAAACGGTGAATTCCCTTCCTGTGTCACTGCATCCTATATAATAACTCCTAGATTATGGCATCAGACATACAGTTCGCAATATCACCAAAAAATTGCTCATTCACATGTCACTAAGTACGAGTCCAACGAGAGCAAACCAGACGCGAGAGCAGTCCGCTGGTATAACCACATCAGCTGATCAGCAAGACGCTCCTTGGATCCGGACAGGGTCATCTCCGCTGACTGCCGGGGTGCTAAACAATCCGATGTCTAGCCTCGAATCAGATGGGGAAGTAGGCGAGTCAGGCAGCGTTACCTTGCCGGAGCGCTTGAGGTGGGCGGAGTACGCCTTGACGAACTCGTGGGGGTTGACATCCTTCACCGTCCTCGCCGTAGATGCCGCCATCCTGCCGCCGCCGCCGATAGAGAGGCAGGTAGTGTCGGCTGCTCTGGGGCTAGGGTTTGGAGGAGCGGCGTCGGAGGCGGAGGCTAGGCCTTATATACGATGGGGTTCGGCATTCGACCATCGGATGGAGATCCGACGGTTAAGCTGTGCTGGGTTTAGGGTTTGGGGGAGGGACTGGGGATGGGCTGAGAGAGTACGAGGCCCATTAAAGCCCACGAGTTTATAGTCCGAAATCCGGCCCATCTAAGCCCACCACGAGTCCATCCCGAAGAAAGCGACCGAGCCGGACTCTCTTCTTGCAGCACACGAAGAAAGAACCCGAGAAGAACTCGGCTCCACCGGCGTGCCGGTGCCGGAGCCGCCTATAAGCAAAGCGAGAGAGCCCCGCCTCCCCTTCCCGCAGAATTTTCAGAAGAGATCAGAGCGCCGGCGAAGAACACAAGCATAAGTGTCGCGAGGGCGTGAGGGCATCAGTGAATCTCGGGAGCAGAGGCGATGGCGAGGTTCGACCCGTACGAGAACAACGGCGGCACGTGCGTGGCCGTCGCCGGCGCCGACTACTGCGTCGTCGCCGCCGACACCCGCCTCTCCGTCGGTTACAGCATCCTCTCCCGCGACCACTCCAAGATTGCCCAGCTGTATGTTCCTGAATCTCTCTCTCTCCTTGACGTGTATCGAATCTCGTTGTTGGTTTCAGAAGTCGGGTCGAATTCGGTAGCCCTGACTTGAGATCCCGCTCCCAGTTTTGGGTTCAGATAGTCTTGTAGAGCCTCGCGTGTGCTTCAAGTTATGACTTTGTGCCTCCTCGGCCATTGTTTCATTACGGCTGGAAATCAGTAGTTTCTGTTCTGAAATTTAGTGTTTAGTATTCAGTTTGTTGAAAATTTGCAACACTTTCGAGTGCTACTAGTCCGGTCACGATTTCGAGTGCACCTGGATATGCAAACGGTCTTTGAAACATAAATTTAACCACAAATTTGAATTAAAATTGCCAAAGTTACCATTAGTCGTATCACATGTGTTCTAAGATGTCTCTTATAGTGCTGCTATCAGAATCTGCAGCATTTTCTAAATGAATAATATAAAGAAATTCGTATAATGGTGCTATCATGAGCTACAATGTTTTTTGAACTATATTGTGTAAACAGAACAAATTATGTTGACTAGTACTAAATGGGATTTATAAATGGAAAAATATGATTAAAACATCTACTGTTAGGCCCGATCAGCTATGATTTTTTGCTGCAGTGCTGTAGCCTGCTGCTGCAAGATAGTATCAGCCAGATAGCACAATAGCAAAAGAGAAACTTCTGGTGACTAACTGTGGTTGCAGCAGCTACATATGTAGCACTTCTGAATTCTGATCAGAGCGATTATATACCAATTTTAGAAGTTTTTTTTTTTTTACCACAGCTTGGTGATTTTAACATTCTCTCGGCAAATCTGTCTAATATTGTCACTGAGCTAATGCTTTCTCGCTCCCTTGAAAACAGGGCAGACAAATGTGTTTTGGCCTCCTCTGGGTTCCAAGGTGATATCAAAGCTTTGCAGAAGGCTCTGGCTGCTAAGGAATTGGTAAGTCACTATTCCTTGAGCTGTTGAACTAGTTGAAACCTCTGTTAAGATTATTGTGTTTTTGCAGTTGCCGGTTGACCACATCAAAATTATTATTGCAATAGCCTGATATTCAGATGAATTATATGTTGAGTGTTGACCATGTCATGTGTTCCATTTTTCTCTTAAATTTTAAAACTGTGAGGTCGTGTTTTCCTAAGAAAGAAAATTATGTGCTTGAACTTTCCCTGAGAAAAGGGCCACCAGTTCCTAAGAATAATGTGTTCAACAGCTCTGTATTATTCAGTTTTGATCATGACTGCATTGGCATTGTAGTTAGCTAGAATAATGCAGGCAGTGTTGTGTCACCCTGAACCATATCAGTACAGGTTTGTGATGATTTTTTGCATTTCCACCTTTTCAGATCTATGAACACAACAATAACAAGAAGATGAGCTGCCCAGCAATGGCTCAACTTCTGTCAAACACACTCTACTACAAGAGATTCTTCCCATACTACACTTTCAATGTGTTGGCCGGACTGGACACCCAAGGTAGAATATGACTTGAGTACTAATTTATATTGACCGTTCAATGTGATCATGCCTGAAGCATCTCTTCTCCTCTGACAGGTAAAGGATGCGTCTTTACATACGATGCTGTTGGGTCTTACGAGAGGACAGGTTATAGTGCTCAGGGAACAGGTTCAGCGTTGATGATGCCTGTTCTTGACAACCAGTTGAAATCCCCTAGTCCTCTCCTACTGCCAGCTCGGGTGAGTTCTAGCTCTCACAAAAATTTCAAAAGGAAAGGCTTTCATAAACTTGAACTGCTTACTCCACTTGTATGGATGTTTCGTTAGCCTTGCAATGGCCAATGATAAGCAACATGAGAACAAAGAATTATGTATTTGTTGTAACGCATCAATTTTAATGAACAAAACTTTTAATACAAATGTTGCTTTTCGTTCAGGATGCAGTGACACCCTTGTCTGAATCTGATGCGGTTGATCTGGTGAAAGACGTTTTCGCATCAGCCACTGAACGAGACATATACACTGTATGATACTTTCCTACACTTTAGATTTCCAGAGATTATTAGTGATGACTAACCAAATTACTGAATCGAATATTGCTGTTCCATGAAATTTGCAGGGAGATAAATTGGAAATTGTGGTCATCAACAGCTCCGGCACACACCGAGAGTACATTGAACTGAGGAAGGATTAGTGTAATGTTCCCATGTAATGGCACTACCGTTGTTATGCATAAGGATATTTGTGCTCACTGTTAGATGTCTGTGTTTGAATATCCTGTAAACAGAAAGGTGTATTTGAATTTGCATTCTGTTGATTCTAGCAGGAGATGATTTTAAAGATGTTGCAATTCATCATTTTATCTGATATATACATGATGAGACACCCTTTTGAGCCATTTGAATTGCTTATTACCTAGAAATACTTATAATTTCCTGACCATGAGGATAACTTTTATAACCTTGCTCCGTTCAAAAAAAAGGAGGAGAAAGACAAGTTTTCATTGGGCATCATGTTTTTGACCCCAAAGTATATGCTCAGTTGCTCACTCAGTCACTTAATACCTACCAACAGAGAAAAACGTTGAAATTTGGGAGAACTATAATGTTTAGAAAATCATTAATGAAGCAAAACCCCATAAAATTTTTTCCCTAAAAAAAGTTCCTACAAACTGGAATGATCACTCAAGCTGGAGGAGCAACACCCCTGGTGACCGCATTCAATATCTCCATATAACCAACAACGCCAACCAAGACGTCATCCTCCCCGTGAGTAACCCAGATGTGCGTGGTCCTGTACGACAACATCTGCGCCATGACGGCGGCGAGCGAGCTGGTGCTCCTGCACCTGAGAGCCGCGTTCCCGCCGTGGCTCGCCATCATCATCTGGCCGACAAAGCTGGCCTCGAACCCGGCCTTCCCGCCGCCGCGCCTCGACGACTCGTCGTCGTCATTCGCCGCCGCCATGCCGTGCCCGTCGACTCCAGCGGCGAAGTTGAGGGACGACAGGGTCGCCATCGAGTCCGCCGCGGCGGCGTAGTCGCGGCGCCACAGCCTGTGCGCGGACACGTCGGCCAGGACCTTGTGCGAGCCGTCGCGGTTCGTCTGCACGACGGCGACGGCGCGGGGCTCGGAGGGGACCCTCCAGGAGGATTCGATGGCCGGCGACGAGGCCTCCACGTGGGCGTACCGGCGGTTGACGGCGCCAAGGGAGGAGATGGACTGCAGCGGGGTCGGCGCCAGCGCGCCGAGGCAGTTGATCAGGAAGCGGATGATGTCTTCCCGCGTCAGGCAGCAGTACCTGTCGCAGCCGAATGCCGACGCCGACGGTGGCGGTTTCCTGCCGACGACGGCCTTCGCCGAGGCTGCCGCCCTCGGCGTCCCCGTGATCTTCAGCTCCGCCTTGTAGAATGGCGCGAACGGCTTCTTGTCAACGACGGTGCACGCCTCCGTGATGTTCTTGCGCACCAGCACCCGCCTTGCTCCTTGCTTCATGAGGTCCACAATTTCGATCAACCTTGCACGCACGAATTGAAAGCTGAATCACAATGCAACGAGATGAACAAAAGAAAATGCGATGAAATGTGGCTTATAGAGAGAAGATGATGATCATGCACATTAATATTTAGACAAGAAATGGCATCATCATGTACAAATTAATGTGTCGCGCGTCACCTCGCGTGGGGCTCGACCTCCCGCACGAGCGCCGGTTCGTGCGCCACCACGTCGCCGGCGGGCGTCCTCATCGCCGCGGCCGCATCGCCGAGGTGGGAGGCCAGAAACGCGACGACGTCGAGGGAGCTGAGCAGGCCGATCACGGTGGCCGCGGCGGGCGCCAGGGGCGAGGCGCCGTCGCGCCAGACGGCCACATCGGCCTCCTGCGACGCCGGGATCGCCGCGGCCGCCGCGGAGAGCGGCGCCGAGGCCGGGACTCCCCCGCAGCGGCGGCTTCCCGGCGGTGAGGTCGGCGGCGGCCGTGCTGTGGAAGACGATGTGGGCCATTCGCCTGACGGTGTGGGCCCACGCGTGGCGCGACGTGAGAGAGTCGCTGACCTCTGGTTTTGTGGGGCCTTGCGTTTGAACAAATCTACGAGAACACCACTTTTTTTAGGTAAAAGAAAACCTTTCAAATAACACTTTTTTACTTTAGAAATATTGTCCACACGTGCTCATGCTTCCCAAATTTCCCCGATGAATTTGGTTTGAAACTATTTTTTTTTTTTTTTAAAAAAAAAAACGCCACATGTAGACGGGGAACTTGTTGAATTAAAAGCTGTACGTAAATCAAATTTCTGTAAACCAGGGGTGGGGAGTAGTTCAGACTTCAGAGTAAATATAAAAAATCTATGTAAGCCTCGTGTATAGTAATGCAAATGGCGCTGCTGGCGGGAACCAAATTTTGTAGACAGAAAAAGACATATCAACTTCTGTTAAACAGTAGCAGAAAAAAGACATAACAAATGATGAACTCGAGGCTGCCTCAGGCCTCGGCCAGAAGAAATTAAAGATACTCCGTTCAAATGTTGCTGACACGTTGGTAAGATCGCAGTATTTTGTTCTAAATTATAAATTATTTTGATTTTTAATATATACTCTCTCTGTTCTGAAAAATAGTTATTCTCATTTCCTAAAATTAGTAACTTTTAAATTTAATCAAATATATCACAAAAGATTAATATTTACGATATATAATTAGTATTATCGGATAGATCTTTGAATATAATTTTATAATAAACTTATTTAGAGATACAAATGTACATATTCCCTACGTATCTAATCAGAGTTAAAAAAAAAAAGTTTGACCACCACGTATTTCATAGCAACATTTTTTAAGAATAAAAGGGAATAACTTTTATTACACATCTAGATAATTATATCTAGATATATAATAAAAAGTTTAGCACTTAAAATTTAGAATGGAATGAGCGGTATACTTTTGTGAACATTTTGATTTGTTAACAGTTAAAGGTCTATCGTTGCTAAGGTGTAGCATCATATTATGTCGCATGGCTACTTTACAACAACTGTTCTTCTTTGTTTGTAGTGTATGTGAATATTAATTAAATTTTATTCTTTATATAAACTGCTATAGGAAACTATGCATTGGCATAGTTGGGCCTAAATTAAATTGCATTATCTCTCCTCTAGAAACTACAAATAAAAAAAGAGTGTGTGATGTGAGCATCTCCAAGAGTTTGCCAAAATTTACTTGAAAAATCTTGTGATTTGGTAACTCTCTAAAATATATGACAAGTGAAAAAAGAGTCTCTCTCCAATAGTTTGATATAATTCACTTGCCAAACACAGATCAAACTTACATCGAAACTCTAAGACAAAACAAAATTATATTTATATCCTTCCACCTCTTAGAAACTTACATCGGGAACCCCGGCGTAGAAACAAAATTGTTTTTTCACCCTTCAACCTCTTCTAAAAGCTCGATGGCAAAGTCGCGGCCCGCTCATGAATATATCCCGCGTGCGGGAGGAAAGAATAGCAACTTGGGATAAATGAGGAGTTGATTTGATAAGTTGTTGGAGAGGGTTTTTTGTGATTTTGCCAAAAAAATAAGAATAGCAAGTGGGAGTACCAAGTTGTTGGAGATACTTTAGATGACGAAACACGGAAACTTTGCTAAATTAAAATTTAGGGTGCGTTTGGTTGATAGCCAAACATTGCCGCACCGTGCCATAGATTTTGCGCTGCAAGTTTGGCTACCATTTGGTTTGTAGCCGCAACCTTGCCGCAGTTCTGGCACGCCGCAGCCTCGTCAATGCTCGCTAGTTCAGTTTTCTCGCCAAAACGTGCCGCAAGTTTGGCGGAAGAAATCAACGCCGCACTTTTGGCATGGGCAAAGACTGGGCGTGGCAGTCTCTGGACGCTGTCCAAACGCAGCCTAGAGCACACATGTAACACGGTGTGAAACCGTAGTGACTTATTCGAAGAGCCTAGCTCGAACCTTAAGTTTTTGAAAGCAAAAACAAAAATAATGGGGTCATTTGGATTTTAAAACGACGAAGTGCAAGCAAGCAAACCGTGTCAGCAAGACGCAGACTACAACTAGCTAG
Organism: Chrysopogon serrulatus; assembly: GCA_015844335.1. Taxonomy (NCBI): domain Eukaryota; kingdom Viridiplantae; phylum Streptophyta; class Magnoliopsida; order Poales; family Poaceae; genus Chrysopogon; species Chrysopogon serrulatus. The sequence continues at coordinate 18,244 of JADLZL010003487.1, forward strand.
CAAAGTACAGATCCATATAAACCTCGTGCAATGCATGCAGATCGCGCTGCTGGCGCGAAGCGATTTTGTAGACAGAAAAGGACAAATCCGGATGAAAATAAAGAAAACAAGTCAAATGCTGCTGACACATTGGTAAGACTACTAGTCCCTCCGTTTAAAATTATAAAAAACATTTTGTTTTTTAAGTACATAGCTCCAGTTACGTATCCATATAATTGTATCTAGATAATAAAATTTAAGCTAGAACGACTTATAATTTACATGAAATGATAGTTTTTTTTTCTTTTTTGCACGTTTTGATTTGTAAACTGTTGAAGGCCTATCTTTAGTTCTTTACTACGATGTAGCAGCACATTAGGTCAGATGGCTGTTTTACCACAACTGATGTTCTTTGTTTTGCAGTGCATGCAAGTACTAATTAAATTTTATTCTTTGTATAAACTGCTTTAAGAAACCATGCGTTGGCATAGCTGGGTCTAAATTGCAATATCTCTCCTCTAGAAACTGCATATAAAAAGAGTGCGTGACGTGCCTTAGATGACGAAACGGTACTGCGGCTACTACAGCTGTTGCTAAATTAAAGCATACATGTAACACGGTGTGAAACCGGAGTGACTTATCCGAAGAGCTTAGCTCGAATCTGTCTACTTGTTTTCAAAAACAAAAGCAAAAATAATCAGGGGGCAGTGTTTGATTTTAAAACGAAGAAGTTGCAAGCAAACCGTGTCAATAAAACGACGAAGAACTTAGCTAGCACGTCGTTCTCTTTAACGGTCGTTACACTCAATTCCCTTTTTTCTTTTACATTACAAACCAGTCAATTCTTTTTTTATTGTTTCTTTAGAACCAATTGTTTTGTTTTATTGTGTGTGTAGCCCTACATGTCCGCGTTTGCATCGTTTGTGATGTGGCCCAACAAGGCCATGGGTTGGATGAAGATAGACCCTTCACTTCGGTGGCTTATTGCCGAATTTGGGGTATGCGGTAGGAAACGGCCCATAGGACCGTTTCGTTACTAGTAGGGCTGGATATGGAGCGGGCTCAGCCGTCTGGGGCATCGCCGGCGTGCAGCCTCATGTGCCGTGCCAGCATTCCGATAGCTACCACGCGACGTGCGTTAACGTGTGATCGATCCCGTGCTCGTCGAAGTCACCGGCGGCGACACGTCGGAGCGGCATCTTATCATTACTCTCATCAGTAGTACTCGTTTCGAGGTGCATTACAAATAATTGAGCCTCGGAGTATTTGTTGGTTCGAATCTGTCTAATTTTAATAGAAACACTAGTGAGGTGCAAACTATGTCAACAAGACGCGGACTAAACCGTCGGTTACGTTGTTTAATCTACGAAGCTCTCTTCCCGGGCCGACTTCCAGGTTCTTAATGCATTGCTTGACGCTACTGATCATAGTACAATACTACTAATTAACCAGTAAGATTATTATATAATCGATTATATTATACTCCTACGGAGAAGCAATGCTTAGGCCGGTTCATGTACAGTGGACATGGACTTACGTGCACGCACGCCACCGCGTCGCCGGCCTTCGTTGGCTTCCCTGATTATTGGCAAGCACTTGATCCGCACACAGCTCCAGGTTTCTTGCTAAATCAACGGCCGTGTCCGCGTCATGGACGAATCAACGAGCGCGCACGTTCCATCCCGTTCCGTTACGGTGCGCGCAGATCAGCACTCTGACGATGCACGCACGCAGCCAAGCGGATCAGCAGAACATGCGCAGCGCAACCGTGTACGTGCAGCCCTCCTCGTCGCCCGCTCCCCGCCGGCCACCACCCGCCGCCGCGTCGCCGGCCGGGCCGCCAGCCGCGCGCTGTGGAATTAACAGGCGAGACGCGAGACGCGAGACGGAGGAAGCGAAACCCGAACGGACTGCGACTCTGGACCTGCGGGCGGGGACACCTTAGCCTTCAGGCGTCACGTGGCACGGCGAAGCGGCCTCCGACGGCCATCCAGTGAACACGCGGCGTACACGCAGGCTCTCTAGCGATTCGACCCGCGACAGCGAGATGGTTCCGTTGCGACAGTTGGGGCCGGTGCCGCGGTGCGGTGCCAAGAGAAAAAGAAAACAATTCCGCGGTCGCGTGCTCATGCTTCTTGTTGCTCATCAGAAGCCACCTGTACTTATATATAGCCGCAGTGAACTCGACTAGTCCGATCAGTAGTAGCAAACGAACATCGCAGTGGCCTGCCGTCTGCAATCCTGCGTCCAATTCTTGCAAGTACCTTTACATTCTGTGGCGTGTGTTACTGTCATCTCTCGCTCACCTTCGTTCGCGGCGAGCTTCGCCAAGCCGGGACCGGAACAATGGCGATCCTCAAGAGGCATGCTTCCACTGACAGTGACAGCAGCACCAAGAGCTCCGCGGCGGCCGGAGACGAGGCTGTTGCCGTGGTGGCCAGTCTCAGCGACGACATGCTGGCGGAGATCATCCGTCGGCTGCCCGTCGACTCGGTGGCGCGGTCCAAGTGCGTGTCCAAGACCTGGTGCGCCACCGTCTCCGACGGCTACCTCCGCCGCAGGCTCCCGCTGCAGCTCTCCGTGGTCTACTTCCCCGACCCCGACGACGCCGACGGCTCCTCCGCACGCGGCAAGGCGCAGCCACGGTTCGCGTCCGCCGACGCCGGCGGGAAGCTCCGGGACCGCGACCTCGGCTTCTTCCCGTTCCTCGACGTCTCCGTCGTCTGCGACGCCTGCAACGGCCTGCTCCTGCTCCGCGGCGCCGGCACCAAGAGTTTCTACGTCGTGGACCCCGTCACGAGGCGCTGGGCGGCGCTGCCGCCGCCGGCGAGGGACCCGCGCCTGTCCATGCTCTCCTTCGACCCCTCCTCCGGATCCGGCTACCACGTGGTCAACTTCACCGGCCGGTGGGGCGACCGCGGCGGCGAGGTGGAGGTGTACTCGTCGGAGACGCGCTCATGGGCGCTGCGCGACGCTGAGTTCGGCGTGCCCGCCGCCTCGCTGTCGGGCTCCGTGCACTTCCACGCCGGCTACGTCTACGTCCTCGCCTCCGACCCGGACTGCGTCGTGCGCATGGACATCGCCGACACCGCCGGTGGCCTCGCGTGCGCGGTCGCCGAGCTCCCCGAGCCCGCGGATGGCGTCGACGGCCGCCTTGCGCACTCCGGCGGGAAGCTGCACTACGTGGCCAGCGACGGCGCGTTGCTCAAGGACTGGGTGCTCGACGGCGAGTCGCCCGCGGTCCAGTGGCGGCTCAGGCACGCCGTCAAGCTCGGCGACGTCGTGGAGGGAGGGCGCGGTTGCAGCAAGGGGAGCGAGGCCAGGTTCATGGCGCTGCACCCGGAGAAGGACGCGGTGTACGTGTGGTCGTCGGCGGGGAAGCTCCAGCTCCTGGAGTATGACCTGACGAGGAAGGCGGTCACCGGAGCGTGGGCGTTCGGCAACGGCCAGAAGAATCGTGTCGTAAAGACGTGGCTTGTCCCGTCGTCGATGTACCTGTCGGACTGCCTGCCTCTGAATGATGCTCACGTGCAGGAGCAGTGCTAAGCGCTGAGCATGATTTGCCTGCCGCTAAAATGTCTTCAGTTTTCTGCTCTGCTACTCTGCTTGCAAGATGGCTGCCTGTAGCATGTACTTCTGGCAGATGTATTTTAGGAGTATATATATCTTTGTATTCTTTGTATTCTTTGTATTTATATATGTATATATATCCTTTTGTTGTATAGGACAATTTGATAAAGAAGGGAAATTGATGTTCTGTATCTTTGTATTTATCCTATTGTTGTAAAGAATATTAATTTGATAAAGAAGGAAACATCAATATCTTTGTATTTATGCATTTTTGTATAGCACAATTCTGATAAAAGAAGGAAATCTCTGGGCCGCGACAACTTAGGCTGAGATGGTTACTCGTCTTATTAGTGAGAGTAACCTTTTTTTTTCACAAGACTCTTACTAGCGACTTGGAACCTTCACTTGTACTCCGAATAGAAGCGATGAGATGGTTACTCTTACTAGTAACTTGGAACCTAAGACCTGTTTGATACCATAGCTGATTACTAGCTAGCTAGCAAAAGTTAACTAAAATTAGTTCTAGTGTATCAAACAGAAGGAACCTCATGTTAAAAATTAGCAGTTATAAGGTGCTATTAGTTAAGTCATGGCTTTGTCCAAATTTCTTCCAAATCATTTGGACAGCTTTCTGGCTTAAAATTTATTATTTTTATATCTCACAAATGAAGTTGAGTTTCGACAAGATATTTTGCAAGGTTATGTATCATCATATCATCTACATGTGTGATTTTTTTGGTGAATTTAGATGACTTTTTTACCGTGGTTTGTACGGGTTTTCACGAAAAGTTAGTTTGCACTAGATACGTTCCCTTGTTTTACGGGTCTGGTTCGCAAGCTTTGTCCATATTTGTTGATCTCTTCTTCATTAACCTGTAGATAAAAGTTAGACAGAGCTTCTGCTGATTGATTTGAAAAATTCTTGTTTGGTGTGGACTGTAGCTATTAGCTAGTAATACGTTCTTGAACAAACAAAGTGGATCGTACCTGACAAAGATGCTTTCAGGTTTCAGGCCGAGGTCAAGATATACTTCCTCCGTTCTATGGAGTTTGTCACTTGAAAAACGTATTTGTGAGGGGGGCACAGGTTTTTAACGACAAAGACTATAGGACGGAGGGAGTATGCCTGAGACGGCAGTCCCAGACGAGTCATTTCTCCTCAGAGGAGTAGACCATAGCACAACCATTCAGATTTGGTCACTGCAGGCTGCAGCAGAGCTTGAGTAGCTGTGTTTACATACACAGTATACGCTTTCTGCATGTAGGCTTATGTACATGCATGTCAATATTTCATACCAAGTTCGTCGGCTAGTTGTAAAAATTTAGAGACACCGCCAGTACTTAAACCTAAATATAGATATCTTATTTTTTGTATTCTTCCAATCCAGAAATAAACAGTAGTTCCACTTCTGCTTTAGTCGTTCCGACATGTCATTGTGGAGAAAGTCAACCGATTATCTGCTAGGCAAATGAGCGTAAATTGAGTACCACGCGACCTATATATTTTTTTTTTTTTTTCATCAGGTCCATTGTACATACAGAGATACAATCGTTCTTATCTTCTTGTTATAAAGAACACGTTGTGAGTTTTAAAGTAGAACTATCAATGTCTATATAAATTGTCAACTTCTTAATATATGCACACATGTTTAATAATTTATTACTTTACTTAAGGTTTATCCTCTGTGGCTGTACACGTCGTCCACCAATCATATCTCGAGCATGACAGGTGTCTAGAAGGTCAAACGGACAGTAGGGCGCACACTGGCGCGGACTGGTTGTCACGAATATGCAAGCGCCTAGCTCAGTGGTGGGCAGTGCGGTTGTGCACGCCACCCGCCTAGGTTCGATCCCTGGGATCGTCCCAGCGCGTCCTTAAGAGGTTTATCCCTAGAAAAATAAATTTACAGGTCCTGGACAACGCGTAAAGCTACAATGGGAGTGCAACGTGCCCGTTGCTTGCGAAGCCCGTGGGACTTCGTCGAACCAGAAGGACGCGTGGTATGTGTATAGTTTGTAGATCTAGCGTACGCTCTAGGGTGTGTGTCTGTGTGCGTGTGGGGTGTGTGTGAGTGTGTTTGAGCGTGCGTTCAGATACTACAGCTGTACCGATGGAGTCCAGGCTCAAAAAAATGTGCTACATACTGTACGGACAAGATCAAACCCTACCGCGGCCATGAGATTTTCTCAAAATTTTAGCAAACATGTACATGAACACATACACTAACACACCCGTACCAAATCAACATACATGAGTGACATCCGTAAGATTAGTGCTACATAAGCAATACTTCATATGTGTTGTTGCCAACATATCCGCTTCATGAACATGATACAAAAGTATGTAAACCATGGGATAAGTGCATGATCAAGGCAAGAGTAAAGCATAGTGTTACAACATACTCAAAGCATGGCAAAACTATACGAAGTAAAGCATGCCATAGTTAAAGTAAATCATTATACAATGTGTAAAATAAAGCATGACATAAATATATGCAGGAAAACATGGCATGTGAGCATGATTTAAGACTTGTTATAAGTATGTAAAGTGCAGCAACGGTTTGCTTTAGTCACAGATAAGCAAAAACGCGTCACGGTTAACTTATGATGACGATCGAAGAAAACGTCATGTATCCCGCGTCATACATTTACTCGCCTGAAATGGACCGTCACAGATTGGTATTTGTGTTCGTCATGGATTAACTGGTCAACAACAATAGCTCTAGGCTTTAGTGATGAAATGAAACGTCATGGAGTTGTTCTTCGGTTTTTTTCCTAATTAGGCCCACATCACTATATTAGCATGCATCATAGCTCACAAGATACAATAATCGTACAAACAAACATTGATTCATTCATGTAGTAGCCTGTCCACAACAGTTACATCGAACATCAAACTACAAGTTGACCTAGCTCACAACCATTTGGTTTGAGGACAGTCATTTTACAACTAAGCTCTCAGAACAACTAAGTTTGAACATAAAGATTTCATCTCTGGGAGTTTAAATAAGCAAACATACGAGCACTTCAATTGGCTTGTTGTCGAGAATGTGCTACCTGAAAATCAATATGAATATGGGATAAGTTAGTTTGGAGCAAAGATTATAAAAAGAAATGCTATCTATTTATCAACCTTTGAAACTAGTTAACTGGTTCAATCTATCTATTTATCAACCTTTGAAACTAATTAACTGGTTCAATGCACATATTTTTTGAGAGCCCAACATGAGAATAACTCTACTAATTAAAAAGAAAACAGCCACACATGACATATCTATTTAAGGGAAGCAGCAGTAAGATTGCTACTCTGCCCTTGTGCGAAATAAAAATGCAGCTGCAGAAGTTACTGATGCAGTGCTTACCTGCACCTTGTCTCCTACCACTCTCTGAAAACCAGGGAAGATGTGAGCTGATGGCCACTGAGAAGCACAAGAACAAATATCCTGCACCAGTCCTCAACGAGCTCCAAGGCCTGCCAGAGCTACACCTACAATCCAAACCAGAGAGCAAAGCAGTACATTGCTGCTGAAAGTGACAAGCTGTAAAACAAAACAGAGATCAAGCTGGGTATGAGTTGTTGCTGCTGGATTAAATAAAAAGCAGTTGACCTGAACAGAAGCTACTGGATTAAATAAGAAGCTAATAGCATACATATAAGCAACATACCGGAAGCAAAAATACACCACGTTATTTGCAAAAATACACAGTGATCGACACCACGTTATTTGCAAAAAATACACAGTGATGTCCAAGTTCAGCAGCCACTCATCAAGTGAAGTCACATGCAACTCAGTTGCAGGAATTCAAATTCAGTAACTTCGGTGTTAAAAAGTTCCAAAAATCTCAGCCCCTTCAGCATGTATTAGTCAAAAACTGGAAGTATGATAGTATAGATTTTTTAACATGTATTGCTCTAGTAAAAAAAAAAATACTAGTCATTATAAACAAAATTCAACCCACATCCTGCAGCATACATGCATACACTTGGGACTAGATCAGATCCTTCCGAATATGGATAACCAAATATCTAAAATTAGGGTTCGTCTTCAGATCTGCACAAAAGTAAGGGAAGAGAAGGCACAGGCATACCGGCCGCTGTTGTGGCTGCTCGTCGCCGTCTCGGCCACTGGAAGGAGGCTGCGCTCGGAGCTGCAACTGCTCTTATGTGGTTGTGCTTGGAACAGCAGATCTGAACAGCAGATCGGAGCTGCATCCTGCTCTCTCTTTTGCTTAGGCATGAACTTGATGATATGAACAATGGTGAAATCATGGTTTTAAAATTATTACATATTTGCAGTTGCCAATATTGTGCATTTAATTTCCTAAAAGAAAATTGAAACATGTGTTGATCTGAGCAGCACCAAAAAATGGACAAGCTAAATACTATCAGTCTTATGTCTTACCTTGTAGCTCCTCTGAGCAGCACAAGACAAACTCCAACATTTACTCCAGCAGCACTAAGGATCCATGCAACCGAAGCACATTCAACATATCTGAGATGATAAAAAATATTACTATCCAAACATCAGAGTCATGCAAAATAATTAATCTTTGGACATATAGTGAATGTTTGTATATAATTCCTATTTGGACACCATGGAAAAATTCTAAATACATGCAGAACCCCATCGACAACTTACTATGGACATGAATAACCAACCACAGCATTATCAACTCGTGAGTGGAACAATTACTGATTTCCATCTTCATTGTACCTGTGGAGTCCATACATGCATTTATTCAACAGGATCTAAAAATCCATGCTACTCCACTTCTCCCAATCACGTTCAAGTCTAGTCACAAGCTAGCCCTAGATGCTACCTCTGAAAAATCCAAGCTACTCTGCTCTCAATCATCAGCTACTCTCCAAAATGCTACCAATCCTAACAAATGTTTTCGATTAATAATAATAACAAATTTGCATACACAAGTGTTCTAAATGCTGCCAATCCTTACAAAACTTTGATTAATAATAATAACAAATTTAATTTAACAAAGCAGCACGTCACCTTTCGCAGTTTGCCGCCATGGGTCGCGCATCGCAGAAGATGTCGCCTGTCGCTGCACGCATGTGCTCATTCTTGGCTGCCACCGGCTACATGCTCGTTCTCGGCCGCCACCACGCCTGGCTGCTTGCTCATTCTCGGCCACCATAGCAACCCTATCCCTCTAGGCAAATCTGGATCTGGATCCGGATCTCGACGACGACCGGGCGGGGGGGCCGGGCGGCGGCCGGAGGCCGAGGCAACAACGTGTGGGGGGAGTAGGAAGGGGCGGCAGCCGGAGGTCGAGGAATCAGCGTGTGGGGGAGGAGCAAGAAGGGGCGGCAATGGCACCGTGAGGGAGGCCGAGAGAGACAGAGCCGAGGGGTCGGGCCCGAGGGAGCTCGTGAAAGAGAAGGATGGGGAGGGGATGTCGGATGGGGTCGCGTGTAGTCCCCCTCTGTGTTTTTATTTTGTTGTTTAGTCTTTTTATTTTTCCACTTTCTTTGATATCTTGGCAATTATATAATCAAATTAAGTGTGGTGTTCTTTCTTCTTTTATTTTTATTTCTCTTTCTATGCAAATATTTCTTGTTTCCATTTATAAAAAAATATTTCAATAATTCTTATTAATTTTGTTGATGCATCAATGATTAGTTTTAATAACCGCATAACACCTAGAGAGTTATAATTAATTTGATTTTAATATTAGTTTGCAATTTTACGGTTAAATTTTACTACAAACATGCCAAAATGATCGGTGACGCCCAAACCATGACGAGATCTATCGCCTCGAAGAATGAATCGTCACAGATGATAACATTCTATGATGATTTCTTAAAAGGTCACCGTTGAATCGTCATGTATAAGGGAATTTCTTGTAGTGATTTATGAACTAAAACATGGTGTAGGAACATAAACTAAAACATGACAATAATTAAGTGCATGTGCTTGCTGAAAATTTTCAGATCATAGGTATCCATATGCAACTCTGATCCATGTCCAACAAAATGAACCTGAATGTTTATAGAAGGTAGGGCAAGAAACGTATCCTATTGATTGCTCATTCTCATTTGATTCTAACTACTTTCAATTCTCAAAAACCTACTTAAAACACCTAAGCTTTGGCTCCTATTTGACCCATTCTTAATGCACTACTCATAATAAGAAGGTACACCAGCATAGCTTTACTCCTAATATTGATACATGTGTGCAACCACAGATTTACCCATCGCGCGCTGCATCGATGGAGATACGGTCATGACATTGCAGAGCACACTATCAATGAGCATATTATCGAGAGGAATGATGCAAGAATATTTGGAGAAGGGTTGTGGCAAGGAAATCCAAAGACGGTGATCTGTTCGTTGGATTCGTATCAAAGGCTCATGCTTCTCAATGCCAACTTCAGAAAGACAAATTTGAAATTTAAGAAGGATTAAACAAAAAGTTTTAGCATAGGTTGATTTTTGGATTGTTATTACGCAATCCATCGCCTGCTAGCATCATATCGATCAACAATGGCCGGAGGCCTCGCTTCGGGGCCGAGTTGAGATAGGGAAGGCCAAGGGGCCTCGGGGTGGGGTTGGGGCATCAAGGTGATTCAAGGTGGCCAAGTGGCGATGGATCAGTAGTGCGAGGGCAAAGCATGGAGGCTGGGAAGGGGTGACCATACATGGGAGTTTTAGAGTAAGGCTAATAATATAGCCGGCTGCTGGCTATATGGATCCTTACAGCTCATCTCTCAGTTCACTCATACAATGGTTACACTTTCACTATTAATATATGGTCCACATATCTCTCACACAAACTACCTTGGTTCTTATGTCTGAATTGGTTGTAAGCTTACAACCTGCTTTTCTTCTCTCTCATATCTTCTCTCTTCCACCTCAGCATTTATCCGATTTATAACCTGCTATAATACTTGCTCGAGGTGCTGGAGTTCGGAGAGGGGGTTGTCATGAGACCGGTCCTTAATGGGCTGCCTGTTAAATGGACCGTACTCATGCCATACTACAAGCCGATGTGCTTAATTGGGTTGTGCCTCGTGCGTCGTGCTACCTGTTGGGTCCTACTCATCTTGTTGATCTATAGTAGTATAACCGGAATTTTAGATAAGTTAATGCAAAGAAAGTTGTAGCTAGTTTTTAAATTTTTAAATCCTGCTTTTACTCTGAATCGCATATATTAAACTTGTTTTTATTTTTTTTTGGTTGACTCTCGGTAAAAATATTGGTTGCAAACAAACATAGAGAGATACACATCAAAGTACATGAGCTACTACGTACTATACCTTCCTTTTCTTCTAACCGCTCAGTGTTGCAAATTGCAATACAGTGTGACGACTGGCTGTGCTGACCACACTGTTCCGGTGATCAGTGATCACCCTTCTCCATGACACACCTGGTTGGCTACTAGCTAGTTACTAGACTCCTTGCTCCGACAAATCCATATCTATATGACTATCTAGTATTATCAAATTACTTCATGTATATTTTTCACCTCTGATCGATATATGTATGAACAATGTTCACGACCTGCAGTGTGACCCTTTCTTTTATCCTTGTGGCACTGAAGACGCTCACTGAACTAGCAGCTACTAGTTGAAGCAGTTGAGGAAGGCGATCATGTCCTTGTAGACGTAGTCCTTGGCGCAGACTCCGATGATGAAGTCGAGGTGCGCGAACTGGTCGAGGTACTGCACCGTGAGCTTGTCTTGGTCGTGTCCCCGGAGGTCCTGCAGGAGGAGGCGCACGTCGGCGGGGTCGGCGAGCGAGTCCCGGCCGCCGTAGCTGAGGAAGAGCGGGAAGTCCGCCGGGATGCTGGACATCTCGTACACCGGCGGCTCGGCCTGGCCGTAGCTGGCGATGTTCAGCTCCGGCAGCACGTAGTCGTACTTGGTCAGCACGCCGTCGCGCACGGCTGCAGTGCATGCCGACCGGTGCAAATAAATTCTTGACGAAATTTGGAATTGAAAGGCTGACATAATTACGAAGGAATCGAAGGTTGTTCGTCGTTACTTTGGGCGAAGTGGACCATGGTCTTTGTGGAGGTGGGCTGGGGCTCGTACTTGAGGAAGACGTCGACGGCGGAGCTGTTGAGGCAGTAGTTCTTGCCGGTGATGGAGCCGACGAGGTCGTAGCAGTTGGTGCCCGGGTGGCGGCAGAAGGCCCTGATCAGGTTCGTCACCGGCGGCCTGCGCATGCAGTCAGCAGAGCAGGTCATGGAAGGAAGACATGCAGGTCAGCTGCACTGCACAGTGCACACGATCGATTCCAAAAACAGAGAGATGATGATCTGCAAGGCTGGACTGCAGCTAGCCTTGCAGGTGTATGCGAGGACGCCGTACGTACGCTAGCGGGTTGAACTCGGCCACGCCGAGGAAGTCCGAGAGCACCTGTGGGTCGTCGGTCAGAAGTGAGATCAGATCTCAGCAGAGTTCGCCGCAGGGAGAAAGGACACGAGATCCTATCATGGTACCTCGCCGACGAAGGCCTTGGCTAGCAGGATGCCGATGGGCGTGGTGATGTGGGCGAGGTAGGCCACCGGCGTGAGCAGCGCCGCCGATTTCAGTTGGTCCACCACCCGGCCCTCCGAGAAGGCCGCCAGCGCCACCAGCGTCCCCTGAAACCACAAACAGAGACCAGAGAGACACAGATGAATGAGCTCAGGCCTTCAGTCTCTCACACTCTTGACACTCTTTTTTTTTTTTTCACGAGCGGGTTTGTACCCGCTCTTGACACTCTCTCTGCAATCTGCATGCAGAAATCACAGGGATTGAGGGTAGGGACCCGCCGGCCGTACACATACCATGGAGTGTCCGATGTAGTGCGGCTTCTGCCCGGTCCGTGTGTTGACCAAGTCAACCATGGCCGGCAAGTCGTTGACCACCAAGTCATCCCATGACCAGTTCCAGTAGAGCTGACGACCCGCAATGCAACAAGGGAAAGGGGATGTGGGATAAATCAGCAAGCGTCCAGCATACTATGCGCGCGTGTTCTTACGTACGTACCCGGCTTGAGGCGTCGAGCGAGACGTGGCGTCGGCTCCAGCGGGTGCCCCTGTTGTTGGCGATCCAGACGTCGAAGCCGCGGTCGGCGAGGATGAACGGCAGCGACTCCTCCGGCGAGGCCAGCAGCCATGACATGCCGTCCTGCACGCAGCAGCAGCCAAAACACGTATCCATCCGTCAGCTTCTGTCTACTACATATATAGCGCTTGTAGGTAGGTGTACGTATGTATCTCTCCATTTCTAGACACTCGTAGCGTACAAAAGATCGTAGCACTCAGCACCGAGACAAAGCATCTTGTCTGATCTGGTTACTGACCGGATCTCTGACGCTGGAGCGTTCTGGACTGACAGTCCCGGTCGCACCGTTTCGGTGCTGGTTGCTTGTTTCCTATAGAAGGCAAGTACTACAGCAGGAGGCATATTTCCGAGTATCTCAGTTACGTACTCCCTCCGTCCACGAAATTTCGCAATTTAAAGACTTTGAGTGCCCATGTTTGACCATTTGTCTTATTTAAAAATTTTATATATATTATAAAATAAATAAATCATTATTAAAATATCTCAAATGAAAAAAACATATCATAACAAGATACATGATATTTGTACAAAAATTTTGAATAAGACGAATGGTCAAATGTAATTTTCTAAAGTCTTTAAATTGCGAAATTTCATGGACGGAGGGAGTACACTCTTTGCAGTGCTGACTACTGACATACTGTAAGCACAGACATACTATACAGTATTTAATTATGTCTGGCTGTAAAGGCATAGCGAAAAGCCTAAAAGCGGTGCAGCAAAGATCGAGGAGGTACCGAGGTAGAGTATGCACTAGGAAAATGCGTTGCACCGATGCACCGGCACATGAAAAGATTGAGTCAGCCATTGGTGCTAAGCACATGAAACAGACAGAGAATAGATAAACAAAACGAAAGAACAAAGATAAACAAGTGTTTGGGGCTTTTATCAAAAAAAAAAAAAAAAGGATAAACAAGTGTTTGCGCCATGCATGCACGCGTGCCGTACCACAAGGACCCCATGCTGCAGGAGCACCGGCTGCCCCGCGCGCGAGGACGAGGCACCGCCACCGCCACCGCCACTGCCGCGCCCGCCGGCGGACGCCCAGCCGCCGCCGCGGCCCCTCGGGATCCTTTGCAGGCTCAGGATGTAACCGTCCGCCGTCGTCACCTGCAAAAGTACATATCCACTTATCCATCTATCGATCAAGTCATCAAGCCATCAATCAAGGATATATACACGCAAAATCTTTCTATCTTTGTCCTTTCTTTTCACGAGATAGAGGATAGTACATAGGATGCATGCTGCAAACGATCGGATTTCGGACGATACGCGTCGCGACGGCTGACGGTGCACCATACGCACACGGTCATGCATGCATGTCAAGGTCAAAGCAAAGCAAAACAAGGAGGCGGACCGCGGACGCACCTGGTGCTCCTCGCAGGGGTAGCCGAGCGGCGCCACGGCCAGCGTGCAGGGGCCGCCGCCGCCGCTGCTGCCGCGCGCTCCGACGACGACGGCGAGGCGCAGGGTCGTCGATAAGGACATCAGCAACGCGAGCGCGACGGCCGCGGGTGAGAGGAGGAGGCCCGGTCGTCGATGCGCGGCAGTAGTACTAGTGCCCATCATGGCCGGTGCTTCTGGTGGCGCGGTCGCCGGCGGCCGGTGCACGCGCGCGGTAGCTAGCAGCGGCTGGCTTGTGTGCGTAGTGCACTAGTGCGATCGAGACGAGCAGACGCGTGCTCGCGTATTTAAAGTGGAGAGCGCGCGAGCCGGAACCCGGCATGGAAGGATGGGGGGATGGATCAGAGTTATTCAGAAGCAATATTACTAGCTCGCTCGGATCACAACACAATGGGGTGCAAGGCATCATCGCGAGTGTGTGTGTACATGTGAACGTGAGAACCGTGGTGTGCTTCGCTTTCGTCAACGTGACACATTCTCTTGGTTCTGCTTTTGGCATCATGGCATAGCACGAGGCGTCGCCTATCCACGCACGCACTTTATTCTACGAAAAAAAAAACCGTCTCTCTTACGTACAGTATAAATGATAGACGATACTCCATTACTGCCTCGTTTAAATTGCGAATTGATTCAATGCTGTGTTATTTTTTTTTTTCCTTTTGCATCGTCTAGGCGAATTGGCGATGCAATGCGAGTGCGTAAATTCCGTCGGCAAAGTTGCTTGTAGTCGTACATGCAGGAAGAGCAGGACGGACAGTTATGTAAGAATTTTCCTTGCAGTGACCAGTGATACTCTGTTGCCGAGACAGTGACGCAACGGTTCCCATTCCATTCCAACCATGCAACACGGTCGGTCGGGTCAACCGCGGAAGCCTGGTCTAACAGTGGATGCAGTAAATGCTGCACGCTATAGTAAAATTAGGGCACCATAGTCTTTAAACTTTATTATTACTCTCAATTGAACCATACTATTCCGATCTCTTCATTCCAAATTATAAATCATTTTTAACTTTTTTTAAAGAGTAAAAAATTTCAAGTTTGACCAAATTTATTAAGAGAATCTAAAACCATTATTGTTTATACATCAATTGATGCAAGAGGCAACATATTGGGCGCTACCATGTACCACAGTTTCGAGATTATACTTCATGATTATACTAGGTGCATTAAGAAAATAGACCTTTTGAGTCGCACTACTCAAATAGTCTATCTCTACCTGTATGTCTTTAGAAAGTATTCACCCAGCGAATGGATATGTGGTCCAATGGTAGGACTGTCCAGTGGGATGCTACCCATCAGAGATTAAATCTGGCGCTCGCACCCTCCTGGGATTTTCCAGGATTTATCGGCGTTATGCTTTAAGTGGTAAGCGACGTTACTATCGACAACGAGACGCCAATGGTGACTTCGGGAATCTCTAGATCTGCCGGCTCAGTCATTCGGAGGTGCTTATAGGGGTAGTATTTGCGTACGTATGTTTATAGGGATGAGTGTGCGTACGTGTTGTGAGCGTCTGCGTTGTACTGTGTAATTCTCAAAAAAAAAGTATTAACCCATTTCTAGACATCGATTTCTTAAGATATGTCGAAACCAACCACCACTAAAATCACTCTACACAATTTACAATCAGCGTAAAAATAACAAAAAAAATACATCAAGATAAGCCCACCAGCAAACAAATATGCGCACTGGATTTTAGAGGCATAAAAGTTCAGAATTTATTTGTAGAGACGAATTTTGATAGAGCCACAACCTCAGCACATGAGGCATCTCTGAAAATGACTCTTGTGCTAGTGTTTAGTGCATTTAGAGTGTTGGAGCAAAAGACAACAATGTTGGCCCAAAAGAACCACAGCCATTAAGTAGTGGCGCATGTAATGGTGGAGCAATATATACATTTAGTTATCCTACCAACAATCCTATTTTCCTAGCTAGAGACTGCATGTGCTAGAAGTGTGAGTGAGATATCAGATATGGCCACACAATGATACGACTGGGAGCTGGGGAGATATGATGCACCATTGCAGTGTGTCGGCAAGCAGAATATGGACTGTATGTATATCGAAGTAGCTTCAGAACTCGACAAGGTAGTGTTCGCCTGCTTCTGCGAGCTAGCGTTCTGCCGCTCCCCAGCTGATGGGCACATAGAAACAAGTTCAGCTATCAGTGTCAACGTGCCGTAGCATATGGAAGGATGGCGTGATCAACTCCGTCTCGGAATTCATCCGGCTTCCATTTTGGGCTCTGCTTGTCAGCATCCTCTCGACCATCGTCCATATCCGGTAGTACTTCCTTCATCTCTAAATAAGTGTCATTTGTGAGACGCGTATCACAAGTTTGATTTAATTTGTAGAAAATACGTGTAATATTTATATCTTCAAATAATTTTGTTAAAAAACTAGATCCAAAGATCTTTTCGATGATACTAATTATAATACTAATCAATAATATTTATTATTATTGATATTTATTTTTTATGAAGCGAAACAACAATTATTTAGAGGCGGAAAAAGAGTACGTAATAGTGGTCCGCACATCTAGGCGTCCCACACGGCTTCCTGAACATGCAGGGGCAGGCAGGCAGGCAGGCAGGCTACCTTTCTTGGGTTCAGACTTGCGCCGCCGATGCCAGAATCGGAAGGCCCCAGCAGCAGCCAGCTCCAAGGCACAACAAGTGAGAAACGGACATGCCGTCCGTGGCTCCATGCTCGAAACGGACATGCCATGGGCTCCACCCACCATGCTCTCGTCGTCGGGCTCGATCTGAGTCTGAGAGGAGGCATCATCATCTTCTGATCGCGTCTTTTTTTTTTCTTGCGAGAACAAGGCTTCGAGTAGCGCCGCATGCATGTGCCGTCTCGGTGACCCAAGGCCCGTAGCGAGAGGCAGGCGGGGCATGGGGCCATGGCCCGTGGGGGCGGCGGGGCGGGGCCGCGCCGGCAGTCATCTGCATCTCCCTCTGCCTCCTCAACAACTGAAAATTCCAGCCCTTTGAGAGAGAAAAAGGGTGCCGGGCCGGGGTGACTCGAGGCGAGCATATGCGTTCGTCAGCTCAAGTGTTCACATCTGTTATACAGAAAATGCCGTCTTCTACGCATTCTTATGGTGCGTCAGATAGTGCTTGAGTCACTCGAGTGATTTCAGTGCCACGCTGTGCTGGCAGCTGGAGGTGGCCGCTTTTTGTTGTTGCTCTAGTTGTTGCAGCACTACTAGTCCAGTGCTTGGATAGTGCAACAGATCCATCGTCTATAGATTGGTTATTATGTTATTATTATTCATGCAATATGTAATCCTGTCATTATTTCACTATAGATTTTCCTTTCCTTTTTTTTTTTTTTTTGTAAATTGTCACTTTTAGGTTGTTCCGTTAAGCTTATTGTCTGAAAATTCAGACACCTAATATATATATACCAACTCCCTCTTTGTTTAAATCAGCTTCATATTCATCATATACCGTACGTAGATTAATTCTGCACAAAAAGGGTTCATCATTCATGCGCGCCCTAAGGTTGACATTGACAAGCTGTAGACGGCGAAATTCGCAGTTAGCGAGCTAAGGCTCCTAGCCTCGCGTCGTGAGTCGTGACTCGCGTCAGTGGTCCTTCCAGACTTTTTACGTGGTTGTCTTTCCCGTCGTCGAAACGGAATGATGGCTTTCCATAAAAAAAAAAAAACGGAATGATGACTGAACTTCTCTTTCAGAGTTCACACTTTCATCGCGAGAAGGGAGCGAAGCTGTCGTCAGTACGGAATGGACGCCATTACAACCTTACCAGGCACCAGGCATGGGATGGATATGGGTCGGTCCCCCGTATCAACATCTGTTAAGAGCTAGCAGAGAGGTCACACACTCACACTCTATATCCTGCAGCAATGCCTAGCAGTTGAGCAGTGCAAGCAACGTGCCCGGTCGCCTGGTCCTTAATTGCAAAAGTTCCTCGAGGTCCAGGCCGTCGTCAGTTCTACCTTCGAAGCTGGCAACTGGTAAGGAATCCGAAAAGAGGAATGAACAGCATGACGATGCTCCGTTTGATGGTGGGCTTATATTATCCGGAGGATCACGTAGGAGTGCTTTGATTCTTCTCTTCAGAAGCAAGCTGGTAACGGAAAAAAAGCAAGATTCGTGCCATCTTGGAGATGGGTTCCATGACATTGGAGTACTAGCAGTAGCAGCTGCCAACTGTATGTTCGTTCCTCATGTAAACTGAGCTCTGAATCTCTGATTTTCAGGGAGATGAAACATTGAGCTGAGACTGGCTTTGCTCCTGAGTTGTGACGGTGATGCGGCGGAGTGGACCACGCACCGCACACGTCAACATGCCTTCAACCAGTCTGGGCCGTATAAAGCCCAGACGAAGCGATTTCGTATACAGGTTTCGGCCCAGGTCATCCTCGTCCTTCAAAGGCCGTGGCAGTCGGTTTCGGACCTGATTTTCTCCCGACCAAAAGTCGAGTCGGCCCGCTCAATCACTGGGCTTTCCGTTCCCTTGGCAGTGACTGAGCAACGAGACATTTATTATTAGGAAAAAGTCTACTTTAGGCCCTCAAATTTCACGAAAGTCTGCATTTCATCCTTAAACTCTAAAATCAGGTAAAATATATCTCTTAATTTTTAAAATCGTTCATATTACATCCCTTAGTGGTTTTCAACAGTGGTTTTGCTATAGTAAAGGAGGTTTGCTACCGTAACAGTGGTTTTACCTTTTTTTTTATTTATTTTAGCTGAATTTATGAAAAATTATAGTAAATTATAGAAAAATCATAAAATAAAAAATCTAATTTTTTTTGTACTCCACATGAGTAGATCTACATGGCAAACATATAGTATGGTATACTTTGGTATACAGTTTTTCTTGTATAATTTATTTGAATTATAGAAATGTGCATATCTAAAAACTACAATAAAAACTTTGTACCAAAGTATATCATATTATATGTTCACTATGTAGATCTACTTATGTGGAGTTTAACAAAATTGATTTTATATTTTATGATTTTTCTATGATTTACTATAATTTTTCAAATATTCAGCTAAAATAAATTAAAAAATACAAAACTATGTTATTTAGTAAAAAACCACTGTCAAAAACTGCCGAGAGATGTAATATGAACGGTTTTTAAAAGTTGAGGGATATGTTTTGTCCGGTTTTAGAGTTCGTGGATGACATTTTTCCAGCTAAAAATTAAAGGGACCTAAAGTGGACTTTTTCCTTATTATTATAGGGAGGAAGGCCTTTCACTTTTCTATTTTTTTTCTAGGTATGTGCATTTTAAATTGCATGATCATTGGACAGGCTAGGGTAGTAGCCTGTTATTTTTTTCTACTCGAGCTTACTATGCCGTCGTTTTCCTACTCTATTGGTTTTCAAGACACATTAACACATTAATTAGGATGTTTTTGGGGGGTCTCTAATTTTAAGGATATTTTTTAAAAACAAATAAAGATATTTTAAGCACCTAGAGAACATTAATGAGCTCTGTTTTTTTTTTTTTTGGGGGGGGTTGGGGATGTTCGTTGCATTTTGTATAAACACTTTATATGGTTTTAAAAACTTATTATCAAGTATTGACTAGTTTTTTGAACTAAAAAGGAAAACCGTCTTCAAAAGCACTTCAAAGCAAGACAGGTCGATAATCTAGACGCTTTAGAGTTCACCAAAAGGAGTTAGATATCTAGTTAGAGTTCGAGTAGAAAAAGAGTTAAAATGAACCTTTTCCGCACAGCGCGGTCTGGCCATACTGGGCTGTAAAACACGTCATCAGTCGGTCTCACCTTTTTTAGCCACTTTGGGTCCAAAACAAGCTCATCCGTCCAAGAGGCAGGTCGGTCAGTTTTGTGCCACCCAAAAGTCCAACTCGAGCTCGTCCTTTATTTTTCTTTTGACATTTTTTGTATAACATCATTTGACATTGAGGTCGACCCATTTCGGTTACTGGCAATATTTCTAGCCCAGACAGAACTCCAACAGTCATCAGGAGGTTTAGCTAAACACGAAATGGTCTATTCGTTTTCTGATTGTTTTTTTCCCTCCGAGAAGGATGCGCATTTTTAATCGCCTGATCAATGCCTTTTTTAACAAGTAACCATTACGTGTGCCTATTCCGGCCGGTGCCGGTCCCGGTCTCTGCTAGTTATGTGTAAACTATCCAATCATTGTCTAAGTTACGGAGAGGAGGTGTAAACTATTCAGTCGTGCTATCGTGTTCGTGTACTACTACTAAACTACTAGTATATCGTTTTTATGTTAGTTGTATCACTATCTCTATTTTTTTTCTCTTGTGATTTCTTTTTTAGAAACTTATAAACATTTTGTATGGTTTAAAAACTTATCAAGTATTGACTAGTTTTTTTAACTAAAAAGGAAAAAAAAAAACATATGCAAAACCACTTCAAACCAAGACAGCTTGATAATCTAGACACTTCAGAGTTCAAGGGGTTAGGTATCTAGTTTTAAAGTTTGAGAAGAAAATATAACCTAATAAAGCTCTTGTCATACTCATTATGAAAAATCGTAGATTTCTCCTAATATTTGTATGTAGTAGTAAATATCATCACTAGTCATAACATATAGAATATAGAAATCTCATTATGAGGTATTTAGTAGAAAAAATTTATACTAAATTTTGAATACTAAAATACTAGAAAAATCCTCTTCACTAGAAGAAGACTGAAATTCTTCTGATTATGACTAGTCTGAGAAACACAGCATCAATCGATGTCGTCCCTTTTTCTTAGCCACTTGGGTTGGGTCCAAAACAAGCTCAGTCATTTTTGTGCCAATAAAAGGTCCAACTCGAGCTCAGCCCTTCTTTTGACATATTTTTTAACACATCTTTTGAGATTGAGGTCGACATATTTTTTGCGCACCACTCCAACAGTTATCGGAAGGTTTGGCTTGACACGAAATGGTCCATTCGTTTTATGAATAATTTCTTTTGTTTTCGGAGAAGGATTAACATTTTTAATCGCCTGATCAATGCCTTTTTACTGGGAGACAGCAATGCCATTACGTGTGCCCGGTCTGAGTCTCTGCTACTTGTGTGTAAACTATCCAATCATTGTCTAAATTGTGGAGGTGTGAACAATCCAAGCTATCGTGTACTAGTAGTACATTTTTTTTTAAGAACAGATCGAAGAACATCGCCTTTCACATGGATGCGTACGATCGCACAATGTCGGATTGTTTTTTATTTGCTTTGATCTTATCCTCGATGACGATGAAGAGTTGCTGGGTTTGGAACAAGCAGCATGTGTCGTTCTTGCGCCAAGTGTACTCCCCAGTCATTATTTATTCAGCTCGTCCAAGTCGCGATCTGATTCCTTCTCCACTAAGAAACACCATCACATATATTGTGCCATCAACCAGCGAATGAGCCACGACGAACCAAAATGCTTCCAGTGCATGATTAATATTTAATTTACTGTTCTGTATATTTTTGAAAATACCCCAAGTCATATTTATTCCGCTCGCCCAAGTCGTGATCTGATTCCTTCTCCACTAAGAAACGACATCAATTATTCCAGTGCATGATTAATGTATTTGTTTACAGCGTCTAAGATAAGATAGTAACTATATAGCTCCTGCTATTATAGTGCTACTAGTACTAAACATGACATACTAGAAAATAGAGGAATATTATTACACTTCTGCTACTCATTAATCAGTAATCACCAAGGCATCCATCTGGTGATGCATTATTTTGGCCGGCCTTTCCTCCATGTATCCATCCCCTCTTTGTCACGTGTTTAGGCCAAGCTCCACATGTCAGGGAGTACCTGAAGCTATCCCCTACCTACTCCATCAATGCACTCCTGCACAGCACTCCTGTATCCGGTGGTCAACATCACAAAATCCTCTTGTACAGTACCCAGATATGCAATGCATGGCCATGGTCCTGCTCCTGCATTTCAATCTGGATCGACATTAATGCCAATAAAAGAAAAAAAGCGAATCTCAAAAAGCTCGAAGACTGGCAGTTGAGAAAATCCAAAAAAAGGTCCAACAAAACCAAAATGGACCAGCAACTTCAAGGCTAGGAGCCGAGAACCGAGAATCTACCTTGCATATATTCCCGGCTCAGCTGCTCTCCAGCGAAATCCTCCCCCAGAAAAAAACAAACTCCGGAGAAACGCCTCCTCGCCTGCTCGGCTGCTCCCCGCGCTCCTGCACCCGCCCTTGCTGCACCACGTGGAAAAGCCCACCCCGCTGGACCCGGCGGTCTACATAAACCGCCTCCACGCAACGGCCTCCCCCACCACCACCTTCCTTTCCTTCCCTTCCCTTCCCCTCCCCACCCAAAGCCCCACCTCCTCCCCGTGTCAAAACCTCCGGGGCCGCGGCGATCGCCAGCTCAGCAGCGCGCCGGCGGCAGCGGTCGCCGCCGGAGAGGGAGAGACGATGGAGGACGTGATGGGCTCCGCCGTGGGCCCCCACTTCAGCGGGCTCCGCCTCGACTCGCGCCGCCTCTCCTCCGCCTCCTCGCTCTCGCCCGCCTCCTCCCCCGCCAAGGGCGACGCCACGCTCGGGTTCGCGTCCCCCAAGGCGGACGGGAACAGGAAGCCCTTCGTCATAGGTGACCCTTGCCTCGCCGCGACCGGCGCCCGATTGGCTTGTCCCTCTCTCGCTTTGGATTTTCCGCTTGTCTGGTTTTGAATTTTGGTCTCGTATTTTTTTCGTTGCTGGTTTTGAAGGCGTATGTGGAGGGACCGCGTCGGGGAAGACGACGGTGTGCGACATGATTATTCAGCAGCTCCATGACCACCGCGTCGTGCTCGTCAACCAGGTGCGGCTTCTCCTGCTCCTTGGTTTTGGCCCTGTTTCTCTGTTTTTGTCTTCTGACTTCCGATGCTTGCTCTACTTTGGACCTGTACCGCAGCCCTGCTATCGATGCATTTGTTGGCGAGCTCTAGTGGTTTGTTTGTTTCGTGAATGCTTTGCCAAATAACATGTTCTCCTGCTCCTCGGATGATCTTTTTTTTTTGGTGTGTTCTGAGCTTGTTCTGCTTTGGTCCTGTACTGCGAGTCTGCGACTGCATTATGGATGCGTTTGTGTGGCGAATCTGGCGAACTCGTGTGGCGAATCTGGCGAGGTGTTTTTTTTTGAATTTTTTATGAATGCTATACCAAACAGAGGTTCGGTTGCTGCATTTGGTAATTGTTTTTTCTATCACTGCTGCAAGGACTGAATGCTGTTGGTTGGGTAGGTTACACACGGCTAGATTGTATTCAGGGATTTGGGTAGATTACACGGCTAGATTGGATGTTGCGTTTCTCTTACTCAATTACCTGGAATAGCCTTGGATAGGTTATTTGTTGCTGAAATGAAGATTGAAAGCTAAATCAATCGCGGCTTACAATCTGCTTTTAACTTTCGTGGAATAGTGAGGTGCTTTTTCACTGGAAAGGTGATTGTAGTTGGTTGGAACCGTTTACTTTGTCGATGCTATAAATTGCTTCTTCTTCTATATAAAATTGCTCATGGTTTGGGACTTTGGATAGGTTGTATGTTGCTTTAGTCTTACTCGACATATAAAGCAAGGTAGAAGGTACAGCCTACAAAGTGCTTTTTAACTTCTGGGCGATAATGTTTGTCTTGAATTGGCCATAATTTTCGTTATGCTGTGGTGGTTTGTCACTACTCACTAGGATAGTTACGTTAAAGAAAAAAAAAAAAAAACTACTCACTCAGGAGGATAGGAAGTGTCCATGCAGAACATCCATCACCTGATGCAATATGGCAAAAGTGGTGTGCCTCCACAAGTACCTTGATATTTTCTGTTAAATGTGGTTTGAGTCTATTGAGTGTTTCCTAATAAATAGTTTACAACTATCTGCGCAGTTGGCTTGAATTGTTATTTTTTCTGTTCACTTGGAGATACTTTTTATTGTTTTTTCCAGCAAGTATGGGACCTATTGATTTATTAGAAGTCATAACATGAAATTTATTATGAGCATCTTATTTTTATTAGGCACAATTATACTTGTCTACAAGTATGTGCATGCATTTGCTATAATCGTTGTCTACATTAGATGTGTACAATGTTGCATCTGCATTCTACCATTTGTGTTCTCTTTTTGATGAAATAAGCATTACTATTTTGTTTTCTTTTTTTTTTTTTTTTGAATGCTGATCTGTGTGCTTGCAAGTTGCATAGCATCCTGACACAGGCTGACAGTTATCATTCAATGAAAAAGAAATTTAGTGAAGACACTGCCTGCAAGGTGCTTTTAACTTTTGGGTGATGTTTGTTTTAAAATGGCCATAAATTTTTTATGTTAACACTAACATGAAACTTGAGGTGCCTTGTTACTTCTAAGAACCTGCACAGACCACCGGATGCGATAGGTCAAAAACTGTTGTGCCTAGAGAACTGATCCGCAAGGTTTGCTTGGATTGTTAATTTTGGTGTTCACTTGGAGATACTTTAAGTTTCTTTAAGGCAAGCAAAATGACATGCTGATGTATTAAACTCTGTTACATAATTCATTTTCATTATGAGCAGCTTAGTGTTCTTAATGAACATAAATTATCTATAATTGATTCACATGGATTTTCTCGTATCGTTGTTTCCATTGCACGTGGGCAAAGCTAGACAAATATCATTTTGAGAAACGGTGCACAATGTCTGTTGCATCTGCATGCATTCATGTTCTGCTTCCAAAGAAATAAGCAGTATAGTTTCCTTTTCTGTTTGTAGAATCCTGATGCAGGCTGACAATTATAATTTGATGAATACCTGGCATTAGACTAATGGTTGCATCAAGAGATAGTAAACTACAAGTTGGTTATAGTAGCCACCTATATATTTACTCTAAATAGTACTCAACCGTAGAAGCACTGTTCTAGAGGATTTTGACATCGATTACAATTCACTTTGGGCTGTAACTTTTTGCAGGATTCATTCTACCGTGGTTTAACTGAGGAACAGTCTGAGCATCTGCAAGACTATAATTTTGATCACCCTGGTACTTGGATATGCTATTGAAAATATGCTCTTCTTTTAGTTTCTGGGATTTAGATTACCTTAGCTGAAAGTAGTATTTTATTCTTTGTCTTGCAGATGCATTCGATACAGACCAACTTTTGGAGTGCATGGGAAAGCTAAAAAGTGGACAGTCCGTGAATATTCCTATATATGATTTTAAGAATCACAGGCGATGCTCTGAAGATTTTAGGAAGGTACTGAAATAAACTATTGGTGCAAAGAGAACAGTTTTGTTATTATTTATGATCTAATTTGCATAACCTCGTTTACAATGTTTTTTGGCAAGTATATCGAGAATATTTAAAAATTGGTGGCATGCCATGAATGTTATTTATTGTGACCAGACTAAATTTCTGTTACAAAAGCTTTTTCTTTATTTTGGGAATGCTATTGCAGTTTTATGTTCTTGTCGTTTCCTATTATAGAAGCTGGCACCGACCTATTAAATTTATTAGTAGGCATGTACTGTGGTACACTACATATGATAAACAATGTTATGCTTCCTTAATTTGGTCAACCCTCCCAAAAAACACGCCAACAAAGAAAAAAGGATCCTGGTTTGTTTCATTATGTGCCAGACCCAAATGAATTATAATTTGATTTTGCCTTGCACTCTTATGATACAAATCACCGGTCATTTTTTTTGTTAGGTCAATGAATCAGATGTCATCATTTTGGGGGGATCTTGGTTTTTCATGATCAGAGGGTTCGTGATTTGATGGACATGAAAATTTTTGTTGACACAGGTTTGTTACTCTTCCCTTTGTTAGTGATATATGTAATATGCATACCATGGTGTCTGCTTAACTACAGGTATATGCTTAAATTGAATTGCAACTTTAATTGTGTATTCATATTTTTAACCAATCTTTGATCATTATGCATATCTGCTGTTGTGTGATTGCATGCAGACGCTGATATTAGACTTGCTAGACGTATAAGGCGTGATACTGTTGAAAGAGGTAGAGATGTTGCCTCAGTGCTTGAGCAGGTATTCAAACACTGTATCTTATTGACCTACTTTTTTTTTAACTTATGCTATTTGCAAACATTACAAATATCCCTACGCTATGGCACTAATACGAGTTTCCATTGAAATAATCAGTATGTGAGATTTGTCAAGCCTGCATTTGATGCTTTTGTCCTGCCTTCAAAGAAATATGCTGATGTGATCATACCAAAAGGGGGGAGATAACCATGTTGCAATTGATCTAATTGTGCAACATATCCACACAAAACTTGGTCAGCATAACTTGTGCAAAGTCTACCCAAATGTCTTTGTAGTTCACACAACATTCCAGGTACCTATAACACTAAGCTTTACATTACAATGATCTTAGATTTGCACACTCCTGATGCTTTTGATTGATTCATCTGAACAGATACGAGGAATGCATACTCTCATTCGTGACAAGAACATTGCTACACCTGACTTTGTTTTCTACTCAGATAGGCTGATTCGCCTGGTACCATTCTTAGTTCTTATGACCTCCAGTAACTTATTATAACTGGCCAGTTTGAGAGCTGTTAATTGTGGTTTACTGTATACCAATGCATTTGTTGTATGTAAAATGTCTTCCAGGTGGTTGAGCATGGTCTTGGGCATTTGCCATTTACAGAGAAGCAGGTGGTTACACCAACAGGTATGTCGTTGGCTTCCTTTCTTTGTACACTTTTTCTTCTTTTTATTGTATTAGGTCCCACTCCCATAGATAATTATTTGGCATAATTTTATCAGAATATCTATGTTCCTTGCTTCAAATTGGCTCTCTAACATTTGAACATGGACAGCTGTGGTATACTATAATGGCCTGTTTGGATCCCATGAATCGAAACCAATATCTAGAAAGTGCTTCCCATTTTATTATTATATTACTTTCCAATTCCTAGGAAACCAATATCTATGTTCAGGGCATTGCTATTTCCTATTCATATTCGTTGTCTTCCCAGAACAATTAAGTTCTGGTACATGTTTCATTGATAAGTGTTTCTTATTGTTTTTGGTATAAATGATCACTGAAATTTGCTGTTAATTTACTTATTGTGCTTTGCCCTAGAGTTTTTCCCAGTATACACGTGAAAGAAATTTTCTGGAAGCTCTGGGACTTCCTAAAAGATTATTTCCTAATTGTTCTATCTACTTCATTCTAAATTTCTTCCAGAACTACCCTGGACACTCTACTGTTCCATATTGTAGGATAGAAAAGAATTGAATGCTTGCAATCTATTGTACCATGACTGTTTGTCTTGTGTTTCAGGATCTGTTTACATGGGAGTTGATTTCTGCAAGAAGCTCTGTGGAGTGTCTATTATTCGAAGGTAAATTCTAGAATAGCTTTTTGCTAGAAATGTTGGGACTTAATTGGCAATAATTTTAAATGTTATGTGGTGTCATCATCTCAATTTTTTTTCACTATTCTATATCTGGTCCTGCACGCCCTTTATAAATTCCATTCATGAGTTCTTATATTTTTGTGCGGACACTTTGAGATTCAGACTAAAAAATTTTCTTTGCTTTCTTGCATTCTGTGCTCCAACAAAAGTTGATTTTCTGTTCCTGTTTACAAAGCTAGCTCCGGCTATTTGTACATAGTACTCCCTCTTCCAATTTATTGATTATTATGTATCTAGAAAAGCTATATAATTATACTTATGATTGTTCTAGTTGTATATTTGCAATGAAATTGCTTTTTGATGTACCTGCTTTCCTTTAATTCTGCACATTACTTGAAATATTTGCAGTGGTGAAAGCATGGAAAACGCACTGCGTGCTTGTTGTAAGGGGATAAAAATAGGCAAAATTCTATTTCATCGCATTGGAGACAATGGGCAACAAGTAAGTTTTCGTTGAACTTTATTGGTTTCCTTGAAAAGTGAATGAGTTTTTTTTTTCAGTTTGTGGTGTTGTAAATAAACTGAATTTATTTTTCTGTATCCAGCTCATATACCATAAGCTGCCTGTGGATATTGCTGAACGTCATGTTTTGCTTTTTGGACCCTGTGCTTGGTACAGGTTAGCATTGCATATTCATCATTCCAATTTTTATCTTTAGCTCTTTCTGCATGTTTATTGCAATTACAAAACAATCTATCTGACAGAAGTTTCTATCTTGTTTCTCCAGGTAATTCAGCTAATCAAGCCATTGAGCTTCTTATGAGGAAAGGAGTTCCTGAGGACCGGATCATTTTTCTGACTCTCATCTCGGTAAAATTCCCTTTGCTGAGTCATAGATGGTTACTCCTTCATCTTCGTGTTCCTTTTGGTTAGTTTGTTTATATGTCTCTTTCACAAACAGGCCCCTGAAGGCATCCATTGTGTGTGCAAGCGCTTCCCTGGTTTGAAGATTGTAACCTCAGAGATTGATAGCGGATTGAACGATGAATATCGTGTCATCCCAGGGCTTGGAGAGTATGGTGATCGATACTTCGGCACAGACTAACCAATGACTGAGGCTGCTGTAGTTAGCAGTGTAAAAAGACACTCAAGCTAGAGCTGACATTACCGTGGCAGAGATATACTGGTGTTGGTTGGTTATGGTATACTGGAAGCAAACGTGGATAGGTTTCTGGTGGGTGCTGAAACCGTGTGGTCTTGTCCATAATCATATGATTCGGTACACAAAACGTTGTTTCCGTTGGTTCTGACATACAAATTGGGTTTTGCATTTTGAGGCTTCTAGCTGAAGGGCCTGCTCCTCGTCACTTATACTGTCATACGGGCCTGTGAAATGTAACCCTGTTTCCCGGCATCTAACAGTTGCCGTGCGATCTCAGCTATGATTGGAATGAAATTCAAAGGTTGTGACAAGACTTATATGAGGTTTATGCTGCAGAGTATTGTTTTGTTTGAGTATCTATGATGCGTTTTGATGGTGTATTAGTCAACATGGCGTAGTTTACATTTTTTTTTCCCATTTGCGCGCTTGGTCCTTCTGCCCAGGCTCACCTAGCTTTGCCGAGTGAATGAGTACAGTTAACTGGCCCTGGCAATCTTCTCGGGGCTTATGCTGTTGGGCAAGGCAAAACTAGCCTGATAACCCAAATGTTATTGCACATTGGTGTGGCTGAGCATTGCCGGTCTAGTTTGACTATGCCATCTTTCAGACTATTATTGATGATCAGATGAACACTACCATATCACTGTTTCAACTTGTGTTGTACTGCTATGCACACGAAATGTTGTTTGCTTGCTATACGGGATATTTTGTAGCAAATTCAAATTGGGTTTTAGCCTGTAGTAATGCTGAGAGCTGTTTGTTTGTTTGTTTTCCCCTAAAAGTAACCAAAATATCATGTTGTTTCTGGACAGGTAGGGACATCTTTTAAGGTTGCAGCGGAATTGTTCCTTTTTCTGAGCTATTTGAACTTTCTACCAGCTCCCTAAACTGCACAAATCACAGGCAATCTGATATCTGGGCACTAGTATTGTACAAATCTGCGTCATTTGCTTCTGGTCTTCTGGGACACAGTGGTCGCAGCTGGCACGGCCGGGCCGCCAGCAGCAACAACACAGCAATACTAGTGCCCGTTTAATTTACAACAACAACAAAGCCTTTTGTCCCAAGCAAGTTGGGGTAGGCTAGAAGTGAAACCCAAAAGAGACACGAAATAGAGAAACACATAAAGGACACAAGACAGATGGAGTTAGGGTCACGGTTCAGGCACGTTGATTGCTAGTCTCCAAGCGCTCCTATCCATAACTAAATCCTTGGAGATATTCCACTCCTTAAGGTCCCTCTTAACCGACTCGTCCCAGGTTAGTTTAGGTCGACCTCTATCGCTCTTTACATTATCAACCCGCTTTAGAACCCCACTACGCACCGGCGCCTCAGGAGGTCTCCGTTGAACATGTCCAAACCATCTCAACCGATGTTGAATCAATTTCTCCTCAATTGGTGCCACCCCAACCCTATCCCGAATATCGTCGTTTCGGACTCTATCCCTCTTTGTGTGCCCACAAAACCAACGCAACATACGCATCTCTCGCTACACTCAATTCTTTGGACATGTCGCCTTTTTGTAGGCCAACATTCAGACCAGTATAACATCGCCGGGCGGATCGCCGTCCTATAAAACTTACCTTTTAGCTTCTGAGGCACCCTTTTATCACAAAGGACGCCAGAAGCTTGACGCCATTTCAACCAACCGGCTGAAATTCTATGTCTAACATCTTCATCAATGTCTCCATCCTTTTGTAGCATCGATCCTAAATACCGAAAGGTGCCCTTCTTAGCCACCACCTGCCCATCTATACTAACTTCTCCCTCCTCATGCCTAGTCGCGCTGAAATCGCACCTCATGTACTCGGTCTTGGTCCTACTAAGTCTAAACCCTTTCGACTCTAACGTGTGTCTCCATAGTTCTAGCTTCCTATTAACCCCCGCCCTACTCTCGTCAACTAGCACCACGTCATCAGTTTATTTTAGTCATTTTTTAACAATAACAAATATAGTCATTGTATTGTATTAGAGGTGAAGATAAAATTTAAAAATTGTCAAGTATAACAAGCAACACTGAAGGTTCCAATGAAAAGAAATGAAATCGGTCATTATCTAGAAAAAGGGGAAGGAATTAATTATTGATAGATACATCTGCAAAATTGAATGTGGACAAATTGCTCGATAAAATAGTGTTTACTATGCTTTGACACTCTAAATACACCCTCTAAAAATATACTCCATAGGTCACAAAATAAATTAACTCTTATAAAATTACGTTCTATGTCAAATTATTTTGAGTTTGGCCAAGTTTATTGTAGTATGATAACATTATTTATACACCGAATAAGTATATTATGAAAATATATTTCCTAGTGTATGCTTATTTGGTATCATAAATATTAGTGTTTTTTTATAAATTTGGCCAAGCTTAAAATAATTTGATTTATGACAACTCTGGAAGTTGATTTTGGGATGGGGAGTATCTTTAGACACGCTTCTTTGATTGACCTCAATGAATTTTTTCTACTATTAATAATTTAAATTCTGATATGCTCACGTTTTTAAACCTCAAATATTACTGGTTTAAAAAAAAACGATGTTTTTTCAGTCCTGGTCTTCACTTGAGCCTGATATCAGCCCAAAGTTTAGGATGGGCCTGGTGGATGCATTAGGATTTTTGTTTGAGAAACTTTTGTTTTGGTTTATTATTAGTTCAGGTTTCATTTGAAGTATTTGAGCTCAAGCCTGACCCAGTGGTTGAAGTGAGTTCATAACCATGGCCGAATGCAAGTGTGACGAATATACTTGTTGGGTAAAAAAAAAAAAAAAAAATCATACGTGTCATGTCGGGCTTACTCACACGCTGGAGGTTCGTTTTTAGAAAGTACTCCCTGTATTTTAAATTATAAGAATAAAAATATTTTGATATTTTTAAATATATAATTTTTACTATATATCTAGACATAACTTATATTTAAATACATATCAAAAGCTACGAATCTAAAAATAACAAAATATATCCAATAATTTGGAGCAGAAAGAGTAAGGAGCAGCAAGTGAGCACCCTAACTCATATAGGAAGTACGCCGCCCAAGTTAAACAAAACTAGGTGCTACATATACATACTTCAAATGACCAATGGATATATATGTCAGGGGTGGCAAAGAAGGAACTTGATTGTGTAAAGTTTAATTGTAAACTATGAATTGAGACATACTCCTACGTAGACATTGGGACGATGCTAAGGTATATTTTTAGAAAAAGTTTACATCATCGCTTTAAATATGAAACCGGTTTTTCTACCCTAAATTTTTCAAACTAGGCGAATTACCCCCTCAAGCGGTTTTAAATGGTAGTTTTGATACAGTAACATGGTTTTGTATTTTTTTATTTATTTCAATAGAATCTTTAAAAAATCATAATACATCATAGAAAAATCATAAAATAGAAAATCTAATTTTGTTGGACTCCACATGAGCCGATCTACACAAGTAAACATATAATATGGTATGTTTTAGTATAAAGTTTTTGCTATAACTTTAGATTTATATTTTTCTATAATTAAATAGAATAATTCATAGCTGTAGTTTCTATGGTTGAATTGCGGTGAAATTTTTATGATGGACTTATTATTATATGCTCAAATTGTAGTAAAAATCATACTCATTAGATCATGTATAACTTAGTGATAGATTTATTTAGGTTTATGCTTATTAAATATAAATAAATATATAACTAAGTTATACATGATTTAATGAGTTTGAAAATTTTACTATAGATCAAATATACAATAATTATCCTACTATAAAAAATTCACCACAATTGAACCAAAGAAAATGCGGCTATAAATTATTCTAATTAATTTATAGGAAAACATAGATCTAAAGTTATAGCAAAAAAAAATTGTGCTAAAACATACAGTATATATATTCACTGTGTAGATCTACTTGTGTGGAGCCCAGCAAAATTATATTTTCCATTTTATGATTTTTCTATAATTTATTATGATTTTCAAAGATTCAGCCAAAATAAATAAAAAAGAAAAAGATAAAACCATGTTACTGTAGCAAAACCACTTCAAAAACCGCTTTTCAGGGTGGTATAATTTGACTGGTTTGAAAAGTTTGGGAAGGGTAGAAAAACCGCTTTTATAGTTGAGGGGTTGAGTATTCCACCCTTAGAGTTGAGGGAGTGATGTAGATTTTTTCCGTATATTTATTTATCTACTAGGAGGTAATGTCTCAAATCAATCAGAGCCGTTGGTATTTTAGATTTTATGAATTATTTAATACATTTAAAAACATAGAAAAACAAAAAATTCCTCCATATTCCCCTATTAACGGGGGAAAATCTTGCGTGCACGCTAATGACGGAGGGATCCGTAAAGTTCTTGCACGCTAATTATCTTAGTGAGCAATTTTCTATAATAGTATTTTTTTTACCTTCCTATGTTATTACATAATACAAGGTATTATATGGTATCTAGTTTTTAATGACCTCAGTGTCAAGTCAAAATCAAATTTTGTTCTTCTCCTGCGTCTATGAGCACTGTATTTATATTAAAGTGGCTAGTCAAGAAAAATTATTATCACTTCTTTGGGAGTTCAATAAATTCAAACTTGATCAAATTTATATAACTAATACTTATGATGTTAAATAAATATCATCAGAATAATAATAAAATATGTTTTCATATTAAATCTATTTCAACATATAATTATTCATATTATTTTGTATTGTTTTTTTCTTTCAAAACACGCTAACCGTGTAACATGCATGCACACGCTATCATGTACTCCCTCTGTCCCCTAACTGATCGTTGTCATTGGTTGTCGTGTCACATGTTTAACTCGATTTGTAGAAATACTCATAAAATTTGTGTAACATCCACGTGTTTTTGAACACCAAAAATCCGAACTTTTAAAACTTTTTCCCGCAATGTGTGAAGCATGTGGTTGGTAGGGACGAACCTAGGTCCATCACGGGAGCATTCGCTAGTGAGCCATAGCATTCATGTAGAATTACTTGTAGGAGTGTGCCATAGTTCCTATGATTGGTTTTGGGTTCGTTCTTGTGAGAGGATTGGAGTGCACATGGCCATAGCAAATCCTTTTTCGATCTCCTCTTAATCCCCTCACAATTTCCCTCCTAGAAATCCCCCAAGTACCCTATTCAAAATTTATCACAATTCTCATATAATTATCCTCTCAAATATTCTTCTTAATCACTCCTAAATCTCCCAACTTCTCCCACCTTGATCCCACCTAAAAATTCATCCTGAAATTCATAGCAGAAATAAGGAAAATCCCTTCCTTTTTCCTTGGGCCTCTTCTCTCCCCTCCTGCCCTGCACCCCGCAGGCCTTGGCCCACCCAGCCGGCCCAACCGGCCTTTCCATCTCCCTCCACTCCTTACTACCCGAGCAGGCCTCCCTCTCCTCTTGGCGGCCCATGAAGGCCCACCCGGCCGCGCACCCCTTCCTAACCCTAGGAGTGCCGGCTCCTCGGGGTGCCGCCCGCCGCCCGCTCGGCGGGCGGCACGAGCCCCGCTGAAGCTCCGGCTTCCGTGCCCATGGATGCGCGCCCGGCGTGTCAGGTGGCCACGAAGCCGAGGGATCGCCACCGTCCATCCCTCGGAACCCTAGCTCTCGCCTCTATAAAAGCCGGAGCCGCCGTCGTTCTCCCGTTTGTTCCCCTTGCCGCCGCCATTGCCGTCTTCTTCTCCCTCTCCTGCTCCTCTGCTCGCCTCCGCCTCGAGCCGCGACCGCGTCGCACCTCCCGTAGCGCCCGCGGCGCCGCGCGCGTCGTGCTCCTTCACTCACCTCCACCTGCGTCGCGCGCGGCTCGCAGCTGCGCCCGGCCGCCTTAGCGCCATCCTCGCCGGCGCCCACGGGCGCGGCGGCGCCCGCTCCCCGACGACCCGGCGGCGCCACCGACACGCGGCCTCGCCCTCGACGACACGGTCGCCCCAAGCCACCGCGGCGTGTCTGCTTCGTCCTCGACAGCGCGCCCACGGACTCCAGCTCCGCCCGCCCGGTGGTGACCATGTATGGCCAGCGCCGTTGCGTCCCCGCCACAGCTCTAGCCGCTCGGAGCCGCTTCGCCCGAGCCTCGCTGCCGGACGCCGCGCTTCGGCGTCGACCCGTGCCGCAGCACACCACGGCCCCGCGTCCGCGTCGGCCGTGCCGCTAGCCACGACCCAGCGTCTTCGTCGTCGCCCGGCACCAACCCCGCCGACCACCTTGCTGCACCTCCGCCGGCGTCTCACGCCTCCCGGCCGCCCACTGCTGCGTTCCGGCCAGCGGCAGCCCACGCCAGCCACCTGATGGCCGCCTCCGGCCACCACGGCTAGCAGCAGCCAGCCGCAGCCACCTCCAGCCGGCCAGCAGCTAGCCACGGCCGGCCAGGGTTGCCTGCAGGCTGATCACAGCCGGCCAGGCCTGGCCAGGCTTAGTCGCTGCTGGCTAGAACAGGCCAGGAATGGCCACCGCTGCTCCAGCGCTCACACCACCTCTCCGGACCCCCTCTCCCACCGCCGGTGAGCCTTCCCAAAGTCCAAAGCCTACCTTTTGCATTCTTTGTGAGCACTTTGTCTGACTTTGGCCTTCGTGCCATGGTTCTATACCCTGCAGGAGTGCTGCCGGTAGCAGCTGCTAGTGCCTAGCCAACCCTGGCCACGTCCAGCCACTCCCGGCCAGTGGTAGCCAGCCGCGGCCAGCCGCGGCCAGCTGCTGCTGGCCAGCAGCAGGCCGGGGCAGCCCAGCGGTGGCTGCGGTAGGCTACAGCCGGCCAGCAGCCAGCTAGAGCTGGCCAGGGGCCACCACAGCTGGCCAGGGCCAAGCCCGGTTGGCCATGGCCCTCTTGCCACCTCCGGCGCCACTCCCCGATGAAGTCCCGGCCTCGTCCTCTCCTCTCCACCGACAAGGTCGACACTTTGAAACCCCACCGACGCCATCCCGGCGTCGGCAAAGCTTCGCATTTCCAAATTATACTCTCTCTTGTCGCATCCTATCTATGGTTATATCGATTGCACATGCACCGTGTCTTCGCTACGGTCTATCTTATGCTATGGATATGTGCCATTCGAGTCGATTGCATTGTGTAATGGGTGTTGGTTTGGTTCTTGTGTATTTGTGTGAAATTGTTTGTGGACCGTGCCTTCGAGCCGGTCGGAGGATTGTACCTCGCTTGGGCATTTCGATCGTGGGTTTGTCCCGCCGTGATTGTGATGCCGAGCGTAACTCATTCTCTCGCTCTCGTGCTTTAGTTGACCCCGTGGTACTACGAGTGTCAACTTCCGAGTCCGACCCTAGGACTCGGTCATTAGGGACTCGATACAATACGGATATTACCCGTACACAATGAGCCCCGTGATGACCTAGTCTGGTGGGAGCCGACTTAGGAGACGACCCTCATGGGACGACGGATGCCAACTCGCTAGGGTATAGCTTATGGCCGCGAGTCATCTCGCCATGACCATCGGGCTCTACCTCTTTTCATTTCTCTTCTTTTCCCTTCCTTTCTTTCTTGTGCTACTTTTCCCCACCACCTCGTATGCTTGCACCACCTAGACCGAAGCATTCCTCGGTTCTCGTGATGACAACCGCATCGCTATGAACCTGAGGAATAGCTTTTGCCGCTTTAGTTGCACGGAGGTCGTGGTGCCCTACGAGTTGGCGTGGATCGCGGAACCGTGCGAGACCATCGTCTCTTTTCTTTCGATCACCGTACTTTGCCATGACGGGTAGGTCGAGAAGAGTGCGGGGCCATTCCTCTTTTTGCTCTCTTTCGATACTCGCTAATCCAGCAAGGTGTGGATCGAGTCCCTTGTTCCGGCCCCTTCGATCGGTGACCATTACCATGTCATTTGGATCGGAGTGCCGTGGGACCAGGGGCCCCCTTTTTCGCTTATTTATTTCTGTTAGTGTTCTTTATTGCCTCTTGATTCTGTTCCTTAATTCTCGCCGATTACAATGGCGAGTGGCTCCAAAGGGAGGTGAATCCTATATTTTCTCTTTTGGATCCTTTGTGCTTAACCCCTTGTATGTTTGTACCTAACTTAGACCGTAGCATTCCTAGGGTTCTCACGATGACAACCGCACCGCTGAGACCCCCGAGGAAGTCTTAGTGCATTTAGTGCACCTTGGTCGAGGTACCCTACAAGTGGATTAGGCACTCACTCTCTTGTGCGTCGCTCCTTCCGATGCCTCGCCTTTTACCATGGCATGTGCATTGGAAGGGGTAGACCACTGCTCCCTCTCATTTCTACCTTCTATTCTTCCCCGCTAGTCCATTCTATTTGATCCCGTCTTAGTCGTGACGACTAGATCAAAGACCAAACTATCTCTTCTAGTTAGCAAAGCTATGGTCTATGTCCTGTTCTCGGACCCATGCGAGTCGACGATCGACCGTTGGAAAAACCATCCCCATCGAGGATGTGACTGAGGCCGTGACATGGACATGCCCAACTAACTCTCTTTCTCTCTTTCCTTGTTGTGTTACTCGCTTCTCAGCTCTCGACGTTGTTGTGTCATGTGGGTCAAGAAGGCCTGTAGCCACTCCTCTGTTGATCGTGTTCCAATCACTTTTGCTACCACCGGCTATCATGGCGGGGTAAGCGAGGACGTACCTTGGAACCAAGTCACAACCCTTCGGTTTTTTGCGTTACTCGTTCTTTCTTGATTCTTATTTAGTGGTTATGACTGGCGGGTTAAAGGCCACAAGGGCCAAACCTTGTTGTTCCTATTTCCTTTTTCCTCTTGCTTGTGATCCTCCGGTCCCCGCCAATTTCCATGACTTTCAGATTGGGAGGCCACAAGCCGTGGTGTCTGTTTAAGTTAAGTTAGGATCAAGGCCTCTTCCCTTGGAGCTGCACAGGTCAACATGGTTGACCCAGGAGGTACTGGCTATTTCGAGGCCTTGATCCGAGCTCATGCTTAGCAGACAACCATTTATGTTTGTTTGGAGCCCGAGGATCGGACACTCTCCACGAGAGCTAAGTCTTTTTAGTATTTATTCGGAGTTATTTGGATCCTTCTGTATCTTGTTGCCTTTTGGGGAGTACTATAATTTGGTTAGGGATTTATTGCTCTTTTGCCTTGTTTGTTCTATATCGAGGTAGTTGCATCGCGATGACGTTGGAAAACCGGAGATCCATTTGGGAGGAGGAGATGCGAAGAGCAACCGGATGTGGATGACTATGGATTGCTTTAAGCAGGTGCCACGTCCCACCCAATCTCGTAGAATCCTATTAGGCATGCAATATGTAGCTGCTAGCGCTTTTTACTTTATGCAAATGAACTGTGATAGGATGCATGGTAGATTGCTTGATAAGCCATTACCTTGACGCAACCTTTCTCCTGCACACCCGCTGCTAGGATAGACGCTCGCCTACCTCATGATACTTGCTACACACTTACACTTTACTCATACATGCTTGTGTGTGGCTAAGGCACGTGGTGCCGTGAACTGATCTTGGGGATAATGTGGGAGAGATCTTGGTGTGTGTCTTGGGTGTGTGGTGAGGGTTGTGTAGGACTGGCGGGGATCTACGACGAGTCGGGGGACAAGTCTTTTGGGAGGAGTGTGATCTGGGCACTCCCTATGTGAGAGTACTGTGGCGGGTACATTTGATGTGAGTAGATTCCGGGGAGGAGTGCCTTTGTGGGACGAATCCTCGGAATGAAGGTGCCGTCGAGGCACGCAGGCGTCGAGCCCCCTTGTGAAGATATCTGTCCGGTCCCTCTAAGGACCGATTGGGCGAGTATGCGGCTCATGGGACTTTTTCGTGCACACCACTCGTCTCGAATGGGCGGGGTCCGACTTGACGACTAGCCGGCCCCCTGCTGCTACTACTAGGTTGATAGGTGATAGTGTAGGGAGGTGCGGGTGCCGAGACCCACACCCTCCCGAGACGGCGTGGTATCGGGATCTGTACCATGTCTCTCACGGTCTCGGCGTGCCGGTGGATCTCCCGGGGTGCCCAGAGCTGAGTGGTAGAGTGGCATCGGGCCGGTTAGGCGGCGGCTTGGTATCGGCCTAGACGAGGCATCGTCGATGATGGTGATCTTGTGGTTCAGTGTACAAGCTCTGCAGGGGTTACTAAATCTATACGTATAGCCGTGTCCCCGGTACGGACATTCCCTACGAGTACCCCATGTTCATTATAGTGAATGGTGTCCTCTTCTTCTTTTCTCCCTCTGGGAGTTGTTGGATTCCGGCTTAGGCCGTTGAGGCAAGGAGGAGCGGGAGTCTTTCTTGCCGACTAGAGAGTGAGAGTGTGGTGAGATGTATGGATGTGGATGGGATGGATGGATGTGTGGATGAGATGGGTTAAAACCTGATGAACTATATTATATTTATATTATGAATTGGCATAGGGAAAACTACAGCCAAATATAGGCCTTTTGCTCTACCCTTGCATTCCACTTACTATATAGCAAAGCAAAGCATAGGGTGGGAGCCTGTGGCCAGTACAAATTGTACTGATAGAGTTGAGCAGGTTTGGGACACGAGGACAACTACGATGGCAATGAAGCTGAAAGGATTAGGTGGTCTCGTTCCTACACTCAAGTTTGGTTAAGGAGATCAAGTCTACGCCCGCGGATACTCTACCCCAACTCTGATGACCGCTTGTGAAGGAGGAGCCTTCACCCGCTATAGCGCTATGACTACTCTGATGTTGGCTTGTAAGCGTATATCGCTAGGTTACGTTGTACTTAGGTATGTCTCCAAGTGTTGAAAAACCTTGTAACTTGTATCTTTTCGCGATGTATGAACTATGGTATCAATC
This sequence comes from Chrysopogon serrulatus, assembly GCA_015844335.1. Lineage (NCBI taxonomy): Eukaryota > Viridiplantae > Streptophyta > Magnoliopsida > Poales > Poaceae > Chrysopogon > Chrysopogon serrulatus. The sequence goes on from JADLZL010003487.1 coordinate 57,483, forward strand.
AGTAAATGATGTACTACGTGGATTTTCCTTCGAGAAAATCGCGGGTCGTTTCAATTTATATCTTCAAATAAATTTATTAGAAAACTAGATTAAAATATATTTATAATAATACTAATTATATACTATAAATATTAATATTTTCTAATATATAATTGTTGATAGTTATTTCTCAAAAACGAGAAAGACATATATTTAAAGATAGAGGAAGTACATGCTAGCCGCTATTACATGCATGGACACGCACATACATATGCAAAATGCTACACATAAAATTATATGGAATCAAAATATATCAAGTACAATGTTATAAAATTAAAAAGATTTACTATATCAATCATTATATCACACATGCATCAATATTATCTTTTTTTTCTAAAATTTTCTTTATTTATTATATTTTATAAAATAAGCAATTAAATAAATATATATTTCATCTCTTACCTCCTAGAAGGTAATAGGTGGTTGTGGCGTCGATCGAAATAAATAGACAGCTCAGTCATTTGGAGGTACCGCAATAAAGCCCAACTAATAATGATGAAATTAAGGGATTCAACATTTTATTAGCCGTTAGCCTTGTAACATGTAAATCCTCCACCTAATAAGAGCAAGGTTACTAGTAATACAGCCCTATATATATTGGTTGTATGTGCATTTAAACCCACCTATTATATAGCAGTTGACTCATCTATTACCTATTTTTTTCTCTTATAAAATTGTGGATCAGCTGGCTGTATAAACTTACAACTCTTTTCTCTTGTCTCTTCCTATCTCATCCTTCTTAGCATAAAGTCTACTACAATCCTTTTTTTGTACTTGCTTGCTCTAATAGTTAGATATTTTTTATACGACTAACTTTTTTTTTATTAGCTAGGTAGGTCATTTTGAGGTATTGGTTCAGCTAGTATTACTTAGGGTGTATAGATCTACTAGAGTCAATTTTGAGGTATTAGTTGAGCTAAAAAATATACCTTAGCATTGTCCTTATTAGTTTTCCCAGGCTAGCTAGCAGCTATTGGCAGGCAGCGGCGATGCTTCTTATCAGCTGTAAGATCTTCTGCGATGTTTCGTTACTGCAAAACACAAGGATTAGGCGAATACTCACCTGGCCAGTGGGCGTGTCTGTTTCAAGAGGGAGAAACAAGAAACTAGTCTCTCTGTTTTAAATTATAAGTCGTTTTGATTTTTTTAACTATTTTGCTATGTATCTAGACATATTATTATATCTAGATACATAGCAAAATGAATATATAAAAAATCAAATAGAGGGAGTATAAAACTAAGGTGATGAGAAAAAAAAAGCAAATTGTCAGACGGTTTGGACTTTTAGGGTCATGTGGTCACTTGATGGAAAATAATTAAGCTATTCAAAAAGTGGCCTGCGTCTTGTTATATAGTACACGGTAGGGAGTTGACTGATCCATGGGCATTGCACAGATCCTATTGCTTGGACGTTAGGCCTTTCTTCCCCGTTCCATCACTCATGCTTTGGTCAATTCCTTTCTTTTGAAAAAATGCTTCGGCCATTCCTTTTAGTAGATCACAAGTTCTCGAGCCCACATTTTGATTTGGGGGCCAACCTAGGCCTTAGAACAAATCTTCAGCGCTTATTAGCTCCAACACTTTTCTTTCACGAACATACACTTTGCAAAAAAAAATTTACCTATCACATCGAATATTTGGCTACATGCATGGAGTATTAAATGTAGTCTAAAAAAATAACTAATTGCATAGATTGCGATAGCTTTGCGAGACGAATCTTGTAAACCTAATTAGTCTATGTTTTGACAATGTGGTGCTACGGTAAACATTTACTAATGAAAGATTAATTATACTTTTTAGATTCGTCTCGATGTTTCCTTGCAAATTCTATAATTTATTTTTTATTAGTATTCAAAAATTCCTTCCAACATCACTTCGATATTTCGATGTGACATATAAAATTTTCTTACCAACTGAACTAAACGCATAGGATAAATGATAAAGAAACAAGAGACAGATATTTAAAGCTCAAGGCTGTGATGCCATCAGGATCATTAATTGCCTGCTTAGATTTGCCAGCACATTACTAGATACCTAAAAGAATAAATTGTTAGAGTTGGTTTAAGTCAAACTTTTTAAACTTTAGCCAAATTTTTAGAAATGTCTGTTAAGATTTATGATATCAAATTAGTATCATTAGATTTATTATAGAATATAGTTTTACAATATGTTTTTTTATGTTATAGATGTTCTTATTCTTTTCTATAAATTTAGTTAGATTTAAAATAGTTTGACTGACAGGATCATAAAAGTCAGGAACAAAGACAGCAGTAGCCAGTAGATACTGGCCACCTTATTTTCCAGAGCAATGTGCAGTGTACGGCAGTATAAGAAGGAATAATCCCAAGACGGCAGCTGCCTTCTCTTGTTGCCATATAAACTGACACCACCATGCCGTTGTTCTTCTATATAAACTCACACCACCATGCCGTTGTTCTTCTCTGACGACCCGTCGTCCTGCGTCCCTCCCTCTCTTTTTCTTCGAGGTCGTCCAAGAGCATGGCGGCCTGGAAGGGGAGAGCCGACGCCAGCAGGCTCCTCCCGATCATCATCTCCTTCCTCCTCGGCTCGGTGCTGACGGGGGCGATCGTCTTCCTCGGCGCGACCGCGACTATGGACATGAGCTGGCGATTCACCTCGTGGGGCAATGGCGCACGACCAGTGGCCGGAGACGAGCCGGTTAGTGATGATCTGATCACAGCTGCTCCTTCTGATGCATGGTTTTCCCCTTTGTTCATATGCTTACTGCAGGCAGGTTGCATAGGGCACACATACACACGACTGCTCCCCTCTCACTTGATTTCGGAGTGTAGGATAGCAAACGGCATGGTTCAGTTTCAATTTTCAGTTTCTGCTGAACAGAATTGTTTTGATTCGATTTTTTTTAAAGGATCGGGGAGCTTGATTTATGGACCTCCTATTCATTATAGTGAACAAGCGAAACTTGACTGCTAATTTTATTGCATTTAATTTGAGTGAGCTGAATCTGCAGTATGGTGACTACGTGGTCGAAAGTTCTGGACAGTAATTTACAGTGTTTCCTGGCTAGCTGAACTTGCAACTGGAAATGCAGTTATTTCCACCAATCTTTGTTTTACATCTTTACTCGATAGTCGATACTACGTTGTAATTGTTAGATTTGCAGGATCATAAGCTCTACAACTAGGACACAACAAGAACATAGATAGATGAACAAAATTTTGTTGGAGTTAATCATTGCGGAGACCCGAGCCTGCTTGGGACAGGCAAGAACACAGTAGATGCTAGGTTTGGAAAGCTCTTCCAAGTGCTTCAGCAGCTGCCTGATCAGTGGCCTTCACTAGTTGCTCTCACTAGTTCGGCCTCTCTCTTGTCAACAATGGTGGGTTTACTTGAGTTGCATGTCTCTGCTGGGTGCGAAATGTACCATAGTGAGTCCTTGCACAATTGATCATCCATAGTGCACACTGACAGCACACATTGCGTGCTCAGCTTTCACACCACAGCATGCTTATGATCAACCTGACAGTAATATACCAGTTAGTAGAAAGAGATCATGCAGTTTCGTTGTTTACATTTCCTTAGACTAGTAGTAATGAAGATTTTTATTAAAAACTGTAGTACAGATATGCAATTCTCTTTGTCATAGAAATTCTAACTAAGAGCCTCGATCATGGGGGCTTGTCATATAAGTATATTCATGAAAAACCTTAAAGCTGAAGATGGCTACTCAACAGGCAAATAATACTAATATTAGTAGCTAACCTCAAGATTATCCGATTTCTGTATTTGAAAATCTGGGTTGATTTGTGGCATGCATGCCATTAGCATCTAATCTAATGGACAAAATAATGAGCAGGCGAAACAGTTTCCAGAGCTGGCAGAGCTGCTGAAGAACGCATCCATTTCCATGGAGGACAAGACGGTGATCGTGACGTCCATCAACAAGGCGTACGCGGCGCCGGGTTCCCTCCTGGACCTCTTCCTCGAGAGCTTTCGGGCCGGTGAGGACACGGCGGGGCTGCTGGACCACCTCCTCATCGTGTCCGTGGACACCGGCGCGCTCGAGACGTGCCGGTCGGTGCACCGCCACTGCTACCTCCTCCGGCCGGACAACGCCACCGCCGCCGACCTCAGCGACGCCAAGTACTTCATGACCAAGGACTACCTGGAGATGATGTGGGCCAGGAACCGGTTCCAGCAGACCATCCTCGAGCTCGGCTTCAGCTTCCTCTTCACCGACGTGGACATCCTGTGGTTCCGGAACCCGATGCGGCACATCGCCGTCACATCGGACGTGGCCATCGCCTGCGACCACTTCAACGGCGACCCGGAGTCCCTGCACAACCGGCCCAACGGCGGCTTCCTGTATGTCAGGTCCATGAACCGGACGGTGGAGTTCTACCGGCGGTGGCGGGCGGCGCGCGCCGACTTCCCGCCGGGTACCAACGAGCAGCACGTCCTGGCGCGGGTGCAGCTCAAGCTGACACGCCGCCTCGGCGTGCGGATGCAGTTCCTCGACACGGCACACTGCAGTGGCTTCTGCCAGCTCAGCGACGACCTGCGCAGGGTGTCCACCATGCACGCCAACTGCTGCACGGGCCTCGACAAGAAGGCGCACGACCTCAGGAACGTGCTGCAGGACTGGCGGAACTACACGGCGGCGCCAAGGGAGGTACGCCGCCGGGGAGGATTCGGCTGGACCAAGCCCGGAAGATGCATCCGCTGACAGAGAAGTGAATGTGAACCCACCAGCAGGCAGCTCTAGTTCTTTGCTTTGTAAGCATGCCTATGTTTGCTGTGATAACGCTACATTAATCATTTGTCTCATTTATAGGTAATAAAAAATTTACCTGGCTGAAACATTTTTTTTTTATTTTGTTCAATTTTGTCAAGGTGACTACCTCAAGTTGTACAACAACTCAAATAATGATATTAATCCTTTGGTCCTAAATTATAAGTCATTTCAAAAATCTTAAAGAGTTAAAGTTTTTTAAGTTTGATTAAATTTATATAATAAAATAATAACACTTATAATACCAATTAAATATTATTAGATTCTTTATTAGTTATATTTTCATAGTATACCTTGAAAGCATCTAGACCTTTAGTTGGTTTCGGTGATTAATGACAACGTAAAATTACCGTGATTTACATGTGTTTTGTAGAGGCTAATTGAGTTAGGTCACGATAATAATAAATGGATGGGCAATCAATGGCTTTCACGTCACTACAATGGAATTCGTTTTGGCTTTCAAAGGATGCACAACAAGGTTTAGGGACGGAGTAATTCTAAGTATCATTTGACATTGGAGACACTTAGAGTAATTAAAGACTTTGTTTTTCCTTTGACATACTATTAAAGGGTATGAATGGGTAGTTTGATCTAGGTGAGCTAATGATTTAGGTGTGGTGGACACTTGTCAAATCTAGTACAAGACAGCTTAGAGATATCCCAAAGATCAAGTGAAATCAAAGCCGTTCACAAAGATCGTCAAAATGGAAGTGAATGGTGGTCATTAACGTTGGCTCATACTTGATCGGACGCGTCCTGGTCAGTGTATGAGTGGTGTCGTAGTGACCGAAGCGTTGGACCTGGCAGCTAACCGGATGCGTCGGTGCCACAAGGTCGTAGTCCGAGTGGACCGGACACTCGCCGGTGTGGGACCAAACACTACGTGTCAGCACGTCCGGTCGATACCGAGAGGTTCCGAAAAGGGCAAAACTAGACCGGACACGCCCGGTCGGTGGTGACCGGACTCGGCGATGTGTCGGTCGAGCCTATCATAGGAAGGATAGTTAACCATTGGTTACTAACCAGGCTTGTTCGGTCACCGTGACAGACGTGTCTGGTCATCAGTACCCCTTCATGTGGGGATTTGAGTGGGGAGTATTTATACTCCTTCATCTTGATCATTTCAAGTCTCTTACTCATTTGTTCAGCTAAGGATACACTTTGAGTGCAACGGGGTGCAGGAGCATACTGAGGTTAGAGAGATTTGTTAATCCAAGGTTAAGGATCTTATTAGTGTTAAGAGAGTAGCAAGTGTACATCAACTTATCTCAGTAGGCCTATCATGGTCAATTGAGAGCTTGTACTTATTTCTCTTGGTGATCGGTATCACCAAAACAGTGTGGTGGTGATTGGGAGTATGATGATCATCCAGTTGTGAAAGGTCCTAATAGATAGAGGGGAGGTGGAATAACCTATAAAAATTTTCTTCAAGACACTAAAACACCAGTTAGTAATTAAGATGGTGGTAATGTGAATTTTACGCTAGCCTAAGAGAGAATGCAAGTCAACCTACCACATGCTAGTGTCCTATCAACTAGATCACTCAACCACAACCTAATACACTAGTTGCCATAAGGTAATTTGCGAGGTAGAGAATCAAGGGAGTGCAAACCATGACTTTGGGATGTCGTACCAATTATCGTCTTATCAATTCACTTGAGCACCAATATGATGATCAAATCCAATAGAGAAAGCCCAAGTTGATCTTGAAGGATCAAGCCACACAAGCGATCAAGACATTGATTTTTACCGAGATTCACGTGCTTGCCAATATGCTACGTCCACGTTGTGATGTCACACTCACTTGGGATTTGGCAGCTAATTAGAACCACACGAAGCCTCCACTTTGGACATCACAAGAATCACTATAAGATGAGGACAACATAAGTCATGAGCATTCTACTAGAGTACTTTTTGTGATCTTCTGCGGGGATAAGGTCAAGAACCCCTCACAATTTCTTTGGAGTGGCCAAGAACAACCTTCATTCTTACTCAACTCTAAATCCTTTGCTCCAACCATCTAGGTGGTAGCAACCACCGGGAGTAATAAGCTCTCCACACAGCAAAAACGCTTACTAGTGCCACTAGATGACCAATCACTTGTCAAATGCACTAGAAGCTCTTTCAATCTCTCTAGATCAAGCAACATGCATGGGAACTGAGAGAGTAGGTTTGCTTAGCTTTAAGGGATGTCCAAGGATGCAAAGTACCATGAGCAACCCCAAAGCTAGCTACACACCTTAAATAGGCGCCCACCAAAGCACCTATCTGTTTCCCTCAAAAACAGAAAGCTACGAACTGACCGGACTTGTCTGACTGGACGCGCCTGTGTCTGGAACCGTCCTATTGCAATGGCTACAAACCTTGCTATGCAGGACTAGTGATGATTGGACACGTCTTCCCTAGGGACTGGACATGCCCGCTCCAAGAAACACCCTCGCACGCGCACTGCACAGCACGACCAGACGCGTTCGCTGCGTGTCCGGTCACTTCTCTGCTTAGCTCAGCATGCTAGCATGTTTTGACCGGACGCAGTAGCAGACTATTCGGTCGCCACACGTCCGGTCACCCCTAAAAAATAGCCAGACACCAACACTCTGCGTCCGGTCACCTTGAGATGACTCCTTATCTTTAAAAAATCGCAGTCCTGCTTAGACCCAAACCTCATCAAACCCTTGCTCTTATGTGTCACCACTAAAGTGTCTCTCCTCTTATGCATGTGTGTTAGTATTTTCAAATGAATTTTGCAAGAATTTGTTAGCACACTAGGTCCTAATGCAAATACGAGTAAGAAATCACCTAATGGTACTTAGACAACCGTTTTCACCATGAGATCACCCCTCTTGATAATATGGTTATCGGTCCTAAATCCGGCCTTACTTCTATACTCCCATGTGGTTGGCAGAATAAAAAGCCCTAGCTTATATCTTAGCCTCTTGCTTTTCATCCCGCTTCTCTGCTCTTTTCATCTCAAGGGTGACACTTGATCACTTGTTACACTTCTCCACCATCACCTTGTGGGGATTACTCCCTCGGATACCCTTGGAGAACGGGCCTGGGCCGACTGACCAGGCGAGGCCCAGTCCACGAAGACGACGACAAGCGGCACATGCAGCTCCCTGGAGTGCACTACAAGGATCGGATAGTAGATTGATCTACCCGGATCAGTAGGGAATATTTGTTACCCTTGTAAAACTTGATCTGCCGATCAGTTAATTGATATGCCAACTGGTAGATTGGATCTGATTGATCTTGTAATCCTGCTCCCCGGTTATATAAGGCGGGCAGGGACCCCCCTCTAAAATAGATCAACCCTCGTTGGCATACGCCATAATCAAACACCAGAACACAGGACTAGGGTTTTACATCATCCTGACGGCCTGAACCTATCTAAAACCCGTGTCGCATGTTACCTTCTTGCTCTTGATCTCGCGCACCTCACCACCCTTGATCTCATCTACTACCTCGGGTATCCCCTTGGTAGGCTGCCGACCAGATATCGTCGATAGACCTTGATCACTTCACCATTTGGTTAGGACTTTCTCTTTCTTCAATACTACACACTTAGCAATAGAGTTAGTCCTAGGTTTCATCAATTAGCCAAAATGAAACTAGAGACTTTCAGGTGGTGCTTGTGGATGACCCAACTCATCTTGTAAGCGGTTGTGAGTGATTCATCACATCAGAGTGGCAAAAAATTAGGTCATAGAGAGCACTTGGCCCTTGCGAGATTAAGGAGGAGCTATACCCTTGCGTGGGTGTTCCAACGAGGACCAGTGGGAAGTGCCGACTCTTCGATACTTTGAAAAAACATCGTCGTGTTTCTATCTCCTCTCTTTACTTTGAGCATTTAAGTTTGTGCAATTACTTTATATTTTTATATTCTTAGAATTTTTATGTTAGAGTAAGATTAGAACTTATGGTGTAAAATTTTTGTACAGTAAAATTATAGAAATCACTTTTAGACATTAGGGGTGAAATGGGCGAGCAGTAGGGTTGAATTGTTTTGAGAAAATTTAGAGAAGCCTAACTCGTCTTCCCGTCTTGGACATCTTAATCCTTTCATGCCTATTTGATGTTATAAATTTTTGTATTTTGCCTCTATAATTTTAGTCAGACTTGAGATTTTTTGGCTCTTCATATATCACATTTATATCTGTCTATCTGGATGATAAATAAGACTACCATAAGTTTTTATTAGATAAGATTCACCTGGATGTGCCGGGTGGGGCTGCACTCACATGCTGAAGGTTTGGTTTTTAGAAAGCACTCTCCATTTTAAATTATAAGATATTTTGATATTTCTAAATATATAATTTTACTATATATCTATACCTAGCTTGTATTAGGTGTATATCAAAACTATAAATCTCAAAAGCCAGAAAAACATCTTATAATTTAGAACAAGGGAATATGGAGAGCAAGTGAGTGCCTTAACTCACATAGTAAGTATGCCGCCAAAGTCAAACAAAACTAGGTACTATGTATACATACCTCAAGTCGCCACAGGATATATATGTCTGGGTTGGCAAAGAAGGAATTTCAATGCGTAAACTATGAATTGAGACATACTCGAGAAAGAAGAAGAGACAAGAGAAATAAGTCACCTCTGGGATCAGCTCAGTAAGATCAACTTCGGCAACCAACCGGACCGAACCATCTGGCGCTGGATCCCGGATGTAAGGTACACCTCCAAATCGGCATACACAATGCTCCACGCGGGATCCACTGTCCTCCACGGCCACGAGCTTATATGGAAAACGTGGGCTCCCCTCAGAGTGAAGATCTTCCTGTGGCTTGCCTTCCGAAGGCGGCACTGGGCCGGTGATCGGCGTCGCTGACACGGCCTCGACGCCAGCGACAATTGCTTCCTCTGCAATCAAGAGGAGGAGTCCATCGACCACATCCTGGCAACATGCTCGCTCACCAGACAGCTCTGGCACTTCATCCTACAGGCCATTGGGCGACAGCTCCCTACTGGACAGCACACGGTCGAGGTGTGGTGGCGATGCCTACAGTGCTTGGAACACAGGGACCAACGGAAAGGAATAGACACCCTATTCGCCTTGGTCTCGTGGCAGGTATGGAAGGAGCAGAACGCATGGATGTTCAGAGAACAAGCCACTACACACGCCAATATGTTGGAAACGATCAAGGCCGAGGCGGACAGATGGATGGCAGCGGGAGCGAAGGCTTGGAGCGGACACACTAGGCCGCTGGAGAGCCTATGGAATGTAGCCCTTTTTGAGCCAGCGCCGGGAACGGTTCTTTTGTTCTTTTTTTCCTTCTTTGTACCTAAGAACTTCATTCTACTTAATACAATGATATGCATACTCATGCGTATTCGAAAAAAAAAAACAAGAGAAATGAGTTGTAAGTTTACAGCAGTCAGCTGATCCACAAGAGATAAAAATTTTTATGAAAGAAAAAATAGGTCATAGATGAGCCAACTATTATATAATTGGGCTGATAGAGGGTTTAAATCCACATATAGCCAACACAACGCTGTGTTATTAGTAACCTTGCTCTTTAGCTGGAGGATTTACATGTGACAAGGCTAACGGCTAATAAAATGTTGAATTCCTCAGTTTCATCGTATTAGTTTTCCCCAGCTAGCAGCTATTGGCAGGCAGCGGCGATGGTTCTTATGACCTGAAAGATCTTCTGCGATGTTTCGTTACTGCAAAACACAAGGATTAATTAGCACAGCAATGAATACTCACCTGGCCAGTGGGCGTGTCTGTTTCAGAGGGACGAACAAGAAACGATGAAACTAAGGAAGGTGGTGAGAAGAAGCAAATTGTCGGAAATTGTCGGACGGTTTGGATTTTTAGGGTCATGTGGGCACTTGATAGAAAATTAAATAAGCTGTTCATAGTGGCCTGCCTGCGTCTTGTTATACACGGTAGAGAGTTGATTGATCCATGGGCATTGCACAGATTCTATTGCTTGGACGTTAGGCCAGCATATTCTTCCCCGTTGCATCACTCATGCTTTGCTCATGCCTTTTCTTCTAAAAAAATGTTTTGGTCATTCCTTTCTAGTAGATCACAAGTTCTCCAGCCCATATTTTGATTTGGGGGCCAACCTAAGGCCTTATAACAAATCTTCAGCACTTATTAGCTCCAGCTCTTTTTTTTCGCGAACATGTCTGAACACGTGTTTTATTAAGAGGAAGAGATTAGGCTGGATAAACGATAAATAAAAGATTGTTCTATTAAGAGGCAGATAGTTAAAGCTCAAGATTTTGATGCCATCAGGATCATTAATTGGCTGCTTAGATTTGCCAGCACATTACTAGATAGTAGATACTGGCCACCTCATTTTCCAGAGCAATATGCAGTGTATGGCAGTATAAGAAGGAATAATAATCCCAAGACGGCTGGCAGCTTCCTTGTCTTCTTGTCGCCATATACACACACCACAGCACACCACCATGCCGTTGTTCTTCAGTGACGACCCGTCGTCCTGCGTCCCTCCCTCTCCTTCTTCAAGGTCGTCCAAGAACATGGCGGCCTGGAAGGTGAGAGCCGACGCCGGCAGGCTCCTCCCGGTCATCTCCTTCTTCCTCGGTGCGGCGCTGACGGGGGCGTTCGTCTTCCTCGGCGCATCTATGGACATGAGCTGGCGCTTCGCCGCTTGGGGCAATGGCGCACGAGCAGTGACCGGAGACGAGGTTAGCCATGATCTGATCACTTCTGCCCCTTCTGATGCATGGTTTTCCCCCTGTTCATATGCTTGCTGCATAGAGCATTTATTTTGATTTTTCGTTTCTGGTGAACAGGTTTGTTTAACAAACAAATTTGATTTTTTGAAAGGGGCGCTGATATATGGACCTTTGATGCATTATAGTGAATACTCATTTAATTTGTAAGCGGAACTTGACTGCTAATTTTACTGCATTTAATTTGTGTGAGCTGGATGTGCAGTATGGTGCCTACGTGGTCGAAAGTTCTGAACAGTAATTTGCAGTGTTACTGTTTCTGGCTAGCTGAACTTGCAACTAGAAATGCAGTTTTTCCACCAATCTTTCTTTTTACATCTTTAACTTGTTGTCATATATCAGTTAGTAGAAAGAGATCATGCAATTTGGTTATTTACATTCCTTTAGACTAGAAGTAGTGAAGATTTCTATTAAAAACTGTAGTACGGATATGATTTGTGGCCACTAAACAGTGAAGTCGTGGAGCTTTGTCTTAGAAATCCTAACTAAAATCCTCGTTCATGTGGGGCTTGTCATATCATATATATTCATCATGAATGAAAAGCCTTAAAGGTGAAGCTGGCTACTCAACAGGCAAAGAATAGGAATATTACTAGAGTAGCAGCTAACCTGGAGTCCACGCAGCAAGCTTAACCGATTTCTGTATTTTAAAATCTGGGTTCAAATTCATGAGCTGATTTGTGGCATGGCATTAGCATCTAACAAACTGGATGGACAAAATAATGGGCAGGCGGAGCTGGCGGAGCTGCTGAAGAACGCATCCATGGAGGACAAGACGGTGATCGTGACGTCCATCAACAAGGCGTACGCGGCGCCGGGCTCCCTCCTGGACCTCTTCCTCGAGAGCTTCCGGGCCGGCAAGGGCACGGCGACGCTGCTGGACCACCTCCTCCCTCGTGTCCGTCGACCCCGGCGCGCACGAGACGTGCCGGTCGGTGCACCGCCACTGCTACCTCCTCCGGCCGCCGGACGCGCCGCCGCCGCCGACCTCAGCGACGCCAAGTACTTCATGACCAAGGACTACCTGGAGATGATGTGGGCCAGGAACCGGTTCCAGCAGACGATCTTGGAGCTCGGCTTCAACTTCCTCTTCACCGACGTGGACATCCTGTGGTTCCGGAACCCGCTGCGGCACATCGCCGTCACGTCGGACGTCGCCATCGCCAGCGACTACTTCAACGGCGACCCGGAGTCCCTGCACAACCAGCCCAACGGCGGCTTCCTGTACGTGCGGTCCATGAGCCGGACGGTGGAGTTCTACCGGCGGTGGCGGGCGGCGCGCGCCGACTTCCCGCCGGGGACCAACGAGCAGCACGTCCTGGCGCGGGTGCAGCTCCCGCTGACGCGCAGCCTCGGCGTGCGGATGCAGTTCCTCGACACGGCGCACTGCGGCGGCTTCTGCCAGCTCAGCGACGACCTGCGCAGGGTGTCCACCATGCACGCCAACTGCTGCACGGGGCTCGACAACAAGGTCGCCGACCTCAGGAACGTGCTCCAGGACTGGCGGAACTACACGGCGGCGCCGAGGGAGGAACGCCGCCGGGGAGGATTCGGCTGGACCAAGCCCGGCAGGTGCATCCGCTGACAGGTCGTCGACCTGCCCGCAGGCAGCTCTAGTTCTTTTGTTTGTGAGCAGTCGGTGTCTGCCTATGTTTGCTGTGATAAGCCTGCATTAATCATCTATCATCTCTTCTATAGGTAAAAATTTCACCTGGTTGAACCAATTTTTGTTTTGTTTTTTTCGGTGAAGGAGACTACCTCAAGTTGTACAACTCAAATAGGAAATGAAATTAACACTAACTTTTGTTCTAAACTTCCTTGGTCGAAATAAACTGACACTAACCACATTTTGCACGCAGACAGGAGGCAGCAGTTGCAGATATTCTCCTTTTTTCTCTGTGAGCAGTGTCTGTCTGTCTGTCTCAGGTTGCTTGGATAACGCCGCATATATCACATTTATCTATATCTGTATATTAGATAACATTCATCTGGATGTGCGTTTTAATTTTATTTTTTTTATTACGGTGATAAACGAAGACTACCGCAAGTTGTACAGCAGTTCCATAGGAAACAGCTCTAACCCTAACAGCTCAGGTTGCTTTGATAACGCCGCATATATCAGATTTATCTATATCTGTATATTAGATAACATTCATCTTGATGTGCACGTTTTATTTATTTTTTTATTATTACGATGATAAAGAAGACTGCGCAAGTTGTACAACAGCTCCATAGGAAACAGCTCCGACCCCAACGAGGCCTATTAGGCTGGCACCGAAGCCAAAGAAGCCACACCAAACAAACGACACTACTATTGGAGCCACACCAATCTACACTAACAGACGTACGTAACAGTCTACTCCCTGTCCCATAAAAAGTCATTTTCGCTTTAAAAAAAATCAACTATTTTAAACTTTCACTAAATATATGTAACAAACTTCACAAAATTTAACAAGCACAGGTTCCATACAACTCTTCTTATGGGACAGGAGCACTGGAGCGAGCCACACCAAACAGCACTAGCACCGAAGCTCAAGAAGCTGCACCAAACAACAGGCTTCGCCTACAGCTCTAGCAACACGGCCAAGTCGAAGAAACCACACCAAACAATCACGCAAGGAGATATCAAAGAAACCAAACCAAACGACCAAGCAATAAATATTTGGACATGTTGAGCTCGAGCCACAATTTTACCGCTCATGGTCTCCTCCTTGGGAGAAGCCATTTCGGAGAAACTACTACTACAAAACATTTGGTGGCTGCAAATTTTGTTCTCAGATTTGTTGAAATAATCTCACACTAACCATATTCAAGTAAATCAAATTAGTCCACGCAGATTGAGTGCCCAGATATCTTTGAGATATTGTATTACGAACTGACCTTAGTCGCATTACACTCAAGCACAGGACATACAAAACATAGAAAATCAAGATTCAAATATAGGTACCCGAAACATCTTAAGAGGCAAGGCTGCCTGAAAAGGTACATAACAGAGCTACGGCTATAATACTTCGACAAAATGACCTCGATCAGCAGGCTAACATACGTCACTACTTCCTTGCTGCGACAATGTTGTCAGCCTATAAAATAAAGATAACATTTGTTAGGGAGAGATCGTATTCAAATGGAAAGAGTTCTATCAAAGATACTTGAAGAAAAAGGGAAAGCACAGAGCAAAATGGTAAATGTAATTCGCATGTATCATTTTTTAAAAAAATATTGTAGATGAATTAACAGTGTCACAAGTCATGCCACAAAGATCATTCTTCCTGTTCAGTAGTTTTACTTAACTAAAATGGAAGGATACTACAGAGCATGTATCATAAGAGCCCAAGTCAAAACAGCTCTGAAAATTAGATCAATGAAGGATCCTCAGAAAAATATCTACTCCCTCCGTCCCAAAAAGGATGTTGTTCTCGCTTCCCAAGAAACGGATGTCGGCAATTTTTATAAATAATAAATATCATCGATTAGTATCATAATTAGTATTATCGGAAAGATCATTAGATCTAATTTTTTTAACAAATTTATTTGAAAATATAAATATTGTACGTATTTTTCTACAAATCAAGTCAAATTTGTGGCACGAACACCCAAAAACGTCATCCTTTTTTGGGACGGAGGGAGTAGATGGCATTTGATGAACATGTGAAATACCTCTTTCTTCACAGGCTCTTCCTTCTCTGACACGATCAGCTCAATGTGGCAAGGTGAGGACATGTACGCTGCAGAATAGCAAAATTAAATATATGATTCAACAGTGTTACAACAATGTAAGACCATCCTTCAATACGTACGATTGATGCGTCCATGAGCACGGTAGGTGCGGCGCCTCTGCTTCTGGGCTTGGTTCACCTGGATATGTGAAATATAGAGGTTGTCCACATCCAAGCCTTTCACCTGGAAATAACAGAAACTTAAGTCAAACCAAACAGTAGGAAATGCAATGGACATTTAAAAAGAAAAGAAAGAAAAAGAGGGCATACATCAGCGTTACTCTCAGCATTCTTCAGCAAATCCAAAATGAACCTGGCTGATTTAGCAGGCCAGCGACCCTGCCCATTGGAGTGGCGTGACTTTGCTTGTGCAGTGCGACCAACACCCCCACAGTATCTCCGGAAGGGAATTGCCTGCTTGTGAGCAATAACATCCTCAAGGTATCGCTTAGCCTTGGTCAAAGGCATCTTGCGAAGCGCAAAAGCTGTCTCCCTTGTGTTCTGCAGCGATTATACCAGTTTAGTAAGAGATAATGGAAAGATTTAGTGAATTTCAGGGACGTCGTCTTTATATATCAACTACAACTAATAACTGAACTCAGTATCACATATGCCTATGCTGAATGTGGGATAGTAGCTCAAAAAAGGATTTCAAGCTTACAGAATGCAAAAACTTTTAATTGCAGGTTCATAGCACAGCCCTCCACACCTAACAACTATATTACAGAAAGTTGACCTAGAAGATTCTGCAAAGTATATTTTCTAATGACCACTGCATCGTATACCAGTGTGACTTGTGAGTAACAAACTGAAGACCAAATAGAGGACAGTAACTCTTGTTTCTGAGAGGAAACTATATGTTACTTCAAATATAGGCCAGGAAGACAGAGAACAGCAAGACTTGAAGAGAACACATCAGGACATTGCTTTAAATTCGACTTAAAAAGGGACACAGGGCAAAGCGGCTAAGCTTTAAAAGAACTGAAGAAAAAACTGCCAGTTTATTGCATTAAATTCGACTTAAAAAGGGACACAGGGCAAAGCGGCTAAGCTTTAAAAGAACTGAATAAAAAACTGCCAGTTTATCAGTCCCCATGGTCATATGATTGACTTCTGATGCCTCATGATATAGCTCACAACAAAATCAGTAATCATAGGTTCCCCAAAACTTCATATAGGAATCAAAATTTCCTACAAATAAAGGAGTGTGTTTGAGCTGTAACTAGGAATCAAAATTTCCTACAAATAAAGGAGTGTGTTTGAGCTGTAACTAGCATGTCAGCGCAATATTTTAAGTAATCATACAAGATACTATTTGAAGGCATTGTCTGAACAATGGGACATGAGGTGGATGTTGAACGAAACACAGACATCATTTAGGCACATCACCAGAAACAAAAATAAACGTGTTTAAAGATGTCACATTGTCTATAAACCACTTGTCATGGAAAACGACACAATGGTTCATCAAACATTCGACAATGTGTTGATGTTCCTAAAGTAACGTGGGAACTGCTCATATGAAGAACATAGCAGAACCTTTACTCTTTAGGTTTCGACAATCTAATTCATTCATGCATGACACCACATTTGTGTTGATACACTGCTTTGCACGCCCACACGCCCACACGACAACTTAATTGACCACAGTCGATCAAATGCACAGAGTAATAAATAGGAACCTATCAACCCTCACAGAAACAAAGGATCAAGTACAGCATGTTGAAGAAATGCAACGCACCTTGAAGTGGACCCTCAGATCCCTGCCCATGGCCTTGGCCGCTGCACAGACAACGCCAAACAACCCACCATTAGCACCACAGAAAGATGGATAGACCAACGCACTGCAGGAACAAAGAGGGAGAGATCTTACACTTGGTAGGGTTGCTCGGCTCCTGCGAGTACTTCACCTGCGAAGCAAAAGCGAGATGTCAGTCACAAAAACGAAGTGAAGCATGGCAGCAAGGTGGCGGAGAAGGTGGTGGAGGGAGTGGGCTGACCATGGCGGCGGCGGTCGGGGTGCGCCGGGGAAGGAGCGAAGGAGGGAGGGTCGCCTTCGCACGGACACTTCGCAGTGTAAGAAGCACCGAGGCGGCGGCGGCGTTAAGAGATGGAAACCCTAGTGCTAAGGCGCTCTAGACGGGCCGATGGGCTTGCTGATTTAATGGGCTCAAGTGTGCACGGCCCAAGTGGCTCAGAAGCCCATGTATGATCCAGCATAAAACGCCCTGTCCAGTGTCCACGGCAAAAAATTTCTTCTAGCTGCTAAAAATGGTGAAATGTCCGTAATACTTTTTTATTATTTTTTTGTTTTCTGTTTTTTTTTTCTTTCTCTCTCTCCTCTTATTTTCACCCACACGAAAATGGATGGACACCTCTCTCTTACTGCTTTTCTTCTTTCCACGCTTAAGTGTCATACTGCTGCAGAACACCCCTACCTCCTTTGACTGTCGCGCTATATCGCCAACTCCATGATTGGTGCTTTGTTGTGTCACTGAGTCACACCGTTGGCGTCTCTCTCCTTTTCTCTTATGCGAAATTAGAAGGAACCGTCTCCATGACTAGGGCTAGGGCCCTGTCGTGTTACTAAGCAAAGCCGTTGTCGTCTCTCTCCTTATCTTCTCCCACACAAAATAGAACATACACCTCCTCTTCTCCTATTGCTTTTCTTCTTCCCACGCCAAAAGTGTTGTACTGCCGCAAAGCACGCCTTACCCCTCTTCGGCTTGTGTCGCACCATGTTGCCATACCCCTAACTGGCACCTTGTCGTGTCGTTAAGCCATGCCACTGCCATCTCTCCAGCTCGCGTTGCATCTCCATCTCCCTATATCCTAGCCTACATCGCGCCACTATCTTCTCGGCTCCCCGTCCCCTTCTCGATCCGCGCCATCTACCATCGTGGGCGTCGAGCTGGCCTCGCCTATGTGAGGCAAATAAGACATCGGCCTCACGTCATGCCAACGACATCAAGACAAAGAGCTATCATTTTCGACATAATCTCTCCTCGCTTCTCTCAGCATGATTCATGGGGCCTTCGACAAACCGGAGGCATTTGACTAGTGCTTACACGAAGCTGCTTGTAGAGCGCAGCCAAAACAACCTAAAACCATTTTGTTTGAGTTTTACTTCTTGATTTTTTGAGTTTCACTTCTTGATATTCCCAATTCTAGAGTGATTCCTATGACATATGAATGAGCAGTGAAAATCAGTGGAGAGCGGATGTTTAGCTCCCATCTCAACTTCCCACCTGAATTCATTTGCATTTAAGCTAGGAGCTGTGTTAAAGGGTCTTATGTTTCTGTCTGACCATAGATCTACATCAGACCGGAAAAAGCCACACAG
Source organism: Chrysopogon serrulatus (assembly GCA_015844335.1). NCBI lineage: Eukaryota > Viridiplantae > Streptophyta > Magnoliopsida > Poales > Poaceae > Chrysopogon > Chrysopogon serrulatus. Next base: position 76,079 of record JADLZL010003487.1, read on the forward strand.
AACAATGACCAGTCAAGGAGAAACACTTCCACACACCCGGCGTTTAGGAGCCAACAAGCTCTCTTTTCACCAAAGGACGCAAAGCCATAATTTGCCGCTCCGGCTCTGACGGAGGAGCTGACGGACACGGAGCATGCCTGTTTGGCACTAACACTGCAATTTGTGCTCTCAACTTTCAATGTCAAAATAATCTTACACCAACATAACATTCAAGTAATTCACGCAGATTGAGTGCCCGGATATCTTAAAGCTATTGTATATCATCTTAAGAGGCAAGGCTGCCTGAAAAGGTACATAAAAGAGCTACGGCTATAATACTTCGACAAAATGCCCTCGACCAGGCTAACATACATCACTGTTTCCTTGTTGCGACAATGTTGTCAGCCTACAAAATAAAGACAAAAACATTAGTGGGAGATCATATTCAAATGGAAAGAACACGAGTTACTTCTATCAAATAAACCTTGAAGAAAAGGGGAAACCAAGGCTTGGCTGATGGAATTTCCATGTATCATGACAAATTTTTTTTGTTGTAAGATCAATTAACAGTGTGACAAATCATGACATAAAGACCAGTAGTTTTATTTAACCAAAATGGAAGGATACTACAGAGCATGTATCATAAGAACCGAAGTCAAAACAGCTCTAATACCAATACAAGATCCTCAGAAAATATCTAGATGGTATTTGATGAACATGTGAAATACCTCTTTCTTCACAGACTCTTTCTTCTCTGACAGGATCAGCTCAATGTGGCAAGGTGAGGACATATAAGCTGCAGAATAGCAAAATTTAATATACTGTTCAACAATGTTACAAGAACGAAAGGCCATTCTTCAATACGTACGATTGATGCGTCCGTGAGCACGGTAGATGCGGCGCCTCTGCTTTTGAGCTTGGTTCACCTGGATGTGTGAAACATAGAGGCTGTCCACATCCAAGCCTTTCACCTGGAAATAACACAAATTTAAATCAAACCAAATAGTAGGGAACCCCGTGCACATTTAAAACGTAAAGGAAAAAAAAAAGAGAGGACATACATCAGCGTTACTCTCAGCATTCTTCAGCAAATCCAATATGAACCTAGCTGATTTAACAGGCCAGCGACCCTGCCCATTGGAGTGGCGTGACTTTGCTTGTGCAGTGCGACCAACACCCCCACAGTATCTTCGAAAGGGAATTGCCTGCTTGTGAGCAATAACATCCTCAAGGTATCTCTTAGCCTTGGTCAAAGGCAGCTTGCGAAGCGCAAAGGCTGTCTCCCTTGTGTTCTGCAGTGATTATACCAGTTAGTAACAGATAATTGAAAGATAAGTGAATTTCAGGGACGACATCTGACATCAACTAATCACTGGATTCAGTATCACAGTATGCCAATGCTGAATGTGGGGTAGCCCCACAAACAGATTTCCGGCTAGAATACTATGCAAAGTATATTTTCTAATGACCACTGCATGGTATAACTGTGTGACTTGTGACTAACAAAGTGACAAGATCAAATAGAAGAAACTACCACTTGTTTCGAAGAGGAAGCTATATGTGGTTCAAATATAAGCCAGGAAGATATAGATCAGTAAGACTGAAAGAAAACACATTAGAATTCAGGAAAATGCTTTAAATTAAAATCGACTTAAAAAGAGATGCAGGGAAATGCTTTAAGAGAGAGGGGGGGTGGGCTGCCAGTTTGCCAGTCCCCCATGGTCATAGTTCCCCGAAAGTTAAAATAGGAAACAAAATTTCCTATGAATCAAGGAGTTTGTTTAGCATGCCAACGGAATATTTGAAGTAATCATACAAAATGGGACATGCTGAAGATGTTGAATGAAACATCATTTAGGCACATCTCCAGAAACAAAAATTAACATGCTTAAAGATGTCACACTGTCTACAAACCATTTCTCATGGAAAACAACACAATGGTTTGTCAAATAATAATCAACCATGTGTTGATGTCCCTAAAGTAACGTGGGAACTGCTCATATGAATAACATAGCAGAACCTTTACCTTTATGAGTTATGTTCGACAATCCAATTCGGGGCTGTTTGGATAGAGGAGGATAGGGAATGGGATAGGGAAAGAGAAATAGATGAACGGCTAGGATTAAATGAGTGTAAAGAATGAATGGTTAGGATGCAATAATACCTTTTATGGAGGGTAGGATACAATTGTGTCGATAGATACACTGCTTTGCACTAACGAGGCACAAAGCCAAAGCATAATTCACCATGATCGCATAAGATGCATAGAGTAACAAATAGACATCTATGAACCCTCACGGAAACAGAGGATCAAACTCAATGTTGAAGAAACGCAACGCACCTTGAAGTGGACCCTGAGATCCCTGCCCATGGCCTTGGCCGCTGCACAGACAACGCCAAACAACCCACCATTAGCACCGCAGAAAAGATGGAAGGGCCTCGAATGCAAGACCAACGCACTGTAGGAACAAAAAGGGGTGACATCTTACACTTGGTAGGGTTGCCCGGCTCCTGCGAGTACTTCACCTGCGACGCAACAGCGAGATGTCAGTCAGAAAAACGAAGCGAAGCATGGCAGCATGGTGGCGGAGTAGGCGGCGGCAAGTGGGCTGACCATGGCGCCGGAGTTCGGGACTCGCGCGGGGAAGGAGCGGAAGAGGGAGGGTCGCCTTCGCACGGCGACTCCGTAGTGAGGAAACACCGAAGCGGCGGCGGTGGTGGCGGCAGCCTTAATAAATGGGAAACCCTAGGAGGGGCCGATGGGCTAGCTGATTTAATGGGCGGAAATATGAACGCCAAGTGGCTCATAAACCCATGGCCTTCAAAACATATGGAAAAGTCCTTGTGATCGATTTTGATTAACGTATTTAATTTTACAGTGGATTCTGAAAAAATATAGGGAATGCCATTGTCCATCATCCGACTTTAAGGAGGTGGTATAATTATCTCATGCATGCCAGCATTTGAGGCACGAATATTATATTATTATATTTACTTATTATGTTTGAAATTATAGTTTATTTTAGTTTTATCCTAACTTTAAGTGTTTCTAACTTTTATCAAAATTACAGATAAATATATTACCAAGTACTCAATTCGTTCTAAATTATGAGAAGTTTTGGCTTTTAGTTCTTCATATAGCATATATCCAAATACATAGCAAAAACTATATATATTTAAAAAGTCAAAACGTCTTGTAATTTGAAATGTTGGGAGTACATGTTTAATTCAATAAACTATCAAGACATATTTTATGGAAAGATTAATATAATTTATCTGATATTGTAGAGGTCGAAGCATGTTCAGTGTTAGATAGTCTATTTATAACATATAAAAAGCTAAAAATAATTATAATTTAAAACCGAAGTAAGTATTTTCATCTAGACTTTTGGGTTTTAGTTTCTTCCTTCCTTGTTAGCTTAGCCAAATAAGAAATAGTAACAGGAGTAACTGATTGGTCAGAAATAGTTAAAATGGCAACGGTGGTTAATAAATTATGATAGGCAAGAGACATGTTTGATCTTTTCTCGACACCCTATCAGAGTCGAAAGCTTTTATGCAAATCAGAGCCTACAATCTTGACATATAACAGATTATAACGAAAAATGATAGCGACCCGTGTTGCGTTTTGGTCAATGAATGGGGAATAAGGATCCATAAGAAAATCTTGGATGATGTCAACATGAATAATGCAAATGCTCAGCCATTCATGTGACAATAAAAAGTCAGAAACATACATGTGTTAGCTTGGATGATGTGAATCTGATTCCTCCATTGTTAACTAGTATTATTATTTTGCTATTTCTTTCAGCAACTGGGCTTAAATTAAGTTTGTACATTTGATGTGCTTGAACTAGCCCGCGGTACACCTAACTCCTACCTCTTCGGGTCCACTCCTGATTCTCAGTGTGGCAATTGTTTCTCGCAAAATTACTATGAATGACACAGCTTGTGGTAATGTTGGCCACATAAATCCAGAAAAACAAGTTTGGACAATCGTATTAACCTTTTAAGCTTCTTTGGTCGATATCCAGGTTCTAGGAATACGATAACGTCACTCGGTGAAACATTATTTTTGTGTTTGGTGTGTTTTTGTCTTCTGCTTTAGGAATCTCTATCTTTCTAAACCTGAGCCAAGCTCAGGCATCTCATAAGGCCACGTCACGGGCCGTTCCTGGCCGTCCGATCGGGCGGCCGGACGGCCCAGATCGTGCCTTCTCCGGCTATTTTGTAAAAAAGCCCTCCAACTTTATATGAATCAACCCGCAGTCCACCTCCCTCTCTCATATATTCTTGAAAAAAGCCCTCCAACTCTTCAGAAATGAACCCGCGGTCCAGCCGCTTCTCAGGCCACGTTATGGGCCTCGGCCCGCATCGCCACTCGGCGTTGGGCCAAATTGGGCCCGATGGCCTTTTCTATTTTCCAGCGGATTTATTATTTATCTAAACCGGCTGAAATATTGTAAAAATCATAACAAATCAAATAAAAATCAAAAAAATACCAAATCAAGTTTGTTGAACTCTACACAACTAGCACTACACTTTAAATACATAGTATCACATATTTTTATGGAATTTAATTTGTATAAATATAAATCTATCGTACGATACCCATATTATTATATCAAAACTACTCATAAAATGCTCTTCTCTCTTAATAAAAAATGTAATAGTTCTATTTCAACACTTAGGATAATATATTATATCCTCAAATTTCAAATAAAAATAAAAAACCACAAATAATAATAAACAAAAAGAGAAGATAGTTAAAAATCACTTTGCATCTAAATATAGGTGGCGGGCTCACCGCGTGTTACACTAATGCTCTTCTCTCTTAATAAAAAATATAATAGTTCTATTTCAACACTTAGGATAATATATTATATCCTTAAATTTTAAAAAAAAAAAAATAGGAAAACAACAAATAATCTATATCTATATCTATATCTATATCTATATCTATATATATATATATCTATATATATATATATATATATATATAATAATAATAATAATAATAATAATAATAATAATAATAAAGAGGCAAAATTTCTTCCCATTTTTTTGGTATGGCCTCCCTGACTAACTTTGTGAATATAGAAGTTGTCTTGGTTCGTCTATCTATAACCGGACATATATATCCGTGTGTATATGAGAGAACCGTTAATTCTCATCTAGCATGATATAGATTCCAATTCCCATACATATTGGCTTATGATTGCGACTCAAACATTACGAAAGCTTGTGTATTATGAAACCTTAATAGGACTCCTAAACAAAATAGAAAAAGGAACAGGGAAGAAACTAGGTGTGGCATGGCGAACCTCATGAGTCGTATAAGATAAGGATAACGGCAAAAAAAGGAAAAGAAAGGAAAAAAGGGAAAAATAATTCATGGTCATCTTTTCCTGCATCCGATTGGGTTTCATGTGTCGTTTTGATTGGCCGATTGGATTCCATCTACTGTTAATAGATCTTGACAGTGGCACTTGGCCCTATGTGTGGAAGCATCAGCGGCAAGAGCTCTAATTCTAATCCAATCCAAATAAAAAAAGGAGTTAAAAAAGGATGTAATATATTGTTGAGCCTTCATATACCGGGTGAAGATCATGGCGTGCCAGCTGCACACAAGAACAATATCGGCATGGTGTTCATTTGTTGGAGCAGCCCATACAGCTGGATGGCGTGCGAGAGAAGCACCTCTAGATTTTGGAGAGAGAGCGCATGGTACGCTCAAGAAGAGCACACGTCCACGGTCTTCATAAACACGGCCACCGTGCAGTACACCATGTCGTCCGAGGTGCGCCACTAGCTGTACGTCCCCGGACTCTCTGATCCGCGGCGGCCTGGATCATCGTGCACGGGTATATCCTCATCAAGAGCTTGTGGTTGTGTACGTGCGCGTGCAGAGAGCTAGCTTGCCGTCTATTGACGTGCACACGTACACATGCTTGCCGACCGAGCTTCTGGCTGTTCCAGCGCATGACGATGGTAGTGGAACCGAAAGAGGTGCACGTTGCACAGACTCTCTTCTCTCTTCTCACGAGTTGGAGAGCACAAGGACGGTCGACACCGATAATGTTGCGACTGCATGCAGTAGAGAGGCTCCGACGATGACCCTGATCGTGGTCGTTTCCCGACTCTGAGGAGGCCACTATCGACGAGGTTGGCCACATCGATCTCCTCATAAAGTATATCCGATGAAGATACATACATATATATATATATATATATATATATATATATATATATACACACACACACACACACACACACACACACACACACACACACATACATACATACACACACACACACACACACACACACACACACACACACACACACATTTATACTTCAACTTCGAGGACGAGAAACCTCTGGTGGCGGCGGACCCATGCCACAGAACCAGGACTCCCTACCGCTCGGCGCAGGGCCATTGACATAGTGCCCGAGCACATCGAGTACATCGAGTACCAGTTCAAGTGATGATCCAGGGCGTGCTGAGGGCCGGACCAACTGACGTGCACTGGTGTGGGATTGGTTAGCTGGTCATGCACTGGCGCTTGTTCCGTATGTCGAGACAGGGCTTGCATATTAGAGGTAGCTAGGTAAGGATTATATGAAGTAGCATCATCCCTCAAGTCAAGGACAATCTTGCTGATAGTTGGAGAAGAGTGACCTTTGCTTAGAAACTCTATGTGGAGATCATAATGATTAATATAATGAATCGAGGATTAAACAAGGAAAAATTGTCCAAACAAGGAGTCAAAGGGACGATGGACGAAAATTATAAATGTACATCTATATATTTCTATCAAGGATCCATTTATAAAAATATAGATTTAACAGGACATTTATTGCTATAATATTAACATATAGCTTCTCTATAGAAAGAGTAAAATATAAAGAGATATGTAACATTTTCGTTCTTGTTTTCTACTAAATGATTTTTTTTCTCCCGTAGCAACGCACGGGCATATTTGCTATTATATATATACCTAATCTATACCTAATAATAAAAAGGCAAAATTTCAGCCTATTTTTTTCGTCCATCCATTTTTTCCTAACTCTCTCTAACTACCGATAATGGAGAGAAATATGCGCAGACCCCTCTATCCCGTCACCTGAAAGTTCTGCTGGCAGGACAGGTGCATATTGGTTTTATAGGGGAAGTAGAGTTCTGGTACAGTATGCTTGGAAGATAAAAAAAGAAGAAACAAACAAGGAAAAAGAAATAGATTAGGAAAAGGAAACGTTGTGAGTGAATTATGAAACAAGGAGACGGAGGGGAGTAGCACATATATGATGAATTCTGATACAATATGTATTTGCAAGATAAAAAGGAACAAAGAAGGAAAAACACATATATGACAAATTCTGATACAGTATGGAGGGAAGTATGATAGAGTTCGGACACAATATGTGTTTGCAAGATAAAAAGGAAACAAATTAAAGAAGGAAAAAAATCACATATATGAATAGGATACAGTTCTACTACAGTATGTGTTCTTTTGCAAGATAAAAAAGAAGCAAAGAAGGAAAACAAATCGATAAGATATCAAAGGAAACGTTCTGCTATCAAACAATTGTGAGGCGATCGAAGGCATGCAGATAAGCTTGCGGTGAGTTGAAGAGACATGTACGTACGCGTGCAATTATGTTGGTGGAGACGTCGGGGTGGTGTAGAACTGTAGAGGCCGTCAAAGCACTCAGTATAGACGGCCGTCTGCCTGCATGCACGCACCCTGAGCCTGCTCGCGGCCACCTCGCCGCTGTGTGTGGCCGCCCACGCCGCCGCTTCGACTGCCGTTTGGCAATCTTTGTGTCATCTGTTCGTGCACGCCGCCCCACACAGTGGCCATCGAGCCCACCCACGCGCGGCCGTCCACACCTCCGGTGCAGTCCATGCATTCGAGTTCATCTGTACCACCTAGCCTAGCTGCTATTTCCACGTCAGCAATGTCTGCTGGTTGATCTGTCTGGTGTGCCGCGTGCAGGCGGCGGCCTCAAAGATGAAGCAGCAACACAAGTCAGGCCTCTGATCCTACCTGGCCAGTGGAAGTCCACCAAGCAGTGCCCCGTCTCACCAACAACGTGTGTGCATCGAACAAGCAGTGCCCCATCCTTGCCAACGTATGTGCGCATCGACTAAGGATATATATACTCCCTCCATATTCATAAAACTTGACGTTTTGGACAAGATTTGGGTCAAACATTAGAAACATAAACTATCAATTAACTTTTAAAGAGTAAATTGCACCGTAGGTACTTAAACTATTGGGTGGTTCTCAGATGGGTACTTCAACTGAAAAACGTAACAGCTAGGTACTTAAACTATTGTTGGTTCCCAGATAGGTACTCCAACTAAAAAACGTAACAGTTAGATAAATAAACTATAGGTGGTTCCTAGTCTATATCTATACCTATACCTATACCTAATACTTAAAAGGGAGAGGTTTCTCCCCACAGATTTTCGTCCGGCCCATTCTATTCTAGCCCACACTCAGCAGCCACCACTGCAGCCCATTCATTCTTCTGGCCCACTCAGCAGCCACTGGCTCACTCTAGCCACCCCCCACACGCATCCGGCCCATCAGGCCACCTGCGCTCAGGTCTGGCCCACCTACAGCCCAATCCGGCCACCAGTCATCCTCCCAATTTCCTGCAATACCCGGAAAAGGCCAAAAAAGTATTTGCCACGCACAGGAATCGAACTTTGGTCTCCAAGGTTCAAATGTTACTGACCTGCCACCACACCACACATGCCCAAGCGATGTGTAATGAAGTCTTTTGCTAATTATAAGGGAGATAAAACCTAAATCAAGTTTTAACCACACCATACAAGCCAGGTGACGGTTAATGAATTTTTTTTATTATTTATCATGGACGACACCATCATGCGTGGTAAGATGGTATTGCATATATTAGAATAAAAAAAATGTGACTACATATATTATATGTAATAACGTTTTCTCTTGAAAATTGAAGTCAACTAAACAAAGAACACAAGATTTTCTTGCTCTATTCCATTAGCCAACCAATTACTAGATAAAATCATAGCTTGCCAAATTTTTGATGCAGTAAGTTTGGTAGCTAACTAATTAAGCCCTAAAATTCTGAAAAAGTGACGAATACATAGGTCGTACGCCGAAATGCCGATCTGTACGTACATATGGCTGCTGCTACGTGCCGGTCAAAACGCAAGTACATACTCCCTCTATTCCAAAATGTCTATTTTCAGTTTTCATGCTAAAGTTTGACTTGATTTATGCAAAATATGTGTAATATTTATATCTCTAAATAAACTGATACATGCATGGTTGACATCACATCCAATTTGTTTTCAAGTGGGTTTTTTTCCAGTTTATAGCTTTTCCAACGGCTATTATTTTTTATTCAATTTTATTTTCATTGTCCATTCAAATAGTTTTTTATCTTTTCTTTCCAACGATCCTAGACATTTTTTCTATTTTTTCTTTTCACATGCATCCAATGTTTTTCTTTTTATAAAATTATAATTAACAAACATAAATAATAACTATAATATTATGGATCTTTGGCCGCTTGACCTGCCTAATCCAATCACTAATAAACAAATAACTCCACACTAAATTGTTGAGATAGTTTTGATAGGAATAAAAATTTTATTCTCATGCCTTATTCAATACAGCTTCTCTACAGCGGCTTCATAACATGTTTGACATAGTTCTTTGCTAAATGAGATTCTCTACTAGGCACTGGCTCTGCTTTGATAAGGGCTACCACGTGAAAAAATTGATATAGAACTTCGTCATAATCATCAATGGATAGGCCATCTTTGATATGACTGCAACTAAGCTTTACCAACTTTAATTAGAGATTACAACTTCATATTTTTTATGGGTCCTAAAAAGAAAGTTATGAAACTCAATAATTAACTGGCCAATACATGGATAGTATGAAAAAAGGTTATATATAATACAGTTACGACCAAACATTTGTCTACCTTACAATGGAAGAATTTTTCATTGAGATTGTATCTATATTCGATCAATAGAATATTGTCATATATTACCAATATTAACTTATATAATAAATGTTATGGAAATAATAAAATAAATTATAGATTTAAGTTTTATAGAAAGAGTAAAACATAACTAGACATGTAACATTCCTATCCATATTTCATAATACTCTTTAACGGTTTTTTTTCCCGTTGCAACGCACGGGCATGTTTGCTAGTAATACTTAAAAGGCAAAGGTTCCTCTCTCCTATTTTTTGGTCCGACTCTCCTCTAACTAACTCTTCTTTCAAGAAGAATGAAATAAAACCACCACTTATCTTATACTTAGTTTGGAATTGCAAAACCTTATTGGTAACTAGCGTTCATGATACCTAGACAATAGCCACCTAATAAACCGAGTCGATCTCTCCTCAATTTTTCATATGGTACAAATCTTATATTGCAGATAGTATTTTTTATGGGCCTTAGTATTTAATTAAAATATAGTTAAGATAAACCCAGATATTATGGCCCACGACGGGCAAAGTCCAATTTAAATTTTATTTTATATTTTTGGTCCGAATAGATAGGAACTATGATTTTGATCCGAAAAAGAACTCTTTAATCATAAATCTTGACATAAATTCTGAACTAAATAAAAAAGATAAACAGAAAGATCACACGAGACATGCAGATTTGGAAACCTGAGCAGCAACGTGTTCCTTTTTAGACTCTTGGCTTGACCCAAGCCAAAATAAATAAATAAATAAATAAATAAATATATGTTTCAATTCGGATCGGGTTGTTGTATATGTAAAAGAATTATACGCTCTCCTAAAAAATTAACCGGCACAAAAAAATCTATGCGACAACAAAATTCAGATCTACTTCGATCAAAAAAACAATCGGCAGGAAAAACAAATACACGACAATAAATCCAGATCTTACATAGGAAGTAGTACTAAGTACGCTTCTTAAAAGGATTACTTGATGAAAAAAATCAACCGGCAAAAAAAAAAAAAAATAAAATCTCCAGATGGAACTCTTACTCTGACAACAATATTAACGATATCAGACATTGTAGATTTTTTTTATGAGAACTCAGACACGCCGAGCAGCCAGCCACCTAGCCAAAAGTTACCCTCCACCATGATTTACTTTAAGAAATTGCCTGCTAGGTACGATCGTTTAATAAGGTTAGTTCTATATCTACACATCAAGGCGAGCCCGGCCACGACTCCATGATCCCCTCTAAGGCCGTGACCCGCGAGTCTGTATCGATCCAGGCCGGTCCGCCCACGACTCTTGAGTCTACGTCGGTCATAGCTGTCTCGTGGAAACATAAGCAGAGTTTGCGTCAAGGGACGAGCTCGCAGGAGGTTCTCATGGACGTCCTTAAGTGCACGTTTCGGATGTGTAGTTGTAGCTCCTCGGCTCTATGATCGTGCCACTCGCTCCATCATAGCGACGTCTGCTTAGGGTGCCGAATGGCCAACTCCTCATTGGCTTCGCATTCATGCCGCTCGCCACATCAGTAGGGGACTTCCAGCTCTCGTCCATTGATCTCTTCCACTTGCCTATGGATATTATCGGTGTCGCTCAGCTCGTCTCGCCCTCGCGTTTCTGGCTACCTCCTCAAAATTGTAAATTGAAAAATCAGAGCAAATGTCTTCACCACATTTTCTTCTCGCTTCTCCAATGTCCGCTAAGAGTCTCACCCTTGCATCTTCTATGTGGTGCTGTCATGGAAGTACGGGGACAACGATCTCGAGCAATATGTGTTGTCCTCCTTGTTGTCCACGCTATAGAACTAGAAACTGTTGGGAGCCACAGGTAATATCGCGAGCAATAGGATGGAGGACTCTGTGGCGCCATTGACCAGTGGGTGTACATCCATATCAATATAGGAAGATTATACAAGCTCATGAAAGGGGATGCTTGTGCCAAGCTCAACGAGATTGCTTAAAAATTTTCGATGTTCTGGTGTGCATTGGTCGAACTCATCACTTAGGATTGGTCATGACTAAATGTACTGTGATAAGAAAAACGTATTTTTCTCCCGTTGCAACGCACGGGCATTTTTGCTAGTAATATACAAAAAGAGAAAATAGTTAAAAATCACTGCATCTAAATAGTATACAAACAAACTAAACACTACGAATAAGTAATATAGACTGGCTGCTCACCACGTGTTATACTGTAGACTAAACAACTGGTCCACTCCACGAGGTGCGCGGCAAAGCCGCGCGTTTTTCTAGTCTCAACGAATTTTGAATGCTTGAGGCTCGATCATGCTACCTAGCCGACAACTTGAGAATAGTGTGGCAACTAAAAAAAATCCTACACCTTGATTAATGGCTCCATATATATATTTTTTTTTTGTGTTTCGTCCGGTGAGCCGACTAAGCAAAAGGCCGAGTATAACGTTGACTTGACTAGTTTGACTTCGTAAAAATTCCGTACAAGTGGCCACTGAGCGCGTTCATATTATACGTCCAGGTCTTTTGATTTTTTTTGTTGGGGGTGTGGGGTCTCATCTCATGCCTGTTCAGTGCAGTTTGTTTTCTAGCAGGGAAAAAAAAAAAGAAACATCCGGTTTCCCAAAAGGAGGGTAAAAGAAATGACCGCAAGGAGTGGAGAAAGTTGGTCCAAATATAGTAAATTTAATAATACCTCGGTAATAAGAACTTAATAAGAATAGGAAATTAATTCACCTCTCCGTCTCCGTAATTGTTTTTTGTTTGTTGTCGTTCTTGGTTGCACTAGAGCTACGGGGGAAAAAAATCAGAGAGCAATGCCTAAGCACCGTCCAATATTTGCAAACAAAATCGGACACATTTTTACAAGTGTTGTGAGCCAAAATGTCAGAGGTATAATTGGTTGGTAGCACTCTTTCATCCTAAATTATAGGTCGTTGACTTTTTAACATCATATTTGACCAGTCGTCCTATTTAAAAATTTATGCAAAATATCACTTCTTTTGTCGTGGCTTACTTTATCAATAAAAGTTCTTTAAGGATGACTTAAATTTAACTATATTTATATTATTTTTTAATAAGATGAGCAGCCAAACTTAATGTCAAAAAAGTCAAACAACTTATAATTTAGGATGGATGAAGCATATGGCTTATGATGAGGACACGCCTATGCTGCCCAAGAATTTGTCCCAATCTTGCACGGTGCACACAAAATTAACCTTTCCCAATTATCAAGCAACCTCTTCTCAGTTAGCCAGCAACATAAACAATGGTATATATTTTAAAAATAGGATGTGCTCTAATACCGTATGATGAATAGGAGGCAATACTGAATCAACAATATGCACGCTGTTTCTATGAGCTGGTAACACAACAAGAGTACTACGGGATATTTTAATTAGGCAATCACACCCCAACAGCATGGCACGTAGTAAATTTCAGAAACAATCTCGAGTCAAAATAGGATAGCCGCAAAAACCAATTATGTTGAATGTGTATCTCCACACAGACCAAACAAAATAATTGAGATGGCAAATAGCTCAGTTCAATCCACAAATAATTCTTGTAACGATAGATGATGAATTTGGCTTACAAAGATGCAATCCAAACCCTGGATAAGTCTTCCACCAGCGGCCCACGACAAACCACGATCAGAAGAGAGGGAACTCTAGGAATTCCAAGCGGGCGTCGAACTGCAGCAGTTCGATCACGCACTCCACACAAATCCTCGAAGGATCCGGATCAATCACCCCGACCAACTAGGGTTCCCGGCGGCGGCTCGGCGAGAGATAAACTCCACCAAATAAAATTCAATCTAATCTATTACATGACTGGACTGGCCAATATAATAAATGCACGCAGGCACCTGACTTGGTTTTGGGCTAGGCAATAAATTAATTATTAAACAAACTAACTGGCCCGACGTGGCCCAACCTGAACTTGACTATGGACTAACTCAGGTGCAGGCGGACACACCAGGACACAGATCAAAGGACGTAGCTCACCATCATATATGTAAATAATAAAATAATGCTTCAACATGATTGCCTGGTCCTGATTCAGGCACGTAATTAATTAACCAAACTCTTTAGAATAAAGATGCAACTTCAGATTATCTCAGCTTTACTTCCAGCACCAAGCCAAACTGATGCTTTCTTTTCTTTATTTGTTTTGACCAAATGAAGCCCTCCAAAACTGATATTTGGCAAAAAGCCCACCAGGAGTAAATATATTCTTCTTCATAATAACTTTTTGCTTCAAAGGAATAGACCCAAACTGAAAATACTTAATTTCCATACAATTCTCAATATTGTTGTGGCAGAACCTTCTAAATTATATGGCCCACAAGCACTGACCTTGTCCTTAAGACCTCAGTCAACCATGCTTATACACCATATAACCTAGAATGTTCCGTCGGGTGGATCCCCGATAAACCACAAACACTCGGGATCGATACTTACGGATACATCCCAGTATTACAACAGCTTTTATACAAAATACGAGTAGCGGAAGACTTACAATAACTTAATTTACAAACATTTTGTAAAACTTATACAAACGAGTAATATTACAAACGGCGGAAGTATCATTATATAACTTTATTACATTCACTCAACAAAAGGTGCCACGCCTGAGAGGCCACTCAATTCACTCTTCCTCGGACACTTCTTCAACAACCGTCATGCAGCAAGGGCCGTAGCACGCTTGCCCATGCGGTTCACACATGTGAGGGGTTGAACAAACCACGAGTACAAAAAGTACTCCGCAAGACTTACCCGACCAAAATTGGGGGAGAAGACTTCGGGGAATCTGAATTGGCTAATAGGAATCAAGGTGAGGCTTTAGCAAGATCAACAGAGACTCTTTTGCTAAAAAGACTAAGCCGATCCTTAATGTATCACTCACTTGTCATCCATAACCGAATTCAAAACTTTCCTTCTCACCCTTTCATAATTACTACGATGTTGGTACTTGGATCACGGCTCCCATATCGTGGAGCACACGACGATTCGAATCGCTTTATATACCCAATTTGGGGCTTCCTAGCCGCCGCGATGTATGCAAGACCAACATCTTACATACATCAACTCACGCCCGGATTTCTCCCTACCGTAAGCAGGTACAAGTACACCACCTCGCTACGGCCGCTCGGTCACTTCGGCGGTGCGCATCGTAGGATGGGCACACGCTACTTGTCCGTTCTAGTAAAAGATAGTCCAAGTGGAGTTTACCGTCATTAGCATGCGACTAGTACTATCCAATAACCTCATGATCCCCCGCGCCCAACAACGAGCGGTGCTTAACCGACACAAGTGGACGACACTACACGGGGGGCAATAGCCCCTCCCGATGCAAGTCACTCCACCGGCGTCTCGATTTACTCATCATCATGTCCTTGGGCGTGCCCCGACCCGGCCAAGGTGAGAGGTAGGCGACAAGCAACATCAAGTTTTCATAAATTCCCATCGGGGATCATTGTGATCACACCTTTTGTAAACAGTTTATCAAAACCCTATACTAGTAGCAAGACTAAGCGCATACTAAGCATTTCGAAATCAAAACAGGTATCTGAGGGCAATATATCAAGGTATGGTAAATGCATCAAGTAGGGTAACACACAACTCCTACACCTAATGCGGTATCATCACATGAAATCATAAAAACTTTTCGAAATACAAGGCGGGGTTTAAATGCATCCGGGGGCTTGCCTTGGGGCTCGGCGAAGTGAGGTGCGATTACCCAATCACCAGGATCAGATCCAACCTCTTCGGGGAACCGGAGATGGCTCAACTCCCTCCTCGAGATTCGATAGCTACACGATTGAGATGCATGATTACAATGCGGTAAATGAATGAACATGCGATAACGATGCATCAAACGTTAACCTATCTTGAGTACAACTTTCCTTCACGGTAACCTTACTCTAATGAGGTATAACTAGCGTCGGCGGCGGCGGACTAGTGATACGCAATCAACATGAAATGCCGAAGGTCATTAGGGTTAATGACCTAGGGTCATCACTCAATCCCAAAATCAAGCAACCCTAATGGTGATTAGAGGTGATTACTAATTTATTGATCATTTTCACAGTCGTTGAAAGCCGCTAATTAACTTGCTAATTAAAGATTAATTAAACCCTAATTAATCAAAGAATTAACTAATTAAACATTAATTAAAAGGGATTAATTAAGCTTAATACAAAACTTAATCAAAAATTAACCAAACTTCATAATTAAGCTCATTACCATCTAATTAGCACACAAAATAAATTTCATGATTTTTAGAGTTATATTTTAATTATTAAAAATCATGGAAGTTGCATTTATTAATTAAAGGAGCAAATTTTTACCACCAACAAAAGTTACTGAAAAAAACAGAGGTTAGCATTTTTCATTGATAGAGCATATTATGGAGAGCACTCACATATTTTTATTACATTTTTATCTGCCCAAAATAAATTAACACAAAAAGATGAAACTCAGCTTTTGGAAATTAAATTAGAAAAAGAAAAAGCATTTCATTTCTTCTTGGACCGCCTTTGTGCGGCCTGGATGGCCTGCTCGGCCCACGCCCGTGTGCGGCGCTTGCAGCCGCTGCGACTCTCCCCCTCTCTCTCTCGCCGGTGGCCCCGCCTGTCAGCCTCCCTCTCTTCTTCCTCCTCCCTCTTTTCTCCGGCCGACGAAGGCGACGGCACGGTGGCCGGCGGTTCTCACCGACGACACCTCCTCTCGCTCATCCAACCACACCAACGCACTCCCCTCTTCTTCTCAGCGTCCGACGAGCTACTACACGACCTTCCCCAACCACCGGAGCGCCGCACGCCGACAACTCCGGCGGCTCACCGGCGCCACGGTGATCGGCGAACGAGCTCACCGGAGCTTCTCCGGTAGAACCAAACATAGCAACGTGATCTACAACTCAAGGCGAACACGGCAACCTACGAATACGACTCGGCTCCTCACCGGAGCACACCCGAGACGAGCATGCCCACGGCGGAGATCGGGCTCGCCGGTGCTGCAAGGGCGTTTAGGCCAATCACTTGGCGGCGTAAAGCGCAACCAACACCTCGAGATAGACTCGAGGGGAATTACCACAGCTTCAAAACAAAGGCACGACGAACTTGGAAACGATCGGAGAATGGATAGCGGCAGCGGCGGCGGCTACGGCGGCGTGAACCGATGAGCTCGTCGGCGTTACGGTGAAAAAGGATGATGCTGCGCAAAACAAGGAGTCGATCTTAATCGGTGGAGCTAGGCGAATTTGTAGAAGCAATCGGTTGGGCTCGGAACGCTCGGACGAGCGCCGGCAAGGGTTGAGAGCTCACGGCGGCGGCGCTTTTGACAGGAGAACAAGAAGATGAGGCGGTCGGGCTACTCCGACCGTTGCAAACGGCGGCGACAGTGGCTCGGGACGACGCGCAAGGAGGTTGCGGAGCTGTGTGCAAGTGCAATCGAACGGTGATGCGGTGTGGATCGAGAATTGCGCAGCGACGGCGGTGAACGGCAATGGTGGCGGTGAAGAAGAAAAAAGGCGTCGGCGTCGGCGGCTTGGGGCATATATAGGGCAAGGAAGAAGGTTGGACAAAGTGGACGGGGAGCTTCGCGACGTCGATGAGCTGGTCGGCCAGCCGTGAAACCCGGAACGGCCGAGAACCCACGGCGGCCGCCGGCCGCCGTCCGGCATGGGCGCCGAGCGGTGGCATGCACCCCCCACAATAGAACTACCGTAGCGGTGCCACCTTTTCTCTCAATTTCAAAATTATTTTTTGAGTTGAACTGTTCAAAAAAATATCCCAAAATACCAATTGTGTAACTTTTCCAGCTCTACAACTTTGATTTAAGGAGTTTGGGCAGATTCCAATTAGTTTTTGAATTTGAACATCAAATTTGAAAAGGGGATAAAACCCTATCTTTTGGGATTTCAAAATTACTTTCAAATTTTGAATAAAAGATGAAAATCTCCAAAAATAAAAGTTGTTCCATTTCTCAATGTCTACAACTTTCATTTAGGAAATTTTTCATGAAACCCAATACTTTTTGAATTGCAGTTTAAAACTCAAAAGGGGACAATTTGAAATTCAAATTACTTTTTTTGAAATTAATCCAAATTTTATTCAAAAACTTGAAAAACTTTGTATACCAAAGTTGTAGAGCTCAAAGAGATGCACAAACTGTATTTTGGAATTTTTCCCAAATTTTGAATATTTTGAGGTGAAATTATGAAGGGGGTAAAAACACTTTCAAAATCTCCCTTTTTTTGAAATGATTTTCAAATTGAATCTTTGGGCAAATAAATTATGATGATGTGGCACTTTTCAAACCCAACCAATAGTACACTTTCAAAGTACAAAGTTCATACTTTGAAATAGTGCTATTGGTTAGCAACTTTTATTTAGAAAATTAATTACAATTAGCTCACCAAAATTGAAAGTGAAATTCAAAACCCAACACTTAGCCCTCAAGCTAGGGTTTAGGATTTTGAACTCCAATTTCAAATTTGGTTCTTCATTGTACCTCACTTGACTTGTAAAACATTTTTGAGATGTGAGTTAAAGTTAGCCAAGCACTAGCAAACATCAAGATTGATTTTAATTGATTACTTTTATTGATAAAAGTAAACATGTGAGCAGGATTCAAATTATAAACATAAGCACATGTAATACAAAGGAGCTCAAACAACACCCTAGAATCGTAAACTCATTTTAATTGTTTGAATTAGGGTTTTCTAATCATGAATGCTCATGCAATGATGATGATGACATGGCGGGGTTTTGCTTAACGTAACACAGGGGTGTTACATTATATTCCCTTAAAAGGAATCTCGCCCCGAGATTCAAAGCTTAGGGCTAAGTAATGGAAAAGGAAATGTATCAAGTAGATACATCTTACATTGTTTCATAAGGGAGGTAGAAGGTTCATATTACAAGTCTCATATTTTTGGAAAGTCACGATTGTTAGAAACCAACCATGACTTAGGAGAAAGAAGGAAGAAACTCCAGGAAAGTGTTCATTCAAGAATTCCTCCGATTCCCAAGTTGCTTCATCCTCGAATGCTGATCCCATTGAACTTTATAAAATCTTCTTATGTGCCTGCGGGTGACTCGATCCTTTCGATCAAGAATTTTGACTGGATACTCTGCGCATTTCAGATCAGGTTCAATGCGGAGACCTTCGATGTCGATGACTTTGTGCGGTACTTGCAAACATTTCTTCAATTGGGACACATGAAATACATTGTGCACCAAAGTGACAATTGCTCAGGTAGGTTTAGGCGATATGCTACTTTTCCACACCTTTCAGCAATCTGAAATGGACCAATATATCGGGGCGCCAGTTTACCTTTTACCCCGAAACGGTCGACACCCTTACTTGGTGACACTTTTAGATATACATAGTCTCAATTTCAAACATCAATGGTCTTAGGTAAACTTATCGGCATAACTTTTTTAAATGCGGACCGAGCTATTTTTAAATTTTCTTGAATACGTTTTTACTTTGGCTTGATTCTTTAACTAGATCAACACCGAAGAACCATCTTTCACCAGGGCTCGAGACCGGTTGAGTGGAGTACGGCATCGACGGCCATATAAAGCTTCAAATGGTGCCATTTTGATACTCTCTTGATAACTGTTATTGTAAGCAAACTCGGCTAATGGCGTGCTTTGCTCCCAATCACGAGGAATAAGTCAACACACACGATCTTAACATATCTTCAAGAATTTGATTCAACCTTTCGGTCGACCATCGGTTTGCGGATGATAAGCGATCTTTGTGCAACAGAGTAGTACCCATAGTTTCATAAAACTTACGCCAAAAATTGAGCCATAAATTGAGTACCTCGGTCGGTGACTATACTTTTTGGAATCCCGATGCGGACACATTACTCGGTCTATATATAATTGAGCATATTGAGGTGCTCTATATTTCTTCTTTTTACTGTCAGTGTCCACATGTTCAGGTGCATACTGTGATAGCTGACTAAACAGGTTCACATATTGCACCACTGATCGACCACCTTGTTTTATTGCTAGAAACTCTTCCGGCTTGGCTTGCATCACTCCGTCGGGAATAAAATCTTGACGGAAGGCATCTTGAAACATAGCCCAAGTGACTTGTTGTCCAATTGGGTCGACGTGCAAGGAAGTTTGCCCACCATGCGGATGCAGGACCTCTCGGTTGTTGGGCAAAAGCAAACTTGGGTTTCAACAAGTCGGGACAACCCTCTAGCGAGGTCAAACTTTAGATTTATAATACTGAAGCCGGTCATTAGCTTCTAGTGGTTCCTCAGCCCTTGTGAACCTTTGGCGGGGACGAGTTTTGATGAAGTCGCATATGTGATTTCGTCGTGATTTACGGCGACCATGATTCTCATGTGGGGCATCACGATTTTGCTGACTCATTTCCCGTAACATACGGGCATTCTCGATGGTGGCATGGACTAAAGTCGCCACGGCCGATAAGGGGCGGTGGTGCTTGTGGTGCCCGAGGGACCTCACCCCTCTCTTGTGAAGAACCAAAGACGAGTGTTGCCGGACATCTGTTATAGACGAGATCATATTTATTCACAAGCAAAGCCTATAAGATTGAGATCCTTAGGGCTAGCAAGAATAGGATTGATTTTACTTAGCCCCACCACTTGTTATCGGGGGGATATGATTCTTTAAACAAGTGAATTAAACATGATGCATGATCGGACCTACGGATCAATCAAAAGACTTTTTGAACTTAGCATAAGCATTCTTTTAATAATATAGGGCAAAAAGAAAACAACATGATACTCCGCTTAAACTCTTTTAAATAGCACCTAGAAAGGCTACTAGAAAGAATTAAGACGGAGCAGAAGTAATTTGGACCAAACCACCTTTAACTTTTGGATCCAAAACATTTTGAAGTTTTTCGAAAAGTAATCTTGTGAGTATCTTTGTAAATACCGCTCGATACCCTTCGTGGCGAGAACCTTCTAAATTATATGGCCCACAAGCACCTGACCTTGTCCTTAAGACCTCAGTCAACCATGCTTATACACCATATAACCTAGAATGTTCCGTCGGGTGGATCCCCGATAAACCACAAACACTCGGGATCGATACTTACGGATACATCCAAAGTATTACAACAGCTTTTATACAAAATACGAGTAGCGGAAGACTTACAATAACTTAATTTACAAACATTTTGTAAAACTTATACAAACCGAGTAATATTACAAACAAGCGGAAGTATCATTATATAACTTTATTACATTCACTCAACAAAAGGTGCCCTGCCCAGAGGCCACTCAATTCACTCTTCCTCAGACACTTCTTCAACAACCGTCATGCAGCAAGGGCCGTAGCACGCTTGCCCATGCGGTTCACCTGCAACAGGGGTTGAACAAACCCTGAGTACAAAAAGTACTCCGCAAGACTTACCCGACCAAAATTGGGGAGAAGACTCGGGAATCTTTGGCTAATAGGAATCAAGGTGAGGCTTTAGCAAGATCAACGAGACTCTTTTGCTAAAAAGACTAAGCCGATCCTTAATGTATCACTCACTTGTCATCCATAACCGAATTCAAAACTTTCCTTCTCACCCTTTCATAATTACTACGATGTTGGTACTTGGATCACGGCTCCCATATCGTGGAGCACACGACGATTCGAATCGCTTTATATACCCAGCTGGGGCTTCCTAGCCGCACGATGTATGCAAGACCAACATCTTACATACATCAACTCACGCCCGGATTTCTCCCTACCAGAACAGAGGTACAGTACACCACCTCGCTACGGCCGCTCGGTCACTTCGGCGGTGCGCATCGTAGGATGGGCACACGCTACTTGTCCGTTCTAGTAAAAGATAGTCCAAGTGGAGTTTACCGTCATTAGCATGCGACTAGTACTATCCAATAACCTCATGATCCCCGCGCCCAACAACGAACGGTGCTTAACCGACACAAGTGGACGACACTACACCAGGGCAATAGCCCCTCCTGATGCAAGTCACTCCACCGGCGTCTCGATTTACTCATCATCATGTCCTTGGGCGTACCCCTGACCCGGCCAAGGTGAGAGGTAGGCGACAAGCAACATCAAGTTTTCATAAATTCCCATCAGGGATCATTGTGATCACACCTTTTGTAAACAGTTTATCAAAACCCTATACTAGTAGCAAGACTAAGCGCATACTAAGCATTTCGAAATCAAAACAGGTATACAGGGCAATATATCAAGGTATGGTAAATGCATCAAGTAGGGTAACACACAACTCCTACACCTAATGCAAAGTATCATCACATGAAATCATAAAAACTTTTTCGAAATACAAGGCGGGGTTTAAATGCATCCGGGGCTTGCCTTGGGGCTCGGCGAAGTGAGGTGCGATTACCCAATCACGGGGATCAGATCCAACCTCTTCGGGAACCGGAGATGGCTCAACTCCCTCCTCGGATTCGATAGCTACACGATTGAGATGCATGATTACAATGCGGTAAATGAATGAACATGCGATAACGATGCATCAAACGTTAACCTATCTTGAGTACAACTTTCCTTCACGGTAACCTTACTCTAATGAGGTATAACTAGCGTCGACGACGACGGACTAGTGATACGCAATCAACATGAAATGCCGAAGGTCATTAGGGTTAATGACCTAGGGTCATCACTCAATCCCAAAATCAAGCAACCCTAATGGTGATTAGAGGTGATTACTAATTTATTGATCATTTTCACAGTCGTTGAAAGCCGCTAATTAACTTGCTAATTAAAGATTAATTAAACCCTAATTAATCAAAGAATTAACTAATTAAACATTAATTAAAAGGGATTAATTAAGCTTAATACAAAACTTAATCAAAAATTAACCAAACTTCATAATTAAGCTCATTACCATCTAATTAGCACACAAAATAAATTTCATGATTTTTAGAGTTATATTTTAATTATTAAAAATCATGGAAGTTGCATTTATTAATTAAAGGAGCAAATTTTACCACCAACAAAAGTTACTGAAAAACAGAGGTTAGCATTTTTCATTGATAGAGCATATTATGGAGAGCACTCACATATTTTTATTACATTTTTATCTGCCCAAAATAAATTAACACAAAAAGATGAAACTCAGCTTTTGGAAATTAAATTAGAAAAAGAAAAGCATTTCATTTCTTCTTGGGACCGCACCGGATGGCCTGATGGCCTCGCTGCCCACGTGCCCTTGCGCTTGCGCGCGGCTCTCCCCCCTCTCTCTCTCGGGCCGACAGGGTGGCCCCCTTTGTCGGCCTCCCTCTTCTTCCTCCTCCCTCTTTTCTCCGGCCGACGAAGGCGGCAAGACGGTGGCCGGCGGTTCTCACCGACGACACCTCCTCTCGCTCATCCAACCACACCAACGCCTCCCCTCTCTTCTCCCGCGTCCGACGAGCTACTACACGACCTTCCCCAACCACCGGAGCGCGCACGCCGACAACTCCGGCGGCTCACCGGCGCACGGTGATCGGCGAACGAGCTCACCGGAGCTTCTCCGGTAGAACCAAACATAGCAACGTGATCTACAACTCAAAGGCGAACACGGCAACCTACTTAATCACGACTCGGCTCCTCACCGGAGCACACCGGGAGACGAGCATGCCCACGGCGGAGATCGGAGCTCCCCGGTGCTGCGGCGTTCGGCCAATCATCGGCGGCGTAAAAGCGCAACCAACACCTCGATAGACTCGAGGGAATTACCACGGCTTCAAAACAAAGGCACGACGAACTTGGAAACGATCGAGAGAATGGATGACGGCGGCGGCGGCGGCTACGGCGGCGTGAACCGATGAGCTCGTCGGCGTGCGGGTGAAAAGGATGATGCTCGCGCAAAACAAGGAGTCGATCTTAATCAGTGGAGCTAGGCGAAAGCCGTAGAAGCAATCGGTTGGGCTCGGAACGCCGGACGAGGCCGGCAAGGGTTGAGAGCTCACGGCGGCGGCGCTTGGACCGGAGAACAAGAAGATGAGGCGGTCCGGGCTACCCGACCGTTGTAAACGGCGACGAGTGGCTCGGGACGACGCCAAAAGGAGGTTATGGAGCTGTGTGCAAGTGCAATCGAACGGTGATGCGGTGTGGATCGAGAATTGCGAGCGACGGCGGTGAACGGCAATGGTGGCGGTGAAGAAGAAAAAAAGGCGCCGACGCCGGCGGCTTGGGGCATATATAGGGCAAGGAAGAAGGTTGGACGGTGGATGGGGAGCTTCGCGACGCCGATGAGCTGGTCGGCTAGCCGTGAAACCCGGGAACGGCCGAGAACGGCCACGGCGGCCGCCGGGCCGCCGTCCGCATGGGCGCCGAGCAGGCGGCATGCACCCCCCCTCGTAGAACTCTCGTAGCGATTGCCACCTTTTCTCTCCAATTTCAAAATTATTTTCAACAGTTGAACTGTTCACAAAAAATATCCCAAAATACCAATTGTGTAACTTTTCCAGCTCTACAACTTTGATTTAAGGAGTTTGGGCAGATTCCAATTAGTTTTTGAATTTGAACATCAAATTTGAAAAGGGGATAAAACCCTATCTTTTGGGATTTCAAAATTACTTTCAAATTTTGAATAAAAGATGAAAATCTCCAAAAATAAAAGTTGTTCCATTTCTCAATGTCTACAACTTTCATTTAGGAAATTTTTCATGAAACCCAATACTTTTTGAATTGCAGTTTAAAACTCAAAAGGGGACAATTTGAAATTCAAATTACTTTTGAAATTAATCCAAATTTTATTCAAAAACTTGAAAAACTTTGTATACCAAAGTTGTAGAGCTCAAAGAGATGCACAAACTGTATTTTGGAATTTTTCCCAAATTTTGAATATTTTGAGGTGAAATTATGAAGGGGGTAAAAACACTTTCAAAATCTCCCTTTTTTTTGAAATGATTTTCAAATTGAATCTTTGGGCAAATAAATTATGATGATGTGGCACTTTTTCAAACCCAACCAATAGTACACTTTCAAAGTACAAAGTTCATACTTTGAAATAGTGCTATTGGTTAGCAACTTTATTTAGAAAATTAATTACAATTAGCTCACCAAAATTGAAAGTGAAATTCAAAACCCAACACTTAGCCCTCAAGCTAGGGTTTAGGATTTTGAACTCCAATTTCAAATTTGGTTCTTCATTGTACCTCACTTGACTTGTAAAACATTTTTGAGATGTGAGTTAAAGTTAGCCAAGCACTAGCAAACATCAAGATTGATTTTAATTGATTACTTTTATTGATAAAAGTAAACATGTGAGCGAGGATTCAAATTATAAACATAAGCACATGTAATACAAAGGAGCTCAAACAACACCCTAGAATCGTAAACTCATTTTAATTGTTTGAATTAGGGTTTTCTAATCATGAATGCTCATGCAATGATGATGATGACATGGCAGGTTTTGCTTAACGTAACACAGGGGTGTTACAATTGTCACTAGCTGAAGTAACTTGAGGAACCATGGGTTCATCATCCTCTCCCCCTTGAAGCAAAGCCGCCCCTCGGCTTTGAGATAAATTCAAAAGCTTCTTTGCTGACTTGATCAGTGCCACCAATTATAGGCTTGCTGTGAGTAACCGAAACATTTTTATTATTACTCTCCCCCTTGATGTTGTTGCTGGAGCAACCAAATGGCATAGCAACATCTTTTAAAGAATCTGCAGCTATACTATTAGAAACACTACTATCAATTTCTCGGACAGGAGCGTCATGAGTCTCTTGTGTAGCAGGATAAAACTCAAATGGCTTTGCATCAGCAAAGCTTTCCTTTCGGCATGTCCATTGGAATTTGATATACCTTGCACTTAATTTCACCGATTGTAGAAACCATATCTGGAACGCCCTCCATACCATTTATAGTTATTGAAGCTGGGGTAATCACATCATTGTTGCATAAATTTCCCGGTGCAATAATTCCAGCACTTACAAATCACATCATTCTCTCCCTCTTGAAGCAAAGCCGTCCTCGGCTTTGGTTTAATTTCAACAACCTTTTTCTTCACTTTCACAGAGCAAACACCTCAGCCTTAATTGCAACCCCACGTTGAGATCTTAATCATATATACGCAATTGTCACTTCACTTGAGTTGCGTATTATCTTGTTCTTGTTTGTGTTCTTCGATTCGCGGCGAGGGATTAGCCTTCTTGGCGAGGTCAACCGGATTGTGACACGGTTGATAACCGAGAAGACGTGGTGCTAAGGTTGCGGGGTTCGGTCTTTGTGATCTAAAGCCGGATCGGTGTGTCGCTCTCCGACTAAATCGATAGTTATCTTGAACCCGACGGAAGATCGGGAATCACGTCCCCATCAAGTGGTATTCAGAGCTTAAGGTATACCATCAGGTTCGAAGTTATCCCTTAGTTTGTGTTTTATCTTCATCCTATAATCCACGGCCATAATTGTTTTCCATCCTAGAGCCCGCCCACGCCATAGCCTTTACATAATTTAGTTTCAGAGTTCGTTGTATTGAGTTTGTGTCCTAGGTCAACGTCTTATTGCTGGTTTAGATCGTGTTCTTCTCTAATTTGTGTTGATCCCTCCATCCGCAACCATTATATATCATCATCGATTTGCATCTTGTGTCCACATAAAACTCTGATTTGGACAGCCTACCTTAAAACAGTCGTAACTTTTTCATCCAAACTCGAAACGTGGCGAATTTTATATCTACGGAGAACGCCAGAAAATTTTAGATTTGTTTCATCCCAGCAAAGCTGGGTTCGCAAAAATTAGATTTGCGAAATTCAATCAGCAAAATCGAGTTTTTGGGCCCATAAATTTTGATGTTATTTTGAGAGCACAATACTTATTTTCTATACACCACATCTTTTATCCAATTGAGCTCAAATTTTTTATGGTTTGTTCTTGTGTGTTTCCAACTGAAATATAGCAGAGCGTTGTCCCTTCATAGTAACAACAATGCCATCACTGTTTATTTCTCTTGCCATCATAGATAAGCCATCGACGAATCATCTCGTATCATCAATTTTGATTTCAGGCATGAAGTTCATATGAAGAAACACTAGAATGCAGCATCGATGTAGAAGAAACATCAACACTCTCATGTACAGCTGTGGGTTCAGGAACTTCAACCTTTAGCATCAAGCGAGAGTCTTTGCGTAATTCTTTAGAACTATCAATTGGCTTGGGAGCTATAAATTTGTCAAAAGCGGCAACAACTTTGTCAACAAGTAGCATCAACGGCCTTTCTCATTGCATCATAAACAAAGTGTCGCCGCAACACAAACGTCATATCTACCCATGTCCGACAAGGGTCATCCACATGAAGCCACCACTGCAAAACATCTTTAGCAAATGTTTCTTACGCATAATACATCTTTGTGACTGAATTAAATCCACGGCCCTCAAAGAAACTCTCCATGGCATCTTGCCAAACATAGTATTCATGGGAACTTGTTTCGAGAGATAGCTTTGGCATAAATTTCATCTCATCAAGCAAAGAAATTGGATCCATCAAAAATCAGTACCAATAATTCCAAAAGTACCGTGAGCAACCTGGATACCTGATACCACCTGATGAGGACACGCCTATGCTGCCCAAGAATTTGTCCCAATCTTGCACGGTGCACACAAAATTAACCTTTCCCAATTATCAAGCAACCTCTTCTCAGTTAGCCAGCAACATAAACAATGGTATATATTTTAAAAATAGGATGTGCTCTAATGCCGTATGATGAATAGGAGGCAATACTGAATCAACAATATGCACGCTGTTTCTATGAGCTGGTAACACAACAAGAGTACTACGGGATATTTTAATTAGGCAATCACACCCCAACAGCATGGCACGTAGTAAATTTCAGAAACAATCTCGAGTCAAAATAGGATAGCCGCAAAACCAATTATGTTGAACGTGTATCTCCACACAGACCAAACAGAATAATTGAGATGGCAAATAGCTCAGTTCAATCCACAAATAATTCTTGTAACGATAGATGATGAATTTGGCTTACAAAGATGCAATCTAAACCCTGGATAAGTCTTCCACCCGCGGCCACGACAAACCACGATCAGAAGAGAGGGAACTCTAGGAATTCCAAGCGACGCGTCCGAACTGCAGCAGTTCGATCACGCACTCCACACAAATCCTCGAAGGATCCGGATCAATCACCCCGACCAACTAGGGTTCCCGAGCGACGGCTCGACGAGAGATAAACCCCACCAAATAAAATTCAATCTAATCTATTACATGACTGGACTGGCCAATATAAATGCACGCAGGCACCTGACTTGGTTTTGGGCTAGGCAATAAATTAATTATTAAACAAACTAACTGGCCCGACGTGGCCCAACCTGAACTTGACTATGGACTAACTCAGGTGCAGGCGGACACACCAGGACACAGATCAAAGGACGTAGCTCACCATCATATATGTAAATAATAAAATAATGCTTCAACATGATTGCCTGGTCCTGATTCAGGCACGTAATTAATTAACCAAACTCCGTAGAATAAAGATGCAACTTCAGATTATCTCAGCTTTACTTCCAGCACCAAGCCAAACTGATGCTTTCTTTTTCTTTATTTGTTTTGACCAAATGAAGCCCTCCAAAACTGATATTTGGCAAAAAAAGCCCACCAGGAGTAAATATATTCTTCTTCATAATAACTTTTTGCTTCAAAGGAATAGACCCAAACTGAAAATACTTAATTTCCATACAATTCTCAATATTGTCACTAGCTGAAGTAACTTGAGGAACCATGGGTTCATCAGCTTAGCTAGAAGCGTTGGTTATAAATTCCTGTTGTTTGTTGTTTGGTTGCATGTCCTATCTTCTAAGCTCGGTTGGTGCTTTGGTGGATGTAAAAAAGGGTCTCCAAGTCAAGCTATATCTCCCTCTGTCTTAGAAAAAATTGTAATTTTAATGTAATATCCTAAGTTTGACCATTTATAAACTAGTAGGATGCCCTGCGCATTGTTGTGGGTATGAGTAAAAATGTAAGGAGTTTATAATAGTCAAAACTATGAATTAATAGATACATATATATATATGGATGTAGTAGGTCAATTGCGGATGTTGTATCTATTGACATGGTATAGATTATTTGAACTGGGCATCACCAAAATCTCATCTATACGTTTGTTTTGGAGGACCACATGTAATCCATGTGATATGCAGTTTTGTTAGTTTTTTTGCTTACAAATGAGTTTTTACTTAGAAATGGTTTAATTTTTTGTAAAAAGTTATTAAAATATATTCATGTGGGGTCTTGTTTTGAAGAGTTTATTGCGAGGAACACCATAGTGCAATTGGATTTTAATTATAATACTTGGTTTAGGCGCTATGACTTTTTCTCTATTTCAAAAGAAATAGCTAGTGGGGAATAAATGAGAGCCTTAGTGGAAGTAACTCCTCTGATGATGTCAGCTGACATCATTTTTGAACTCTCAACCAATCAGAATCAAGAGAATAGGCTAAAGAGGGGTTAAACATATAGGAGTTATAGATACCATTAGGTTGTTTACGAAAAGTGTTTTCATAATAAATTAAATTGGAGCCATAGATACCAATCCCATTCACTAAAAATTTAGTCAAAAGTGAACCACAACTAGTATGCAATTCATAGTTACATTCTTTTTATGACAGAATGAGTTCTAATATATTTTAAAGAATTATGAGATATAATAAGGTAAAATAAAAAGTTCAAGAGTATAATTATACAAAATAAAAATCACGTTCATAACCTTTATATTTTTATCTCATATAAGATGTCTTTATATAGGTAGTCGAACAATAACTCTTCTCAATTGAGGTAATGCGTAATGCGATACAATCAACCAAATAATGAGCCATTGCATACATCTAGTGGGACCTGATTGAGCTGATGCAAGCCAGACTAGGACATACAAGCATCCAATTAGACCCTAGCTTAGATTCAAATGATTTCATGGGATCAAATAATCAATCTTTCAATGATATTCTTAGGATACATTAGAGATCAATCTTTCAATTATACTCTTAGGATACATTAGAGAAGGGGAGCCATAATCGGTAGCCTCTCCCCGTACTGCAACTTACAGTATGGCAAAAACACATTTACAGTGTGCTTACTACTCCATCTATCCTAAATTACAAGTCATTTCAACTTTCTTGCAGAGTCAAAAACGTCTTAGTTTGAACAAATTTATATAATACAATGACGATATTTATGGTACCAAATAAGTATCACTAAATACATCACTCATTAAGTATATTTAATAGGGAGCATTATCTAGTGTAAACTAACTTTCCGTAAAAATTTATGCAAACCACAGTAAAAAAAAGTCGTCTAAATTCACTAAAAAATTCACACATTTAGATGATATGATGATACACAACCTTGCAAAATATCTTGTCTAAACTCGATTTCGTTTGTGAGATATAAAAATAACAAATTTCTACCAAATTATTTGGACATCTTTCCGGCTTGAAATTTATTATTTTTATATCTCACAAATGAAGTCGAGTTTCGACAAGATATTTTGCACAATTGTGTATCATCATATCATCTACATATGTGATTTTTTGGTGAATTTAGAAAACTTTTTTTTACCGTGGTTTGCACGTGTTTTTACGGGAAGTTAGTCCGCACTAGATAACGTTCCCATTTTAATATATCTATTTGATATCATAACGGTAATGATTCCCGTCGGACACGTCCGGCCCCCAACCCCGACGGACACGCGCCCTGCGTTCCTCCCCAGCGCTGACGGCGCCGACCTCCTCCCCAAGCGACGACGCCGACCTCTCCCGGCGAGCTCCTCCAGATAGGCCTCCTCCTCCTCTCTCGTCTCTCCCCTCCTCCTCCTCTCCAACTCGGCGAGCCTCCCCCTCTCTCCCTCAACTCCGGTGAGGTGTAGATCGCTGGCCGGGGGAAGGAAGGGAAGACAAGCGGTGGGGGAGGTAGGAGGGCGGTTTAGGGGCAGTGGCGGCGGGGGGGGGCGGTGGGCCAGGTCTAGGGCCGGGGCGAGGACGCCGGAGCTGGAGAAGGAGGTGGCGGGGGGAGAGGAAGGGCGGCCGCCCGCTGGCGCTAGGGTTCGCCGGAGCTCCGGCGAGCTAGGGCCGCGGCCCTTGCTCGCCGGAGCTCCGGCGAACCATAGCGCCAGCGGGCGGGGCGGTGGCGGGCGGCGGGGGGAGGACGCCGGAGTGGCGCGTCGCAGGTTGGGACGGCGTCCGGGACGCACGCCGGCGTCCGGACGTCCCGGCGCTGACATTACCCATATCATAAATTTTTATAATTTTCTCTATAATATTGGTTAAATTTGAGATGTTTTAATTTTCTAAAATATCAGAGTGATCTATAATTTAGAATGGATGAGTACTTCTTTGTACAGGGTGAGTATACATAAACGTCGACATCTTTGGTGCTTTTCTTATTTTATAAAAAAAAATGGAGACGACGGCTAGGTTCGAAAAACTTCAAGCTGTATGTATGCTCTGAAAGCCTGAAGTCCAGACTCAGTGAAATTGCTGCGAAGTTTTCACAAACGCATCCGGTAAAACTTCCTCAGCACCTGCACCCGTCTGCATCTTCAATTCGTCGAACTGCATAGGAAGCTACTACAATACATACTCTACTTGTCGAGGTGCCGTCGACTTCTACACGTCGACGAGACGATTCTCCTCCAATAGAATACGCCTTATGTCATTTTTTGTTTTCATTCACGACTTGTCAATCTGACAAAGGAGGACACTTGCATTCACTTGACACGGTCTAAATCCTCTGGTTCACAATCTCTTTAGAGGATGCAGGCAAAGATGTCAAAGGAAAGGAATTATCTGATTAGTATTATACTAAATCAAAGGAAAGTACTATAAATTACGGCCAAGATACTCTTGCCGTAACAAACTTTCGCCTTTAGAATCATTCCAGCCTCGGCGACGACGACGAAGGGGGAACAAAGCTTGCTGCTCCTTGCGTTCCCACGACGACTGCGTCCATGGAGCGCGTGCCGGAGGACGCTGGGCAGGAGAGGGTCATGGCAGCCGCCAAGCAGATCTTAAAGAGCCTGGCTGTGTCCAAGAACGCCGCCGACGACATGATGCACTTCTTGTCCACCTTTGACCCGCGCCTGCACCCGCTCTCCTCTCCGGAGACAGCCGAGGAGGAGGCGTCCGGCGGCGGTGATGACGATCGAGAAGAAGAGGAGGAGATCGCCGCCGCGGAGGAGGTCATCCTCCGGTGCAACTCCTCGTCGCCGTCCTCCGGGGTGATCGCGGACTACCTGTACGCCGTCGACGACGCCATCGCCGCGTCCGGTCGCTCGGCCCGCGCCGCCGCCGCCGTGCACGCCGCCATGCCGCGCCTGGAGGAGGAGGCGCGCTCCCTGCTCTCTTCCTCGCCCTCCCTGCGGCGGCTCTCGCTCTCGTCGGACGACCTCGGCGACGCGACGCCCGACGCGTCCCCGCGCCACGGCTCGCTCTCCCCCCGACCGCCGCGGCCTCCGTGGGCGCCGTCGCGGCACGCATGCTGCGCGCCGGGTACGGCCCGGAGCTCGCGAAGGTGTACGTGGCCGCCCGCCGCGACGCGCTCGCGGAGGCCGTGGCGCAACTCGGCGTCGAGGCCGTCGCCATCGAGGAGGTGCTCCGGATGGAGTGGTCGGCGCTCGACCAGAAGATGCGGCGGTGGAGCCACGCCGTGAGGGCCGTGGTCAGGACCTTCCTCGCCGCCGAGCGCCGGCTCTGCGACGAGGTCTTCGCGTCGGACGAGGACCTCGGCCACGAGTGCTTCGCCGACGTCGCCAGGGGCTGCGTCCTGCAGCTGCTAGCCTTCGCGGACGCGGTCGCCGTGTCGCCGCGCGCCACCGAGAAGCTGTACCGCACGCTCGGCATGTACGAGGCGCTCACCGACGTGCAGCCGGAGCTGGAGGCGCTCTTCCCCGACGACGCCGCGCGCGAATTCTTCGCGGGCGAGGTCTCGAGCACCGTCCAGCAGCTGGGCTCCACCGTGCGCCACACCATCGAGGAGTTCAGCCACGCCATCCACGGCGAGGCGTCGCGGAAGCCCGTCCATGGCGGGGAGATCCACCCCATGACCCGCTACGTCCTCAACTACTGCGGCCTCCTCGCCGACTGCCGCAGCACCCTGGACGCGGTCCTCGGCGACGCCGGCCTCGACGACGCCGACGGCGCCGCCGCCGCCTCGACGCCGTCCGCCCGCTGCATCCGCGAGCTGCTCACGCTGCTGCTGCGCAACATGGACGACAAGTCGCGGCTGTACGACGACGCCGGGCTGCAGAACATCTTCCTCATGAACAACCTCTACTACGTGGTGCAGAAGGTGCGGGAGTCCCCGCCGCTGCGCGAGCTCGTCGGCGACGACTGGCTCCGGCGGCAGCGCGGCCTGATCCGGCAGTTCGAGACGGGCTACCTCCGGGCGTCCTGGACCGCCGTGCTGTCCCAGCTGAGGAGGGACGACGGCGCGTCGTCGAGGCCGCCGGCCGGGCACAGGCCGCCGGCGGGCCCGTCGGCGAGGCCCTTCAACGCGGCGTTCCAGGAGCTGTACCGGACGCAGACGGCGTGGAAAGTGGCGGACGCCCAGCTCCGGGAGGAGCTGCGCATCACGGTGTCGGAGCGGCTCATCCCGGCGTACCGGGCGTTCCTCGGGCAGGGCGGCAGGTACCCGGCGAGGCACGTCAAGTGCAGCCTCGAGGACCTCGAGGAGTACATGCTGGACTTCTTCGAGGGCGTGCAGAAGTTTGTCAGGTGGTGATCGCCGCGTCGCCGGAGCAGAGGATCATCGATTCGCCATCCGTTGGGAGTTTGGGACGCGCGTGCATCGTGAATTCGTGGTGATTTGCGTTCCAATCTAGCTCATGATACTTCGATGCTGTAGCATTTGGTTTCCCCTCTCTTCTACTCCTAGGTTCCTTTGTCTATTTTCACGTCAAATCACAGATTACTGACTTGCAGATAGATGTAAATACGCATCAAACTCAGGAGTGTATATATCCTACTCTGTTCTTCGACTGATCATGATTTTGCTGTGGTTGTTATTGGAAGTTAAAAAGGAATTCTTCAGGACCTGCGCATTAGCCAACTTGCCAACGTATAATTTGCTATCAGGCCATGATCAACGCGGTGGGCCGGGGATTTTTTTTATTCCTTTTTTAAGTAATTGTAATCATAATCCTGTAAAAAAACATATTGCACGCCATGACCTCTTTGGTCGCGCCAGCCCGCCTGGCGTGACCAAACCACTGTGTCACGCCGATTGCATGTGGCGTGGCAGGGGTCGGCCACACTTGGCGCCGGCTGCCGGCCGCATGCCGGCGTGTGAGTTGGGGGGCCCACCCGGTCGCGCCAACGCGGGCGGGCGTGACGAGCTGTCACGCCCGGCGGGCTGGGCGCGACGGGATCTAGGGTTTCGCGGCCGAAGGCCCATCCCAGCAAGGCCCGCCACGCCCAGCCGTGCCTCGGCGCGACAGCGGATTTCCGGCTATAAAGTCCCTTTTCCCACGGTCTCTCTCCCTCTTCTCTCATTTGCTTTTTCCTTCTTCACTCAGGATCCCTTCACTCGTGAGGTGCACTGTTCTTCCTCCCTTCTCTCCTCCTTTTCTCCCATTTTCTCCATTGAAGTGACATAGATTGTTTGAGCACTATTGGTTGAAAGCATTTGGTCTTTGAGGTAAGACTCCCCCATCCTATCATGTTTTTTCTTGGTTTACACTTTGCTTTGGTTTACCTTTGCTTTTTGTGCGGACTCTTTGTGGTTTTGGTGGTGTGGTTTTGATAGCTATGGTTTACACATCTGCTCATATTGGTAGTAGTTTATCATTGTTTGGTTTGATGCCTGTGTCTTGTGAAATTTGTTAGGGTTAGGGTTGTAGTTCATGTGTAGAATATTCTAGGGTTTGTATTTATACGTGATTTGTAGTGCTACATTATTTTGTACATATGATCTTCTCATACTCTGGATTATTTGCATTTGAAGTAGGTTGCTTATTTGAAAGCAGGTGTATTGGTTTATTCCTATTAAATTTGTCACATTTATGTATTGTGTTGGTGCCCTTAGATTGTATGGAAGCACTAAATACATGGTTACATGGTTATAAGATAGTGATGTTTGTATATATGACTATAAAATAGGTTTGATGGAGTTTAGCGATGAGGATCCGTTTGTGCACCATTCGGCGGTCCACGACAACATAGATGTTCCATTCATTGATGGCGATCCGGTCCCCAAGTGTTTTTGTGGTGTACAGGCTTTTGTGAAGTAGTCGAGGCATCCAAGTTCTTCTGGGCGGGCTTTTTTCTGTTGCCAATTTCGACGTCGCCCCCCTCGGTTGGAGGTATAAATGGATGCGACTTCTACCAATGGTTGGATGGTGATGCAATGTTAGATAGACGCATTATGTTCTTTCCTTACGACCCCTGGAAGAGTTTTCCATATGTTGAGTTTAAGAGGTGGGTGCCTCCCCCCTCGAATCTTCCTCCTATGAGTGGTATTGAGCAGTGTTTTGCACGAGCTGAGCGGCTGAGGAATCCTCCTCACTGCCACTGTGGCAAGGTTGCGGTTCTCCAAGAGCCAAGCGAGGATGGAATGTTCACTCCGTTTTTCCGTTGTGGTCAACGTGACTATGTAAGTGTTGTTTTGATTATTGTTGTTGTTGATGTCATATGCGCTTGTTGAAATTATAACACAATGGTTGCAAATATTTTCCATTTTAGCGTGGATTTCCAGTTTGCGACTTTGACGAGTACGTCTATGGACCCAGATCGCATTGGCCTTCTGAGGAGGAGGTTAAAGAGTTTACATTTTTGAAGACATGGCCATGCTTGAAGATGCCGGACCGTAAGTGCAAATGTGGCATTAAGGCTCACGAAGGAGTAGTTCCTTCGGAGCTAGGGTGGGGCCACTACTGTGGGAATGCTTTCGGAGGTCCAAATGAGTTCTTCGTGAGTGCACTTACTTATCAACTCGTCTGCTTAGTTAATAAAATTTGTGAAGCAATATTATTTGCTTAGTGATCTTGTTTTGTTTAGGAGGGGAAGACATGTGACTGGGAGGATTTTCTCGGTCGTGGAGAGTTGTGGGCGGAAATCTACGAGAACAAAGTGCGTTCACCTTATATGAATGAAAGGCAGAGGATTAAACTGCACAAAGCCAGGCAAACTTGCCGCATGAAGTACAGTGTTAGATGGAATATGCTTGGTGATGACTTTGACAGAGCCACCGACTCAAAGTTCAAGAAACTTGGTAGACCGCATGACAGTGAGGAGCTCATTAGGTTTTGGCGCACTAACAAAGAGCGCTACGACTTTATGGATCTCGAGCGCAAGAGGGAGATGGATTTTTTTCATCGTCAGAGATTGAAGAGCGAGGACCGTTGGCATGTGCAACATGACAGAGAATCTAAGAATATGTGTCGTAAGTCGTGTGTGAGTACTTATTGTGAAACTACTTATCCAAACTTCGTGCATCTTGTTATTGGTGGTCTTAAAAATTCTTCCTTATTTGCAGTTCGAATCGCCACCTAAGCAGCGGACATCTCCGGCCCCTAAGAATGACGAGGATAACGGCGACAACGATTAAGTAGCGCCTCTAGACTTTGACTATGATCCGGACACGAAGCATGAGGGGACCAGCGAAGACTACGGTGACTTCAACTACTAGTTTTCTGGATTGTTGAAGCACATATTTTGGAAAGGTAGCTTACGCGGGCCATTTTGGAAAGGCCTTGGAGTTGTTAGTGTAAAGGCAGTTCGCGTGCTCCATTTTGTGCAAATGGCTTGCCCTAGTTGCCATTGAAGCTCTTTTTATGTAATTTATGATGCGCCTCTTATTTTATGCGCATGAACTAGGACGCACACATAAGTTATGGATGACAAACATGACATGGTTTGTACTAACATTTTATTCAAGTACTTGGTATATACGAACTTATGAGCACGTAAAGTTTCCACTTTAGTTAGTGCCCAATTGCTGTTCACAACTCAATTCCACCTTAGAGCTTGGGAAGAAGTTTAATGATTTCTATGTGTATTGGGATGGGAGACATCCCAATTGAGTAAAAAGTGTGCTACCTTGATCTCCGCTTACCGATCGCTCGTAATTTTGGCTTTATAAATGAAAGCTCGGCGCTCCTAAAAAAACAAAAGATTTTGGCTTAAAAAAACCAAAAGTTTTGCCGCCAAATTTGGAAAAACGGCTGTCACACCAGCCCGCCTGGCGTTCGACCCTTTGTATCCCCAACCGGGGCCAACGGTATCCACGCCCGACCCGCCCGGCGTGGCGGCCCGTCGCGCCCGGCCGGTGGCGTGACCAAATGCAAAATCTAGGTCTGGCGGCGGGTGCCGGGGCGGCTGCCGGGCGCGACTAGTAACGCCGGCCCGCCCGGGCGTGATAGCCGTCGCGCCACCCGCTGGCGTGGCGGCCCGTCGCGCCCGGCCGGTTGGCGTGACTAGTCGCGCCGGCGCCCGCCGCGCCACCGCCGGAGCCTGAGCTGGATTTTTGCGTTGGTGGCGCCGGCCGGCTGCTGCTGCACCGGCTATCACGCCCCAGCGGGGGTGGCGTAACGCTGCGTGGAAGCGTAAAATGGGCGTCACGCCCGACCCGCTGGCGTGGCGACCTTTTGCACGGTTTTGTGTCGAGAGGGCTGTCACGCCACCCGGCCTGGCGTGACAGCCTTTTTGCACAGTAAACTGCATTTTTGCCTCTATTTTATGCACACAATTGACAATATTTGACACTATTTCATGCACACAATTCACAATATTTGACAAACCAAGTTCATGAAACATAAAAGTAATTGAACTTCATCAAACCAAGTTCATCCACGTTTGGAGGTCACCAACATATTTTTAGAAACGAAAAGCTCTTCACCAAACATAAAAGTTCACGAACTACTCAACTGACATCCAGTTCACCAAACAAAGGACTTCAAGTACATGCCAACATTTTCATGGGTTTGGGGTGAAACGGGTTTGACGGCGACGTTCTCTTCCTGGATTAGTGGGAAGGACGTTTGGGGTGCCGACGTCGGAGCGGTCACAAGCACGTCGTCCTCGAACGTTTTGGCCTTGCCCTCCTCGCTTATTTCTTTGTGGTAGTGATATGCACACAGTTAGAATGTGGACGTCATATTTAAGCCTTAACGTTTGAAACCAAGTTATTCCTCACGTACCTGGGTCTGTGTAGGCTGTGGAGCGTCCTCCAGCTGTGAGGCAGTCAACTCGTCCTGCCCATATGTTGGATCTTGGTCATCATCGTCGTCGTCCTCGTCGTCCCTCTGCCTGGCACGGGAGCTTTCTGGAGTGTCAACAGCAAGCGTACCAGCTGAGGCACGCCGAGAACTGCTCCGTGGGGGAGGTGGCAACATGACATCTTCGGCTCTGACACAGCTGAACTTGCGAGCAATGCGCTTGCAAGTTTTAATGACCTTCTGCAAAAATCATCATATACAATAGTTGAAGTAATGTTGGTAATGTTAGTGTGAATGAAATTTGGGTGTCAAAGTTTAGGAATACCTTTGCCAATCCCTCTAGTAATGTATCGTCCACTCCCCCAACACGTCCAAGATAAACTCCAGCCTCATTTGATAGATACGCTAGTTGGGTTGACTACAAAGCACATAATTTAGTTATTACATAATATTGTGAAGGAAAATTAAAATTTAGTATAGATTGGAGTGCGTACCATGTAGTTCTCAAGGGGGCCCCTCTCTGGCTGCACTCCTACCCTAGTGATCTCGTCGTAGGGGTCTTCATCATCACTATCTCCTTCATCTATTGGAATGTTGGTCAACGGCGGACGCACACTTATCCTTGTGTTCCTGTGGAGCCATGCCAAGTACTCACGGTACTGTGATGGAGTCCAAAGAGGGCCATTTGTGTAATGCATGCCCCTGTCTTCCTTCCCACAAGTGGAGCGGGGACGGCATGCATTGTATGCCAATCGTTCAAAGCAAATCTTTTTCTTTCTAGAGACCTTTGCAAAATCACGAGGTTGGTAGGTGTGAAAAAATAACATATACCCTAAAATTGAATGTGCTTTGCTGATGTACTAACACTGTGCAATTGTCGGCTTGTGCTTTGGTGTTCCCAGGGAAAATTTTGCCTTTTGCAACCCGCCTCATCACCACGACAAGGTAAGTGCCACTCCACGACATAGTAGAGGATCAAGGGGACATCGCAGCGCCACAACTCGCTATCTCGAGTACAAATGGGGTCCATTGGAAAGTTCACGACCTCCGCCCTCTCATATGGACTCCACTCAACCTATGAAGGGATAACATAGTGACTATGCCATTTTGTGGGTCGGTAATAACGAATGCAACAACTATGGTTTAACTGTGATGACATACCTGAGATGGTGTGATGACATCCAAATCGTTGAGTCTTGGATGTAGCGGCGTTTCGGTGACCACGGACTGAAACCACCTCTCTCCATAGATAGCAAGCGGGGGCCGACAATCATTATGATTCCATGCTGCGGAAGTAACAGTTGTTAGCACAAATCGAAATAAAGGCACTACACAATGTAAATTTATTGAATATTTGAACTATTTACTTAC
The DNA here is from genome assembly GCA_015844335.1 of Chrysopogon serrulatus. NCBI lineage: Eukaryota > Viridiplantae > Streptophyta > Magnoliopsida > Poales > Poaceae > Chrysopogon > Chrysopogon serrulatus. The sequence goes on from JADLZL010003487.1 coordinate 115,522, forward strand.
AGGCACTTCCTTGCGATGAACCCTACCAATGGGAAGTCGCTCCCAAATCCAAATTTGCAGCAGATAAGTACACCCAGTCAAGTTTGAGCTTGGATCGGCACGCCTGCAAGCTTCACAGAGCTGCCGATACAACCAAGCAAGTGTGGCAGACGCCCAAGCGTATCTTGTGCAATATTCTCCCATAGCTCGATATAGGAGGCAGCACCATCCATGACACCATGTTTCTAGAGGCATCTGGCAACAAGAAACTAGCAACCATGTGCCACATCCAGACACGAGCATGCCTCTCCACGACGTCAGCCTCAGCATTGGGTGGGCAGAAATCAAAGTGCTGACGCAACCAGGCAGAACTTACACCAGATGTCTTCTTCTCCTTTCTTCCTTCTTCGGGCTCGTCTGGCCTCACCCCGGTAACCGCCTCCACCAAATCCTTCTAGTTCTCGATTAATCTGTCACCCCGTGGCGGCTTTGTAAAATCAATGGGAAGTCCCAGAATGTAGGCGGCATCTTGAAGTAACACGGACATCTCCCCACACGGAAGGTGAAAGGTATGCGTCTCAGGACGCCACCTATCCACTAGAGCCGTCATCAGTGGACCATCCAAGTCTGGGAGGCCGGCATTGATAGCCCGAGCCAGCGTCAGAAAACCTGCCCTTGCAAGGAAGGGAGCGTAGCGCTCGTCCCACCTAAGGGGTCGGTGAGTACGAGGACGAAGAGGGCCCAAGTCCTGCAAAAACACAAGGGGTTGGTGAGTGCAATTAGCATGGTCAATGTTACAAACTTTAGAAAAAGACAAGTAAGAGTCACTCACACGGCCCTCATCCACCATGAGGTGGGCTCGGTGGTCCCTGTCGTAGTGGGTGTCAAGAAGAGGATACTGAGGGTGCGTGATCCTGCAAGTTTTCAAACATAAAAACAACGTTAGTGAATACAATTTGTAAATAAAACATGTAATAGGAATAAAAATAGATAAGCATGTAATAAGTCCTACCATATCTACCTTGCAATGTTCAAAAATAGTAGTTATTGGTTTCAACTCTCTTCATGTTTTGTTCTTTTTACGTTTTGTATGAGTGGCGGCGGTGTGTCCCGTTTTGTGGCATTTGGAGCAACGAAGTTGCCCAGGTGCCTCATCAAAATCTCCAGTACCATACATATCAGCACCGTAACCATTGGATGCATCCATAACACCACGCAACCTTTTTTTCTTCCGTCTACCCTTCTTTGTCTTTAAAAGGTCCGGATCAGGAACATAATCCAACCCAAAATACTCTAGCCATTGGCTAGGATCTAGGTATGGCTCGAAACTCGATTCCCAAACTTTTAGAGTGTTTGACAAGAGGTACAAAGGAGACATAAACTTTGCACTCTCGTGATCTAAGCCTCTATACTTACAGGCTGTTATGACATGAGAGCAAGGGACATGGAATAGTTGTGGAATGTTGCACGAGCATTATCCTTTGTCAAGGTCAACCCTGTAGTTTCGACCCCCGTACTTCTCCCCCCAGGATTGGTTCCTCCTGCTGATCTTATGTTGTACACTAGCCTTGTGGGTCCGTAAGCTTCACCAACTTGGTTGGAAGCTACAGTCTCCGAAAGAGCTAAGTGCTCTCTACCGGCTTTTCCCTATTTCTCTTTGGAGGTATTTGCTATGTTCCAACGATTCACAAAATATTCGTTGCACTTCCTAAAAGTATACTCCACAATGCCAGACACGGGGACGGCACGGAAACCCTTGAACACTTTGTTAAAGGACTCCGAAGCATTGGTAGTCATGACACCGTACCGCATACCTCCTACATCAAATGCAAGAGCCCACTTCTCCCTCTGAGGCATCTGTTCGTCTAGCCAACTTCTTGCCCTACCATTGAGCACCTTGTGTAACTCCGCAAGTGTGTCATCAAACTTTTCCTTCGTCCGACATCCACAAAGAGACTTTAGTTTCTGCACCACCTCCTTTTTCTTCTGTCTTCTCCATATGTTGGCTGCAAAGTGTCTCATGCACCATCGATGCTCAAGAGGTGACCGTTCACCTAAATGCTCTTGGGCAGCTTTGAGCAGGCCATGGTGTCGATCTGAAATCATGCATATCTTGGTATAATGAGGGAGGACATATTGTCTCACTAACTTCATGAACCAACACCAGCTGTCATCATTCTCACCCTCAGCTAGCGCAAATACTAAAGGGACAAGTTGATTGTCTGGGTCAAATCCAACAGCAATCATCAACACACCCCTATATTTCCCCATCAAGAAGGTGGCGTCAACAAGTACTATAGGACGACAATACTTGAATGCCTCCGCCGACTGAGGGAAAGACCAATAAACCCTATACAGAACATGTTTTGGAAAGCCATCCACATCAGTCACGATGCGACCGGAGCAAGGAAACCACCTCAGCCCAGGATTAAAATGTTTCATCGCACTTAGAATCCTAGGAATTTGGTTATATGCTTCTTTCCAATCGCCCCACAATAACTCAATAGCATGCTGCTTTGCCCTCCAAGCCTTCGAGTACTTCACTCTATATCCTGTGAAAGCAAAGATGGTTTCGATAATTGAAGAAACCGATGTGTCGCTATCCGCCCTAACAAGACCAACAAGACGGCATTCAAGATATTTGGCAGTGCTTTGGGCATGGACACCCTTCAGCTTTGAACTTCGGCATTTATGAGGTTGCCTAACATTGCGAATCTTCCACTTTCCATTTCTCTATTTCCGTCCCCATACGCCCCAATGGCAGCCTTGCTTACATAACACGGTATACCTCTTGTTCCTATCAGAATGGGTCACGTAATATGGCCTATGAAACCTAACTGCATAGTCCATCAGAAAGTATTGCAGATGCTCTAAGGTATCAAACATCATGCCTTTCTTTATCTCAACATCCTCACTCTCAGGCACTGCATCGGCCAACGATGTCAAACCAGTGTCACATATTGCCTCATCAACCATAGAAATGTCCATGAAGTTAGGTACAGAAGGTACCTCCACATGTACCATCTTCAATTGCCTAACTTCAAGGTCATTGTACTCCATTCTCAAAGACCCATCAACAACAACTCCACACGACTCCATCAAAGGTCCCCAAAGACGATCATTTGTCATCGAGCTACTTGTCCTCGGACTGTACTCATCCTCAAAATATCCTCGGAAGAACTTGCCCCCCGACGAATCATCATCTAAATCACTTGACCCAGCTTCCATGCCGCCTTCCTCCAAATCTTCTAATATGTCATCTACATCGAATTCATCATTCAAGATACCCAAATTCATTGACCTAACCACTTCACTACCAACTACCTGGTCTCGTGCTTCCTCTTGAGTTCCGTTATCTACCGCTTCTACATCCAACTCAATATCCACTGGCAAGTTTATTGGAATGCAACCCTTTTCCACAACAACTTCCAAGCACCTAACACTACTACTCTTCACTACATCTCTGTAGTTGTTCCATTCATCCGCACATGTCAACGGCATCAACACATAATGAGCTCTTTCCTTCCCACAGTCAAATCTCTCCCTCAAATTTAGTGGCCATCCAAATTTCTCGCGGCATTTGCTAACCAAATCATCAAAAGTAGGTGTAGAACTAAAGAATTCAACTTGTTCATGCATGCTTTCAAACTTCCCATTCAATTTCACCTTGCCACCATCAAACAATCTCACTAACCGGTCCATCTACAAAATACCAAGTGACTAATCAAATCACAAATCAACGAGACTTGAACCAAAACCTATCGTTTCCAACATAAAGCTACTCCTACGCATAACCTCCATGTAAACTAAACTAACGCCCATGCACCAACAACTAAACATCAATTCCACGAGCATAGCATATGATACGTCGAATTTACGTAGAAAGTGATAATAATCGACGACACACACATCCACATCAACCACATTTTCATTCATCCTAAAATGCACAACCAATGCCACTAAATCATAAAATCAAGGGTATTAGGCTATACCTTAAGCCTAGAAGCGAAGTCCGGAGGAGAGGAAGGGTCGGTGAACCAACTCCGGCGAAGTGGCGGCGCCGGCGCAAGGGCGCACGAGCCTCCTGCTCGTGCACCCCTAGGTGGCCGCCGTGGGGGGGCAAGGAGAGGCGCTGGGGGAAGGGCCACTCAACTCCCTCGCTTGGCGGCGCTGGCCTTCCAGGGGGACGGGCGGCGGCGGAAGGCGACGGGAGGCGCGGATCGGCGGCGGCGGCGGCGGCGGGCGGCGGCGCCGGGCGTTCAGCAGAACGGCCGGGGAAGAAAGAAAGGGAGAGAGAGAGAGAGAGAGAAGGGAAAAAAGGGCCTCGCACCGAACCCTAAATCCGCTGTTGCGCAAAGGCGGGCTGGCGTGACGGGCCTTGCCGAGATGGGCCTTCGGCCGCGAAACCCCTAGACCCCGTCGCGCCCGGCCCGCTTGGCGTGACAGCTCATCACGCCCACCGCGTTGGCGCGACCGGGTGGGCCCCCAACATACACGTCGGCATGCGGCCGACAGTTGCGCCAGCATGGCCGACCCTGTCACGCCACATGCACTGGCGTGACACAGTGGTTTGGTCACGCCAGGCGGGCTGGCGCGACCAAAGAGGCCATGGCGTGCAATATGTTTTTTTACAGGATTATGATTACAATTACTTTAAAAAAAGGAATAAAAATAAAAAAAGGCTCAACTGTTGATTTGCACTTTGCAGGCTTGGACTGGCCACTGCTAGGTTCGGATCATACCATGGACAGGGTACTCTACACATGCAGTACACATGTTAGAATGATATGCAGTGCAGCTGTTTATAGGTATAACAAGTACTACTCTCCTAGCGTTGGTGTAAGACAGTAAGAGCACGCCCAATGCGGACTGATATTCTCGTATGCTTTAACCAAAATTTACGTAGACCACCTAGGCAAGGAATATGTGAGGTAATTCACTTCGCAACGCAAGCCTAAAACTCTATCGGGAAAGTAGCTTTCTCTTTCTGTTAGGCGATTTATTTGTTCGGCCGCACATATTCGGAGAACATCTAACGAGGACTCAACAAAATTCTACCACAACGGTTGAACTAGCAGTGTCTTTGAATTTTTGTCAGAGGAGGCAATGGCTACCTCTGCAAGCTCCTATGAGTTCTATGACACTATGAAACCACTACAGAAGGTGATTTGGCTGTCTTAGGACATCAGTAATGTATATTTACCTACTATATTAAGTATGGCACAATTAGATAAAAATAGGTATGTGTTGTTGAAATCTCACTATTTGTACTAGAAGTAAGCAATAAGGCCATAGGCATAAAGGGGGTAAATCGGTGTAGAGGAGAGATAATTAATCGTTTTATTACTTACTATATAATGTCATATAAAGCAACTGCTTAGTATTTACTACTTACTAGCTCCATGGTATTTACAACTTACATGTTCAGGTGCTTAATTATTACCTAATTTTCCAGCACTTTGTGGTTGTCCTCACAAAAATCTCCAAGTGTCCACCTAAAACTAAATATCATAAATTATCATGTTAGATCCACCCACGACCATTTTTCTCTACAACAGTTCCGCTAAACCACAACTTGCTATTTTTTTTTAAGATAGGGTGGAGGGGGAGTTGAGTCAAATATAAGGTACAAAGACCATAATTTTATTTTCCATAATTTTAGAGGCCACTAAATTTATGTTGTCGGATAGGAGCATTGCTAGATGAGATTTTTCGTACATAATTTTCATCAATAGGATATTGAATGTGTACACTCTTGATGACGGGGCAGATTTATCTTGATGCAATGTGAGCTTGAGCCCTCACTATTGCTACTGGAAGCAACCCCTCCCTAAGCCCCCTCTATAAATTGGTATCCATAAAATCTTGAAAGAAGGGGGGCTATAGATGGAAGATAATGGGAGAAGCATCTCCTAAGGCCAGCCCCAACGCATCACTGTATCTTTTTGCCTTAGGTTACGCGTCTTCATTTTTGTTCTCCACATTATTTCGGACGATAGTCTTGCGGTAATGTCAGAATGGCATGCGGAGGCATCGACCGCCTTGTCTAACAAAAAGCTCAAGCAACCATTCATGGGTATTATTATAGCAAGAGAAGGTCTCACATATATAGGACCACAACAACCAACTTGAGAAGAAATGAGCAGATGCAAACTACATGAATGATGGGCCAGGAATAAAAAGAGCTTCTTGCTATTGTGAGATTGTTTCTCTCAACCTCTCTTTGCCTACATGGACCATGACTTTTGTTTGCGGCTAAAACTATTGGTAGTGGACATAACTGATTTGATGACGTCACATGACATCACTTTTTAGGATTGGACCAATCAGAGGCGAGAGAATTCCTTAGTGGGGGTTAAGATTATAGGAGTTATAGATAAGCTCTGATAGTTCATACTTTCTAAAAATTTCCAACAGAATAAAAGACTCAAGGATGTGGAGATCAGTTTCCCTATTGTTTATGGGACCATTTCCTTCGGCTCGGTAAAAGGCCGCCGAGTAAGTTTTTGGTTCACAAAATACTGACCATAGCTGCTCTCTCGGATCTGATTTAGCTTTGTTGATTATTCTGATGAATTCAACATGATGGCCAATTGTTTCCCCCCGCCTTTGTATGTAGGTACAACTCTCACAAGTGGATCTGTATATGTTCGCTCTGCAAACAATGAAGATCTGAGTGTCATAGTTAAGCGTGTGATGTTTCAGCTTCACCCGAGTTTCCAAAACCCAACAAGAGTCGTGGAGCAACCGCCTTTCGAGCTGTCTGAATCAGGATGGGGAGAGTTTGAGATAGCAATAACCCTTTATTTCCACAGTGATGTGCGTGACAAGCGCTGGATCCGTAAGTCCTACTTGGTCTTGTTTTTCAAAGTTGGTTGCTATTAGGGCAACAGGATAGTTAATTCTGCAAGTGATGTAGGTTTCATCGGCTTAAGGCGTATCCGTAAGGAGAAGCTGGACCTCAATCAACCAAGAAGCCTGTTGTCGTGGAAACATACGATGAGATTGTCTTCCCCGAGCCTTTGAGGCCTTTTTCCAACGTGTGCAAAATCATCCCTGCAGCCTAATGTGCCCGGGCTTCCTCTGGTATAACCTTGCCTCCCCCAGGTATGTTCCTTTACAACTTGTACGCCTTATGTTTCACAATAGGAAATGCCATAGTGTCACTATGTGACTTCCAATCATCTAGGCTCTATGGAAATTGTCCCTTATGAAAAGAAACGTGGTGACACTAAGGATCATCCTTTGAGTCGGCGGTTCTCGAATTTCTCCGAGGCCGATGAGCTTTTGAATCTAGCTGCAGCTCGGCAACAGTGAGACTTGGCTAGCGAGAAACTGTCCCGATCTTTTCGATGTGCATATATGTGCTAGCCATCTTTGCTTGAATACCTCCTTACTTTCACGCTTTCATATGAAATCTGTAAAAATCTACTTGAAATTATTCTATTGGTTCAGAGAGTGTTTCTCAATTTATTTCTATTTGGTAAATATATCCATGATAGAGATGAGAGATGCTAAGTGAATTTTCCTCTCATAAATGGTAGAACTCCCAGTGTCTAGTTTTCTATTGTTTGTTCCTTCACTATTGTGAGCAAAACCGCATGGAAAATTTCACATTGGGTGGGTGCTACTATTGATGTAGCTTTCATTTCATCTACTTGTTTAGTTTTACGATCTTGCTCAAAATAGTTTGTATACTGTACTCCTTGGCTTTGAATGAACATATATAATGGAATGGGGTGAAATAACGTCCAGTAATTTGACATTGAATTCTTTTCTTCCTCTAGGTTCAGGCCCACATAGCCAAGCTGGGAAGGCAGTTAACCATGATAGAAGGAATGCCCCAGCAACCGAAAGCTTTTTTCTGGTTAGTAAAACTTCTTTTTTTTTGATGATTATGCTGGTGAGTTGGTGATGAACTTTTACTTATCTTCTATGTTCAGTCCCTAGACAGCAGTTTAGGCAGATATAATGTAGCAATGTTAGCGCACCTGATTGTAAGGAAGATGTTGGAATGGAATCTTTCAACAACTGCTTGACAAAATGGATCTGTGTAACTCTATATTCACATTGAGGTGGCTGCCTTAGGCTTGCAAATGATGTACTAATATGCAGTTAACCGTGTATATATATTCTATGAAATGTAGTACCATGAGGCTCATAAGAGAACACTACTAGCGTGACATTTCGTATCTTTTTCTATGTCAACAACTTCCCATTACCGTTGTTTTTCTACGTATGAAAATGGCATATCTTTATTGTTAGTTAGCCTTATGGTTCTTCACTTTTTTTTTCCCTATATGATGATGGATCTACCACAGTGAAAGAGAGTAAGGACAAACTAGGGTCACTTCTATCGCTTTTGATGCTACAAATAGTTATGAACATTAGCATTGTTGACTAGGAATTTTGCTATGCTTGTAGACTCGTGACGAGGGAGCATGGCTTAACAAGTAAGTATGCTTGTCTTTGAACTGGCGATTAGTGCGACCTGCTTTGTGAACTTGTTGTTTTGCACAAGCCTTATGTAATCTAAATGATGTCATCTTCCAGTCAATATATTGCTGATCATGGTGCCATTTTCTATGGATGAAATGAATGGCATAATATCTTTGCACAAGCCTTTGCATATCAGCAATTCATCCCGCATGTTCCACATTTTCTAATCACAAGCTAAATTATTCAAGTAAAGGAATCTAAAGCCACAATGCAATCGCTATAGCCACTACTTAAGCTGTTCTCTAGTGTCCTGGACTGTCCCTGTGTCTTCATGAGTGGTTCACACTGTATAAGATTATGCCTTGTCATTGCATTGCAACTGCCTATATGAGTTATGACTATCACTTTGGTGACTCGTGGATTTGTAAAGTTTTTTAGGCTGCCGACATTTTTTTTTTTTACGTTTACTCAAAGCATAATCTGCGTACCATTTGCCCCCCTACTTTTTTACGTTTACTCAGCATAATCTACGTACCATTTGCCCCCCACCCCACTTTTTTGAAACTAAGAGGCAATTTTGTCTCGCATATAGACCCACTATATCTTTTATTACTATCCCAAAAAACTGCGGGTAGTAAACATGTAAAGTCACATACTTGAACTGTTTGGATGCAAAGTATGTTCAGATAAAATTATGATTTTGTAAAATACTTTGGTTTTTAAAACCCGATGTGTGTTTAGGTTATTAGGTACAACAAACCTTGGTTTCTAAAAGCATGGCTTTATAAACACCATAGTTTTTTTTTTTTTTACGTGGAGTTTTAGAAACTATACTCTTGGTACCATACTTTTCTAAAACTATACCATTCCAACAGGGCAAATAGTTGTTAGGGGCATATGCGACATAACACACTCAAGAAATTAGCCTCCGATGAAGAAAGTTTTAGCCCATTTTCGGGCCTTCAACATTTGCATGTCCCTGCATCTGGGTAACTTTATGGTAACTGGTAAGGAGGATGATTAATCCCCTGGTGGCGGCAAACAAAGTATAATATTTACGTATATTATATAAGAAAATGTACCAAAAACCTGGCTGAAACATGATTGTGGCCTAGTTAACCCCTTTGATAACATCGGGGTCCTCAAGCTATCCGCACTCTTCATTCTCTATATTCATCCTCTAAAAAAAATATTTCATCCTATACTCAATTCTTCGCACCCATTCATCCTCTATACAATCCTCTATCCACTATAGGACCCACTTGTCACCTTATCTAAATATATCCGTGTGAGATCTTGTTTTGAAGAATTTATTGAAACAAATTTAATGGTGCAATTGGAATTTAATCTGGTTTTTTATTTGTGAGTTATAGCATTTTTTTTGTTAGTAGCAATAGTGGGGCCCGCGTTCAAGATTCTCTCATGCCTACGCCGAGCCCCGTGTTGTAGCGGAGGTTTGTTGTATGCGCCAAGTTTGGCTTTTGCGCTGGCGTCGCGTCTTTGTTCTGCATACAAGGCGCTTGTGTTTGCTCCGGCATGTCTGTATCGGATCCTTTTATAGGACTCGGTGCGGAAAGCCTCGGCCTCGTTTGGAACCCAGGGATTGCGCTTTTCGTAAGATTGGGGAAACCAAAAACCTGCATTACTAATTTCTGAGCTTCACCGTTTGACGTGGAGAGGACATTGCAAATTTACAACTCGCATGCAAAGGAAAACAAGTGGATCAATGGTGTCTCCCCACGGAGATGCCAACCAACGGCCTAGGCCGCCTAGCCTACTAGGAGTCTAGGATGGATCGTAGCACATAGGTCCCGGCGGGACCCTGTCGAGGTCTCTTTCGCTCGCTCTCGCCAATTCGCCATAGATGGATCGATCCATGCATGGTCTGTTCTTCCACCCGGTGACAAAGGACAAGAGGAACCTTCACAAGATTGCCCCCCGCCACCGCCCGGTGTGTTGGCTTAACCACGAGAACAAAGACATTGAAAATTGTATCTGAAGACTGACAAGGAGAAGCTGGGCGGGAAGACTTTAAGGTTTGAAGTCGGAGTCCAGAGCGGGAGGCTGCAGGAGCGGTGACCGCGTCCACGACCTGACGGTTTCTGAAGAATGCGTTTTCGGTGCTATGTATCCGTATTTCTTTTGCGTTTTTCTTAGCTAATGTTTATGTTTAGCTGCTGGTATAAGTAGCTGGGACCTCTATGTTATTTGCTATCGCTTGTATTGCCGGTTAGTTAGGCCATGTCTTGAACACCACGATCTGAGTAAAATAGCTCTGTCCTCGGGCGGTTGCCAAGCTGAGTTCGTGTGTTCTTCGTTTCGATCTTGCGTTCCCTGTTCAATTCGTGTTCACCAGCCACCATACAGCGTGTGATTGAGTTCTTGGCACCAACATCTGGTATCAGAGCATTAGATCCACGTGGAGACACTCTAGATCAGGACCATGTTGATCGTCGCCGGCGGCAGCAGCAGCGGCGGGAGCGGGGACGGGCGTGGCGGCGGGGAACCTGACGAACACGAATTACACCAGTTGGTGTATTCGCGTTCAGGCGATTATGGAAGATCGGGAGGAGTGGGAGGTGGTGGAGCCTGATCCGGATGCGGTGGCGTTGATCGCGGCAGATGCGGTGAAGGCGGCGAAGCAGGCTGCGAAGGACAGGAAGATCAAGGTGAACCTCCTTCAGTGTATTCCTGACGATCTGCTGATGCAAGTCGCCAAGAAGAAAACGGGGAAGGAGGTGTGGGATTCCCTTAAAGCCCGCTTCGTCGGGGCAGATCGCGTGCGAGATGCACGGTTGCAAACACTGAAGAGTGAATTCGACGCCGTCCGGATGAAGGAAGATGATCCCCTAGATCAGGTTGTAGGGAAACTGACATCCTTGTCAGTCAAGTGCAGCAGCTTGGGGGGAGCATTGTAGATGCAGATTTGGTCAAGAAATTGTTCGATATTGTGCCCGATCGGTATCTCACTGTCGTGGCGGGGATCGAGCAGTTCTTTGACATGAAGACGTTGGCGTTCGATGAAGCAGTGGGACGTCTGAAGGCGTTCGAGGAACGCACTCGGCGTGGCAGCAGTGGAGGTGCGCGATCAGAGACGGGGCAAGTGCTGCTCACTCAGGCTGAGTGGGAGGCAAGACAGAAGAGTGCAGGAGGTGACTCTTCTGGGAGAGGGAAGAAGCAAGACGGCGGCGGTGGGCGTGGCCGAAGCCGCGGCCGTGGCGGTGGAAGTAGCGGTCGTGGCGACGGAACTGAAGCCGGCAAGGAGAGCACTGGAAAACGTGACAAGAGTCACGTGAAGTGCTTCAAGTGTGGGAATTATGGGCACTATGCAAATAGATGCCCTGGTGAGAAGAAGAAGGAGGAGGCACACTATGTGAAGGCGGAGACGAGGGAACCAACGGTGTTGCTGGCGGAAGCGGAGATGCTGGATACGCCAGAGCGCCTGTCAGGCTCCTGCATTCAGAATGGAGTTTTTCTGAATGAGCCGAAGGTGCTGCCTGAACTTCATCTGACAGGAGGAGGAGATCCTTCAGGGGACTTATGGTACCTGGACAATGGTGCCAGCAACCACATGACAGGTGATTGTCAGAAATTCAAGGAGTTGGACAATGCCATTACTGGCAAGGTACGTTTCGATGATGACTCCACTGTTGAGATTCAGGGAAGGGGAACTATACTGTTTTAGGGGAAAGCAGGAGATCAGTGGGTGCTCTCTGATGTTTATTTCATCCCTAAGTTGGTAGCAATTTGATCAGTCTTGGTCAGTTAACTGAAATTGGTCATAGAGTTGTGTTAGATGATGATATGCTAGAAGTTTCAGAGAAAAACCCAATGCGTCTGATCATGAAGGTTCAGAGGTCACTGAACAGACTGTACAAAATAGAACTGAAACCAGTAGATCCCACTTGTCTGATGGTAAAAATTGGAGATCAGGCTTGGTTGTGGCATGGTAGGCTTGGCCATGTCAATTTTAGAGCACTGAAACAATTAGTGAGCAAGGGTATGGCAACTGGTGTGCCTGAGATTAGTCACCTAGAGCAAGTTTGCAGTGACTGTTTGAATGCCAAGCAAACTAGATTGCCATTTCCTAGAACAGCTCAGTGGCATGCTGCAGAAAAGCTCTCTCTGGTGTATGTTGACTTGTGTGGGCCAATTACACCACCAACAGCTGGGGGAAATAAATACTTTATGCTGTTGGTTGATGATCACTCAAGGTGGATGCAGGTATTCTTACTGAAAAGTAAGGATCAGGCAGTGGATGCTTTTGTTAGGTTCAAGGCTGAAGTGGAGAACTCAACTGAGTGTAAGATCAAGACACTCAGATCTGACAGAGGTGGGGAATTTCTTGCTGGAGTGTTTGCAGGAGTATGTGAACAGGCAGGAATCAAAAGGCAACTCACAGTTCCATACTCACCACAGCAGAATGGAGTAGTGGAGAGGAGGAATAGGACTGTGATGGAAATGGCAAGGTCATTGCTAAAGAGTATGAAAGTTCCTGGCAAGTTTTGGGGGGAAGCAGTCAGGCATTCTGTGTATCTTCTCAACAGACTGCCCACAAAAGTCCTTGGTGACACAACCCCATTTGAGGCCTGGACTGGGAGGAAACCATCCCTGGGGCATTTGAGGATTTTTGGTTGCACTGCACATGCCAGAGCAAGTGCACCATACCTGAAGAAACTTGATGATAGAAGCAAAGCATTAGTGTATCTTGGAGTTGAAGAGGGCAGTAAAGCACACAGACTGTATGATCCTGAAACCAATAGAATTGTGGTCAGTAGGGATGTTGTGTTTGAAGAAGCAGAAGTGTGGAACTGGAGCTCAGCTTTAAATGATGACATTTCAGTTGAGTTTGTTGTTGAGAATGAAGCTGAGTCAAACATATATGCTAGTGGTAGCTTTGGAGGAGCTAGGAGTAGGCAAAGCACTGAAACAGCCGAGGGAGAGGTGGGAACAAGTGTATTGCCAGACTTGCTACAGTCACCTTCAGCAGCAGCGGTTCAGACAGACAGTCAGTCAGATGGCACTGCTGCAGTGTATTCCACACCACAAAACAATGTGTTTGATGGTAATGATTCCACACCAACCTCAGGGGAAAGCAGTGGACCCATAAGATTCAGAAATCTGAATGAAATCTATGATAAAACTACTGAGGTTGAATTAATTGACTCTGATGTGGAAGCTTTGCTTGTGGACACTGAGGAGCCTACTTGTTTCAGAGAGGCCTCTGGTCATCAAGCTTGGATTGATGCCATGGAAAAGGAGATGGAATCAATTGAGAAAAACAAAACTTGGGAGCTGGTCAAGCTACCAGTTGGGAAGAAACCCATTGGACTTAAATGGGTCTATAAACTGAAGAAAAATTCAGAAGGAGAAGTGGTGAAGCATAAAGCCAGATTAGTTGCAAAGGGCTTTGGTATTGACTTTGAGGAAGTTTTTGCTCCTGTTGCCAGACTGGATACAGTGAGGCTGTTGCTAGCAATTGCAGCTAACCTTGGGTGGAAAGTTCATCACTTGGATGTGAAATCTGCTTTCTTGCATGGGGAACTAGAAGAGGAAGTCTATGTTTCACAGCCAGAAGGATTTGCTGTGAAAGGGAAGGAGCAGTTTGTACTCAGGTTGAGTAAAGCTCTTTATGGACTGAAACAAGCACCAAGGGCTTGGAATGTCAAGCTTGACAAAAGCCTGAAGAAGCTAAACTTTAGCAGGTGCTTATGTGAGCAAGCAGTTTACACCAGAGGGGAAGGTTCAGGTGCAGTCATTGTTGGAGTGTATGTTGATGACCTGATAGTCACTGGAGGAAATCCATCTCCGGTCAGAAAATTCAAAGAGGAAATGATGACTGAGTTTGAGATGACTGATTTGGGATTACTGTCTTACTACCTTGGGATAGAGGTAGATCAAAATGATGATTACATCACTGTGAAGCAATCAGGTTATGCTAGAAAAGTGTTGTCACAGTTTGGCATGTCGATCAGAACTCTACCAGGGTGCCAATGGACCCAGGGAGCAGACTTGAAACTGATAAAGAGGGAGAGCCAGTGGATGCAACTGAATACAGGAAAATGATTGGTTGTCTCAGGTACTTGCTACACACTAGGCCAGATCTCTCTTATTCAGTAGGCATGGCCAGCAGGTTTATGGAGAGGCCAACAGTGATGCATATCAAAGCAGTCAAGCAGATCATGAGATACCTACATGGTACAGCTGACCTTGGACTGGTGTATGTTCAGGGAGGGAGTGTAGGGGAGCTAGTGGGGTACACTGACAGTGACCATGGATCTGACTTGGTGAAAAGAAAGAGTACAGGTGGTATGGCCTTCTATTTGAATGAAAACCTTATCACCTAGAATTCCTATAAGCAAAAGACAGTTTCTGTATCATCTTGTGAATCTAAATTTATGGCAGCCACACCCGCAGCTCAGCAAGCCTTGTGGCTGAGGAATCTGATCAGTGAGATCATGAAGCAAAAGCCAGCAGCAGTAACTCTCTTTGTGGATAATAACTCTGCAATTGCACTTATGAAGAATCCAGTGTTCCATGGAAGGAGTAAACACATTGATATAAAATATCACTTCATAAGAGAGTGTGTGGAGAGGGGACAGATCAAAGTGAAGAGAGTGTGTACTGATGAGCAGAAGGTTGATGCGTTGACAAAGGCATTGTCAGTGGGAAAACTGACAGTGATGAGGCACTTGCTTGGGGTGAGAGACCTCAGCAGTTCTCAGGCTTAGGGGGGAGTTTGTTGGCTTAACCCTGAGAACAAAGACATTGAAAATTGTATCTGAAGACTGACAAGGAGAAGCTGGGCGGGAAGACTTTGAGGTTTGAAGTCGGAGTCCAGAGCGGGAGCTGCAGGAGCGGTGACCGCGTCCACGACCTGACGGTTTCTGAAGAATGCGTTTTCAGTGCTATGTATCCGCATTTCTTTTGCAGTTTTCTTAGCTAATGTTTATGTTTAGCTGCTGGTATAAGTAGCTGGGACCTCTATGTTATTTGCTATCGCTTGTATTGCCGGTTAGGCACCATGTACTGAACACCACGATCTGAGTAAAATAGCTCTGTCCTCGGGCGGTTGCCAAGCTGAGTTTGTGTTCTTCGTTTCGATCTTGCGTTCCCTGTTCAATTCATGTTCACCAGCCACCATACAGCGTGTGATTGAGTTCTTGGCACCAACCACTACTACAGAACTGGGCTGTAGTCCCGGTGCTCAAGGGCCTTTAGTCCCGGCTGCGGAGCCGGGACTAAGGTTTCGAGGACTAAATGTCCCACCTTTAGTCCCGGTTCGCTGCCCGGGACTAAAGGTCCACCTTTAGTCGGTTGGTAACACCAACCGTGACCAAAGGGTGTGCCAAGGTGCGCCACTGCCGCCCCCTTTTAGTCTCGATTGGTGTTACCAACCAGGGACTAAAGAGTTTTTTTTTTTTTTTCGTTTCTTTTTCCTTTTCTTTTTTCCTTTTCTTTTCTTTTGGTTTTCCCTTTCTGGTTTACAATTGTATTATTATTATTTTTGAATGCGTATTGTTATTTGCTTGTTTATGTAGACGCGCACCTATAATTTATAATTTAGATCATTACATATAAATAAATTACATAACACTATTTATATATTATACATATCTATAGATCTATGATATAAAATTTACATGTCTCCAAATCACGGATAAAGTATTTACAACTTAATTGTTCTCCGCCACTCAAGCATCATACAAATGATCATCTTGGTTTGGTTTGAGTGGCTCGTCGGGGTTGAAGAAGTACTCGCCAAATGGGATTTAGGACTTGGTCGTTAAGAAATCCCGCGATTGTCTCCTGAATTCCTTTTTAGGCGGACTTGGTCAACACCTTCTCCCTCAACCACGTCTCCTATAGTAATCATTAAAGAAAAAAGTTATAGGTATGTATAAGATTTATTAAATAGCAACAAATAATTGAAATGAACTTATTATATATACATGTTACATACTTTTGCGTGCTCAAGATTTGATCTTTTTTCATAGACATTTAGAAATTCGCAGACATAGTATCCGCATAAATTTTTGCCTTGGGTGGCTGCCGTAGAATCCACCGATGTAGGATAGGCTTCAAAGCGGCGGTTTTAAATCGGACGGTGTTTCTGCACAAACCAAGCCCAAACCCTAGCAATAAAGCGATCATTATTAATTATCTATTACAGAGTTAAAGAGTTGAAAGTAATATTTAGAGATCGAAGTTAACCTTGGATAATATCTATCATTTGTTGGTAATCTTCCAAAGTGGTTTTCTCAACGAGTCATAGATTATCAAATGAGATTGCCGGAGATCAATCACAATTAGTATCCAATGAAAGCTGCATTTGTGTGTAGGCAAAATAATTATTTATCTTCACACCGATCTCATCAATTGGGTTAATAGAATGTACGTACACACGATAATGATACTTACTTAAAGTTATAGGGAAAGAGTATATATCTTTTATCCTTTTGATTGATCAAGTACCTCCGTAGATTTCTCTCCGTTTGAACTCTCCATATGGCATACGGAGTCTTGGGGTCTTTGAATACAACATAAGGATCTACAAATCCAACCTCCTTGTCATTTCTAGCTCGAGGTCCCTCATCATTTTTACGCATATGTATACTCGGTTTTACGTAATTAGTTATACATATACATGATAATTTGCGGTGATATTATTAAAAAGAAAGAATCACTTACAGACGAAGCGGTGATTAGGGCTTTGTCGAGGCGTCCATGTGGCATAGCTGGTGTAGCTCATTAAATTGAACATAAATAACATCATCACCACGGAAGTAATCATGGTTCCTAATTCGAACATAAATATAGTCATACGCTCTTACGCCGCACGCGCTTCTAGGTACCACTTATTTAGCGAGGTACATCTGCGTGCCAAGTTAGGCGAGGGCCGCAGGGTTGAGCAGACTCTTGCCATATTCATACGTCTTACGCCAATGATCAATTTCTTTTGAACTTTCAATTGCTGCCCCAGCTATCATTTGGGATAAGGTAAGACCGATTGTCGGCAAAAAAATCCTTGTCGCACCGGTTTTTAGAGAAGAAGACCAAGCGCTAACTATATGTGTGCCCCGGGATGTCCACACGACACATATAGCAACAAATATGGAGATTATCAAAGACAATGCTTTATTATATATCGAATCATAGTTACAACAAGACTTACATCTATTATAAAGCATAGCAGAAACTATTCTATATCTAGTCTTGGTCTCCATACTCCACGAGGGGACGGTTGGTGGGGGGAGCACTCGCCTAGTACTCATGGAACATCTTGAGGAAGACACATCTCCTGAATCCAAGCATCCGGTACCCATCCGGGGATTTTGTTGATCGTAAAAAGCAAGCGTCAAGCACCATGCTCAACAAGCATAACATGAGGGGATGCAAGGCTCAAAAGGCAAGACACGGTTGAACTGCGGTAAGCATTTTTAGTTGGTCATATTTTGTTTATTAAACCTAAGTTACTAGGTTGTGCTTAGCACCCCAAGTGAATATAATTAAGTATGATCACCAAGATTAATCATCATCCATACCATCCATCAAACCATCTATCTCGAAAAGGATCCGGGCCGCTCGTGACCGTGAGCACGGCCGATATATCGGTTTATAAACTCTGCAGAGAGTGTGTACACTTTCACCACGAGTCGTGTTACCCATATGCCGAGGTGATCATCCTCTTGACTCACTTCCAAGGTAAGTCGGCAGGGTTCACTATGAAGCCTTTTGAAAGTCCCCCTAACAAGTTAGTAGCCGCTAGGTTTCGGATTGACCAAGCGGATATAGATGCTCTCCTCCGAGAGTGGTTCACAAATGACCCGCAGACCCGGCACACACAACGGCGGGACAAGAGCCATACCCATCTTGGCACCCCCTTTTGCGCCTTTCGGTAACCACTAACAAGCTAGAGAAGTTCAGTTTACTTAGCTAAAGCCGAGCCATATAGCCCTCATGGTTGTGCGGTAAATCACGGGTGGCCGCTTTAAGATTCGGTCCTTATGGAGGCGGACTAGAGCACCCAAAAAGACCCAATGCTCTAGTCCCCCGATATCCATGTTGCCAACAAGCATCATTTAAACCATATTCCATAAGTCATTAATCAAGATTAATATTATAATAGTTTGGTGATTGCAAACTAAGCAACTACCCATATGCATAACCCAAGGTAACAAGGAATACAGGATAACAAGAGTGCTAGGTAAAGTCCTTAGGGGTTCATCATATTAGACACATGCATATGAAAATGATTATAAGGTTATTAGGTAACAAGGGAACTCATGTTACACTTGCCTTCTAAAAGCTTGGCAAACACTCCATCCTTTCTGTTGGATCATCCTTGCAGAGCTCCACTTCTAACATCATCGGCAACCAACACAAGCATCATAAAGAAACCTAAAAACAATACATCAAGAATTATAAAAATAATACGTAAAGGTTTGAAACACATAGGGCTTGTAACTACGATCGCTTGAGCGCAAAAACAACTAAAAAAGGAAAAACAACTTGACATGATATTTAGAAGGTATGATAAATGATAGGAATAGGATAGATATGATGAATGTGGGTAACTTGTAGGGTTTAGAGAGCACAAGGATTTATATATGAAGGGTGGAAGTTCATAGGGTTGTAGAAAAGATGGATAGGACATGATGTAACCTTACTAAGATTTAAGGGCTAGGTCACATGGGATCGATGACTATGCAAACTTGGTGAAAGGAATCATATACATGGCAATCGCTATGCAGGAGTGATATGACATAACGAGATGCTATAAAGAGTACTTAGCTCTGGTCACACAACATGAAGATGCAAGAACAATGGTGGTGGTTTGCATAGATGGAGTTTGCTAATAGTGAGACAATCCGGAGAGTGGCTTAGTGCAAAATGCCGGTGCACGTGCACATTGCCGGACAATAGGGTTTATGGTCACAAGGAGAATGGTTGTAGCAGCACCAATTAGAGATCCATTTTGTGGTGATGTTGAGAACAGTATGGAGTATATTATGACAAAAGGGCATGTTGCTTTGAGTATTGGTTCATTAGGAAATGTGATTGCAAAACAGGAGGCACTGCTGACTGCAGGACAGCAGCGGTAACAATTTATATGGCATGTATATCTCGATGATTGTAGCACCTATGACAAAGAAAACTTGTAGAGACATGTATAAGTATATGGTAAACATTGTCGTGGAAGGGCATGGCACCCGGGGTGGTGAATCATTGGGAACACGCATGCCAACCGATGTCAGTGCGGCTGCGGGGCAGCAGGGACAACAAACGCAAAACAAGATAACATCCCTTTCATCTTTGATCGCATGGCCATGGAACATTTATGAGGTGTGTGCAACTATATAAATCATATTCTTGTCAAAAGGAGGCATGGTGGGGTTCAATGGATCAACGGGAACGTGGTTGCCAAAAACAGGGTGGGTGCTGTTTCGACAGCAGAGGTAGCAGACACTTTGGCATCGATATATCAGCCGTCGGGGATTGCCTGGCTGAACCAACATGTGGGATCATGTGCAGGTATGTCATGAACATGTAGAATCAAGGGCTTGGTCATTTGGACAGTGGATTAGCGGGGAACACGAAAAACATTCAGAGCTGCAATCTGTCAAGACAGCAGGAACAGCAGGCATGGAGATGACAATATCTCAAGTTTCTCAACTCCTATGGCAAAACTATTTTACAGAGATGTGTTCAAGGATGTAATCTACAACTTCACCAAAGGGATTCATGATTGGATCAAGGAAACAGCGAGGAACGCCAATTCCATCAACAACAACAAATCTGGCCATGGGGACAGCAACACGTATAATGGGTAAACTTCGCCGGGGATCAATCATACGTCATCCATGGCACTTGATATGCAGCGAGGGATACAAGAACAACATGGGGATGATGATGGAGTGTTCTCACCATGGGGATAGGTGTGGTGGAGCGAGGAGATGCATCGACGACAGCCGGTGACGACGATCTAGTGCAGCGGGGCGTCCTTCTCGCGTTGCAGCTGATCAGGGCAGCCATGGGGGAGGATGAGGAGGAGCAGGGGCGTCCCTCCCCTGTCCTTGACGTGGGGAATGAAGGGGAAGGCGTGGGGGGAAGGGGAGATAAGGGGCTGCTGCAGTTTTTGTCAAGTAAGAGAAAAAAGAAGGGAGATTGGGAGTTTCCTTGCATGAAAGGAGGGGAAGGGGAGTGATTTAGGGAGGGGAGCAAGCCAGCACCCTAGGGGTGACGTGGGAGAGGGGAGAGGAAGAGTTAGAGGGCTGGTTGGGCTTCATGTAGGTCCACAAAAGAGAGGAGGATGGTTGGGCTTTGATCCGAGGCGAGAGTTAAGCCAAGGTTTGGATCGGATTCGGCCGGAAGCGAGGATACTGTTACGGGGCAAGATTCCTGTGGTCTTTTCGGCTTGTGGGATATGCTTTATAGGAGACATGGTGGAGGGGAAAGAGTTCATGAGGGTATTGGCCAAGGGGAGGAAAGAAGGGAGAAAAGAATGAGCCATTGGCTAGAGAGTACAAAGTTAGTGGTGCCATGGGTTCATATGAAATTAGGTTGAACCGAGAATAACTTAGGTATGTGATGGATTTTGCTTGAACAAAGTCAAGATAGAATTGCATTGGAGGAATGAAATATGATGATTGGTCATCTATCATAGATTTAGGGATTTGGAAAAGACTCGGTTGAAAAAGAATTTGGAGCTATGAAATGAGAAGAAAAGAAAGAGAGAACTAGTTAGCATAGGACTAGATATTTTGACACGATGAAAGTTTGGGGACTACCAAGGTTTAGAACAAGGATCACACTATATGGTTTTCAAAAGTTTCATCATGGTTTGAAGTTATGTAAACTTGATCAAAGATCATGAGAGATTTGATGGGGATCAAGACCCTAGGCGAATTTAAAAGAATTAAATTCATTTTCCAACCAAAAAAAATCTATGCATTGGCATGAATGGAACAAACCATTAAGTTAAGTTGCAAAAATTTTAGAAATCAATTTTTTTTTGTTGCACTATCTAGAATGTTATAACTTAACTAAAGTTAGGAAATTTTAGAAAAATGATAAAACCATATCATATTATTTAGTGTTTTCTAGGTCACATCCCAAAATAGGAATTTTGGGGTGTGACAATCCTCGAGATCCTCATAGTTCAAACCTGGAGGTAGCTGGCTGGTCTAGCACGTCGATGTTTGAACCATATTGATTCCCCAACGACTAGCGGGGGCACTGATTGCTTTGATTGTTCCCCGAGCTGTGCTACACCCTTGCGTGCTCTTTTCCCTTTCTTCTTCTCTCCTTCTAGGGATTTGGTTAGAGTGCGCTCATAGTCAAATAAAGATGATGATTCTTTCTGAGCTGCACGCCTCTTTTTTTGTTGAGCCTCAACCCTTTGCCGTAGATCTTCTGGCTTTAGCAAGAGGTAGGGCTTCTCAGGGTTCCACTTGGATTCTCTTTCATCCTTAAGTCTCTTGAAGAAACTGTCCACATCGACTTTCTTTGAAGCTTCTATTTCTCGCACCAGTCTTCTCATAGGATAGCTTCTTAGGAATGACGGGTTGTTTCTTCTCAGAGGCTTTCTTTTTGGGCTGCGGGGCGGCCGACACATTTGATCGTGTGGCCGGCCTCTTCTTCAATGGTGGGTCCACCGGTTTCGGCGCTGGAGCCACGTGTGGAGGCGATGGCGCGGCCGGTGGGGGGTTGGAGCCCGACGTGGAGGCGAGGGGGCAGCCGATGTCGGTGTTGGAGCCCGAGGAGGCGGCGTTTGAGCCCGAGGAGGCGGCGTTGGAACCCGAGGTGGCGGCGTTGGAGCACGTGGTGGCGGTGTTGCAGCCCGAGGTGGCGGTGTTGGAGCCCGAGGTGGTGGCGTTGCAGCCCGAGGAGGCGGCGCGGCCGAGGCGATGCAGCCGCCGTGTCTTGCCCGCCTCGGCATCACCCGCGGCACTATGACATGTTGGTGACCACCTGTGGAACCAAAGAGGTATATGAGTAAACCGCTAATTAACTAAGGAAATGCAAAATAAAGTTAGTGAATAAATGTATCGTCAAGTTTAATGACCACCTAGGGTTAGGTTCATGACGAGGAGGTGGTGGTAGACTACTAGGTGATGCCCCAGGAATAATGATGTAGCGCTTGCGCCAACAAATGAATGCCTTCTCTGCTTGTCCTAGAGTCTTCTCTCCATCACCTCCTTCTATCTCAAGCTGCACATTTTCGAAGCCTTTGACAACTCTATCCACCGAGACACTAGCATATCCAGCTGGAACTATCGCCCCATGGATTTTTGGTGTCTTCGTAGGGTCGATATGAGTTACAACACCGACAGCAACCATGACTGTGGCAGCCCCCTGTGGAATATGCAGCTCACATGTTGTCTTAGCTTCAGTGACGTCATCCACCAGAAAGCGCAGCCCCACATCGTCTTGAATAGTTGGCACCTCCGTGGAAGCGCAACTGCTTTTCAACTGACCGGGGGGGCTAATGTTGACTCCAGGCTCTGATGTAGTTTGCCTTTGCATAGAACTTACTCGCTTCTCGCACTTGCCTTTTGATTTCCTCGTTCATTCTCTCTTCAAGTGCTTTCTCTCATTTGTATCGCTTCACGAGCGCCGCTTGTGACTCCATCACCATTGCCTCCAACCTACGCAATCGCTCGCCTCCTCTTCCTTCTTTCTTTGGCGGCTTCTATAAGTGGGTCTATCTTGAGGGAAGCCATGCTCCCACGATATCTCCCCATAGCCTCTTGTTCGCCCACCGTGTTCAGCAGTTTCTGGGCGTATGTCAGCTCATCCTTCTCTATTTGGCTGCCAGGCGCCACTTTCAACTAATCCTCGGGCATAGGCCATTCTCTGTCCCACTCTCTGCTGCGGCTTCTCGCCGTACACTACCTTTCCGGTCTCTAGGTCCGGGGTTCCCCCATGACCGAAGAACCAATACTTGGCGCTTTTCGGGCCGGTGCGATGATTCTGGTTCTATCCCCTTGTCAACAATCTCCTGTTCCAGCACGCCACTTGGGAATAGCAGTCCGGTAGCCACCCGAACCCAAGTGATGGTGGTATTGCTTGTGTCTAGCATTTTTCTGATTACGGATCATCCGTGTTCGACCCTCATCCGAAGTTCTTAAACAGATGCGAACTCATCCCAAAAGGCCTCAACTTGACGTAGGCCTTGTTGGTGAAATCCGGTGTCCGGTTATGTGCAACAAAAGTCTTGTGGAGTTTCTTCTTCCAAGACTGAAATTGTTTGGCCATCTTACGCATAGCCCTGATTTGAACCTTCTCCTTCAAAGCTTCATCCCGTGTATCGGCGTGAAATGTTGAAGGATATCTAGCCATAGCAATTCCTTGTCACGATCCGAGACATAACTAATAGCAGGGGTTATCTTTTCATTGCCTCCATTCTCGAGCACCGATCGGGAGCCTGTCCCCTTACTAGGTATCCACAAGGCGCAACAAATTTCTTTAAATGTTCCCCAAGTACTTGGCCTGTACCCTCATCGAATTCGGACAGAATGTACCGACCCTCCAACGGCTTCTTCGGGCCTCGCACTTTTCTACTACTCCCGGTAGTTGTTGCTGATCCAGAGGGCTACACAAACAAGTATAAATATATTAATACAAAAGCCATTCTTTTTTTAATTTCATGTATATACATATAGACTAGATTGTAGATAGACCTCATCAGGATTGTCTCCTACAAGTTCTTCATAATCAGCGAAGTACTGACTTCCATCATCTATTTGTTGATTGTCATCATCTTGGACTTAGGGATTTTGGTTGCCGCTGTTGTTGATTATGTCCATCATTGCCTCATCCATGTTATCATTCGGATCGGCCATTTCTATAAAAGTTGTGAATTAAAAGATGTTAGAATTCAATTTGTCATGTAGCGCCACAAGAAAGTTAATAAAGTTAAATAAAAGTACCATTAATAAAGTTACTTGACATAAAGTTACATAATAAAGTCACGTGACATTAATATTATTAATGAAGTTACTTGCCATTCTATTAAAATATTACAATATTATAAAACCTTAGATATTACATGAGGAAGTTAATAAAGTTAATTAAATGTATCATTAATAAAGTTACTTGACATAGTCACTTTACATGAAATTACATAATGAAGTTACGTAATAAAGTTACTTGACATCATATATATATAAGTTACTTGACATCATATATATAAGGTTCGTCCGGTCATCGCTAGGTCGCCGCTAAGTCATGTCTTGTTCGTCCGGTCGCCGCTAACTCGCTAAGTCGCCGTGGTGTTGTTCGTCCCGGTTGGTCGCTAAGTCGCTAAATCGCTAGGTCGCTAAGTCGCTAAGTCGCTAACTCGATAAGTCGCCGCTAAGTCGCTAAGTCGCCGCTACGCCGTCGTGTCTTGTTCGCCCGGGTCGCCGCTACGTGCCGCTAAGTCGCTAAGCGCTCACTAGGTTATCGTGTCTTGTTCGTCCGGACGCCGCTAGGTCATCGATAAGTCGCTAAGTCGCTACGTCGTCGTGTTGTTCGTCCGGTCGTCACTAGGTCGTTATTAGAACGTCGTTAGGGTTTTAAATAAAATGAATAGTTTTGATTACCACGTCGTTAGGGTTTCAAATAAAATGAATAGTTTTGATTAGAACGTCGCTAGGTCGTCGCCCACGTTTGTCGTTCATCGCGTGGTTGCATTCTCTCGCCAAATCCTGCATAGACATGCTCTCGGCTCGATGGCCGGCCAACACAACACACACACACATGCTTCCGCGGCTTGATGGCCGTCAAACAGAGACGCAACACACAACACATGCATACCACGGCTAGTCGGCGCGCGCGGGCGCCACCCTTGGACGGCGTGTGCTCCCCCGCCTTTGCTCCCCGCTTGTGTGCTCCTGCCGCTGCTCTGGCCGGAGAGACCTGATGGCCGGCGTGCTCCCTTGCTGCAGTGGCCGAAGATCGAAGAAGACCGGTGCTCCCTGCTGCTGCTCTGGCCGGAGAGACAACGGCCGGCGGCGTGCTCCCCTGCTGCAGTGGCGAAGAAGAAGGCCGGCGTGTTCCGGCCGGAGAAGGCGCGCGGCTCCCTCGATGGCCGGCGCTCGGCCGGGAAAGGAGGCGCGGCGCCGGCCGCGGCTCGGGGCCGGATCGAGGACGACGTGACGCCGGCGGCGGCTCTCCCTGTTGGATCTGGCCGGAGAAGAAGGCGAAGGCGCGGCTCCCCGCTCACCGGAGAAGAAGAAGGAGAGGCGGCCGGCGGTGGTGGCACGGGGAGGAGTAAGGCCGGCGGCGGCGGCACACCCTCCCGGCCAACAGCGCGCGCGAGGCTCCGGGACGGCGGCGGCGCTAATGGCAGACGGCACAAGGCTCGGGAGGAGTAGGCCGGTGGCGGCGGCTCGGGAGGAGGAGGAGGTCGGCGGGCGCGGCGGGGCGGCGGTGGATCGGGCGGCGGAAGGAAGAAGACGTCGATCTAGAAACAGGAGGAGGAAGAACACACGGCTTAAATACCCATACACACCTTTAGCCCCGGTTTGTAAAGAGCACGGGACTAAAAGGCCCTTTTAGTCCCGGTTTGTAACGCCGCACCGGGACTAAAGGTCCCACCTTTAGTCCGTGCGTATTACAAACCGGGACTAAAGGTCTCCTTTTAGTCCGGTGCTCTTTACAAACCGGGACTAAAGGTCTATTTCACCCGGCAGTTTGCATTAGGGTTTCTTCTTTATTTTTGCTTACAATAATTAGATTAATTTTGTTAATTGCATAGTAAATAAAAGAATATGTATTAATTTGTTCAAAAATAACACTTCCATTTCTTTTTGTCTAATTGCTTTTCGTAATAAATTTAGGAACATAAAATCTTTCCATTCCTTATAATAGCAAAGTTATATATAAAAAATAATTAGTATTTTGTTAATGCAAAAATATTTTACTTTATTTAAATATCTTAAAGTAGGTGTTTTTTGACAGAAAATTTATTTGTGCATTATTTAAACGTAAATTTTGTTCATTTATCATCATTTATCTCTAAAATCGTGATATACGTGTGGGTCACCATTACATCGGATTATTTTTTAAAGATTTTTTATCTAATGCCAAATTGTCACATACACATACTTCTAAAATTATTGCCTTCCAATAGTGATTGGAAATGTAAATAATAATTACATTTGTTTTTTATTTAAATATTTGCCTTCCAATACACATACACTTTACAATAGTGATTGCAAATGTAAATAATAATTACTATTTTATTAATGCAAAAATATTTTGATCAATTAATAATTCTAAAATTGTTGCTTTTGGACAGGATTTGTATTGGAAGGCAAATATTTTTTATTCATCAGTACCCGATTGATCTCAATCTTGTTATTAGGGTCCACTTGCTTAAAAATTCAAGTCATTTCGATGTAACCTTTCATCATAAAAAATTTCATTTTAAACGATGGAGAAAAAAGAAAACATGATACAAACATCTCAAGTAATTAATAATTGTCACACAACTAATCTACGATACACACAAAGTGTCAACAAAATATCTCTAATTAATACACACTATTTATTAAACATTACTAGTTTTCTGCCGGCACAGTAGTGATCTTCTTTTTTGACGTATGTTCCTTGGTCATGATCTTGACGTAACCATGGAGTGTCCTCAGCATTTATCATGATGCTCGGATCTTTGGTTACATTGAAAGGCGTGATTCGGTCATCCCTTTCATAATCTTCAAAAATATCGACTTGTCCTCAATTCCCACAATGTTTCTTTTTCCCCGAGAGAACTATATGACGTTTTGGCTCATTCGTTGAGTTGTTGTCATTTTTTCCCTCTCTTTTTGTTTTGACGACATGTCTTTCACATAGAAAACCTGATTCACATCAGCAACAAGGACGAATGGTTCACCTTTGTAACCAACATTGTTGAGGTCCTTTGTTGTCATTCCATAGTCTTTGTCAACTGTTACTCCGCCCCCGTATTCTTGACCCATTGGCACCGGAACAAAGGGACTTTGAAATTAGGTGCGTAGTCTAGTTCCCAAATCTCCTCTATGCGGCCATAATATGTTTATCTGTTTCCATTCGGGTCGGTGGCGTCTACGCCGAACCCCTTGTTTTTTTGGTTCGTGCTTTTTTTTTATCTTGGCCTAGGGTGTAAAAATGTATTTCCATTTATCTCATACCCTTTATGCGTGAGGATGTGCCATGATGGTTGCCTAGCCAACAAATATAGTTGCTCATCAATCTGGTCATGCCCACGACATTCTTTTTCGTAGCCAATCACCGAAAGTGTCCATGTCTTGACGCATAAGCCAAGCTTCATTCTTCTCTCGAAACTGGGATCGTAGAAAGTCCTTGTGTTTCTTGACATACGGCTCCACCACGGATGAGTTTTGAAGAAGCGTGTAGTGTGCTTTATTGAAACAATCATCCCCCGTACCGATGTAGGTTTTCTTTCCAATCGTTCCCTTTCCGCTCGGTCTCCCCTCGTGTCGTGATTGGGGAACACCAATTGGGTCAAGTTCGGGGAATGAATTCAACACAGAACTCAATGACCTCCCTGTCCCATAGCCCCTCTGTGATGCTTCCTTCTAGCCGAGCACGCTGGTGGACATATTTCTTCAGGACTCCCATAAACCTCTCGAAAGGAAACATGTTATGCAGGAACACAGGACCAAGAATATTGATCTCCTTGACCGGATGAACTAGGAGGTGTGTCATGATATCAAAGAAGGATGGAGGGAACACTAACTCAAAGCCGCGACAAGACATTGAACCACATCATTCTGTAGGCAGCAAGTTCCAGTGGATTGATTGCCTTCTGAGAAATTGCATTGAGGAATGCACATAGCTTAACGGTTGCTAGACGTACATGTGGAGGTAGAATTCCTCTTAATGCAACTGGAAGCAATTGCGTCATAAGCACATGGCAGTCATGCGACTTTAAGTGCAGAAATTTCTTCTCGGGCACATTTATTATACCTTTTATATTAGAGGAGAATCCAGATGGAACCTTGATGCTGCTTAAGCATTCAAACATGATTTCTTTCTCTTCATTGCTAAGAGTGTAGCTAGCAGGTCTTAAATATTGGCGTCCATCATCTGTCTTCTCTGGATGCAGGTTGTCTCGCTCTTCCATACGCTGCAAGTCTTGTCGTGCTTCAAGTGAATCCTTAGGCTTCCCATACACACCCATGAACCCTAGAAGGTTCACACAAAGATTCTTTGTCAAGTGCATGACGTCGATCGCATTACGGACCTCTAGGACTTGCCAATACGGTAGCTCCCAAAATATTGACTTTTTCTTCCACATGGGTGCATGACCCGCTACATCTTTTGGAACTGGTTGGCTGCCCTGTCCCTTACCAAAAATTACTTTCACATCCTTAACCATCTCAAATACATCTTCTCCAGTTCTGTTGCGAGGCTTGAGTCGGTGGTCTGCCTTACCTTTAAAATGCTTGCCTTTCTTTCTAACTGGGTGATTCACAGAAAGAAATCGACGATACCCAAGGTACCACGACCTTTTACGCATTTTTTCAAATATATACTATCAAGGTCATCAAAACAGTGTGTGCATGCATTATATCCCTTGTTTGACCGCCTGAAAGATTACTTAGAGCAGGCCAATCATTGATTGTCACAAACAAACGATTGCTCGCAGGTCGAAGTGTTCTGTTTGTACTCATCCCACATACGAACACTTGTTTCGCTCCATAAAAGTAGAAGTTCTTCAATCAATGGCCTTAGATACACATCAATGTCATTGCCGGTTGCTTCGGCCCTTGGATGAGCACCGGCATCATAATGAACTTTTCGCTTCATGCATAACCATGGAGGAAAGTTGTAGATACATAGTGTAACGGGCCAAGTGCTATGACCACTTTGCTCTGCTCACCAAAAGGATTCATCTTGTCCGTACTTAGAGCGAACCTCAAGTTTCTTGCGTCTTTTGCAAACTCTGGAAACTCCCTATCTATTGCTCTCCACCGAGACCCATCGGCAGGGTGTCTCAACATGTTGTCTACCTTACGGTCTTCTTTGTGCCCTTTGCAACAACTTTGCATGGTCCTTGTTTTTACGAAAAGGCGTTTCAGACGAGGTATTATAGGAGCATACCACATAACCTTTGCGGGGATTTTCTTCCTAGGACGTTCTTCCCCCTCAACATCGCCGGGGTCATCTCGCTTTGATCTTATACCGTGATGCTTTACATACGGGGGCATTCCTCTAAATTCTCGTAGTCCTTACCACGGTATAGGATGCGTCGTTAGGACATGCATGTATCTTACGGATTTCTAATCCCAATGGACAGACGACCTGTTTTGCTTAAATGCGTAGTGGTGGACAACTTATTAGGGTTCGGAAGCATCTTTTTTGGATCTTGATGCTTGTCCAAATGCCTTATCGGATACACCATTCGTGCCTTCCATTTCAACAACTCCAGTGTTGTACCCAATTTTTTGCCTATCTTGGGCGGATGGGTATAATAATTTCTTGTGATCTTCTAGCATGCGGTCAAACTTTGCCTTCTCTTTTTCACTTTCACATTCTTTCTGTGCATCACGAATGGCATCACCAAGAGCATCACCTTCACCAGGAGCACCTCCCTCTTCTTGACTTCTCCCATTGTTGTATCATCGAAGCCACCAAATTGAGAGATAAGGTCGTCGGGCTCGGTTGTTCTTGTTCTTCTTCACATTCTTCCATCATTATCCCGGTTTCTCCATGCTTGGTCCAACAAATATAGTTTGGCATGAAACCCGACTTCAACAAATGTGAGTGAATATTTCTAGAGCTAGAATATTCCTTCAAATTCTGACACAAGGCACATGGGCAACGTATGAATCCATCCCGCTTGTTTTCCTCGGCCACTCTTAAGAAATAATGCACACCATCAATGAATTCTTTGGAGCGGCGATCGGCATTGTACATCCAACCACATGTCATTATCGCATTACAAAATAAAGTATGATAAGTTTCTAATTTTTACTACAGAAATAAAAGTAACAACTTAATTTAAATTTCTTTATTTCTAATTCTTTTCAACAAGCAAAATATAAAAAAACACCAAAGTTCTCTATTTATCTAAATAATCAAGAAATTTGGTAGGCATACTAGTTATAATTAACTAATTAACCCGGTCACAAATTGCAAAATAATGTATTATAACAACTTAATTTTTTATAAAGAAATGAAAGTAATAATAACCTAAAATTCTCTATTCTTCATTTTCTAAACAAGCAAAATTAAAAAACACCAAAGTACTCTATTTCTCTAAATAATCCGAAGTTTGGTAGGCATACTAGTTATAATTAACCCGGTCACAAATTGCAAAATAATGTATTATAACCTTAAATTCTCTATTTCTATTTTTTCTAAACAAGCAAAACTAAAAACATCAAAGTTATTTATTTTTCTAACTAATCAAAAAATGTGGCATGCATACTAGTTTAAATTAACTAATAAAACCAATCACAAATTGCAAAATAATGTATTATAACCTTAAATTCTCTATTTCTATTTTTTCTAAACAAGCAAAACTAAAAAACACCAAAGTTATTTATTTTTCTAACTAATCAAGAAATGTGGCATGTATACTAGTTTAAATTAACTAATAAAACCAATCACAAATTGCAAAAATAAAGAATTCTAAGTAACTAACTAACACATAACCTAAAATTCTCTATTCTTATGTTTCCTAAATAATCCTTTAAATGTATTATTTATAAACAAAAGTATAAACCAAAGTATCATCAAATGTTATTTTTAAAAAACTAATTATAATGAGAAACTATAAATTTAGTATTTTTCTAACTAAACCAAAACATATGGTACACATAATAGTAATAAATGGTGTATACTAATTTTTTGGGTCTTAATTATAGTTATCTACATTGAAATATTCAAACGATGAAGTGATTGGAGTCTAAAATAGTGTGGAAATCAAAAAAATAAAAAAAAACACATGTACAACACCACAAAATGAGTTTCTGTTGTCGCTAAAACCGAGAGAAGATGAAGTTAGTAACCTTTAAACAAGAAAAATGACGGCGTAGAAGTGACAAAATGAATCAATGGCGAAGATGTGAGTAAGAACCAAGCAAGAACACATGAAGAACAAAGAACAATGGTGAGCTCGGGCTCGGTCGGAGGAGGAAGAAGGATTCAAATACGGGTGGGAGGATTTAATCCCGGGCTTTAACACCAATCGAGACTAAAGGCCAATCTTTTAGTCCCATTTGGTGTCACCCACCCAGGACAAAACCTTTAGTCCCGGTTGGTAACACCAACCCAAGCACTAAAGGTTGGCCTTTAAGTCGGTTGGTAACAACAACCGGGGCTAAAAGGTGTTTTTAGTCCCGGCTCATTATTTGCGGGGAGCTAATGTTGATTTTGGCCGAGTGACCAAAGGCCATTTCGTATTAGTGAACACAGTATACGTGCCCGCCTCCAAACTCCAATCAATCATGTGATGACCTGCGAGTCATGTCTCGACGCACGCATGCTGCTTGCTTCCGCCGTCCATGGCTCCACTCGTCCAAGTTTGAGGACGAAACGATCCAGCAGACGCACACGCATGCATGATTAGTCGCGCGCGCGATTAGTTGTTGGGGATAGCTTCATTAATCCACTTGTTTAATCACGATCAGTTCGTGGCGGTGTGGTGGATAATGATGACCTAGCTGCAGCCTGCAGGTAGAGGACGCCATGGGCATATGCGTGTACTTGCGAGGTGGCGACCTTCGCGCGCGGCGCGCACACGAGCGCGTGTGGGCGTGCGTGCGTGCGTACGTACGCCCTGCTATGCGAAATGCGATGCGACTTGCTGTCTCAATCTCACTCACCTGCAATGATTCGCGTCAACGTCGGCGGCGACGAGCCACCGGCCGGCCGAGAGTGAGTGAGTTCGGCCATGTGGAAGCTCAGACGTCGCCGTCGCCGTGGGCATGCATACATGCGTCGCGGCCGGCCACACGTACCAGTGTACTCCTCCAGTAGCATATACCCTACTGCATGCGTGCGTGTCGCCGTGCCGGCTTGGAGGTTCGGAATCCGTCTCCGAGCAGCAGCTGATGTTGCGTTCTCTGACGTCTGAATCGGAATCGCTGCAAAGCAAAGCAAAGCGAGCAATTCGGCCGCGGGTGGATTGGACCGTAGCCAAGCCCACGAGTTCTGCTTCTGCAGGGGTTGGGGATTTTACAAGAAACCTTCCTCTGCTCCGGACGACGGCGAGGCCTGCTTGTTGCCGGCCACCTGAAGCTTGGTACTCTACTACTGTTACCCGTCGGCTGGTTTGGTGTCCCAATTTAACGCATCCATCCATGGAAGAAGAAGCTGCTTGATCAGGCACTGGCATGCCCGCAGCGGTGTCATTGTCGCCGCAGTGGCCGCGAGTGCCGCCTTTCCCGGCGACGGGGATGGCTCCGCCGCACTCGCTGTCGACCCCAGACAACAGTGTTCCTCCAGTTGTCTACCGATCGATCGGCCCATGGATACCAAGGATCCACTCTGATTTGTACGTCCCAACCAGCTCATTTCATGCGTGCACCTCCTACCCGTACGTCTTCCGTATCAGAGAATCTGAAAACGATCTAGAGCATTGTTCTAACATTACCCGTCGGTGATCTAGTACTGTACCTAGCAAAGCTTTGCCCGTCAGTGTTCTCTGATCTGCAGGAGCTAGCACTGAACCGCGAGTCTCTGAAGAACTGCAAATTAAGCTGCTAGCTTATTAGCTTCTGTTCGCTGGGCAGCTTCATCAGTTCAGTTAGGTGCGCGTGTGTTGTCGCCTGTCCATTACTTTACTACCGCCTGCTGGTGTGTACTGTGCCGTACTCAAGGACCGTGGTACTCCTAGGCCGGTAGCAGCAGCGTGCAGGCATGCGAGCGATCTTTCTGAAAATCTTGCAGGCGCTGTTGGTCTGGTCCTGATTTGGGCATGCATGGCCGGACCCCTCCCTACGACTGTGCCGTGCAATGTATAGTACCTGCTGTCCCTCTCTGCACTGCACGCTCGCCTCTCTGATCTGTTTGCTTGGTAACGCAGCCCTGCTGCCACTTGCTAGCTAGTTTGGTGAACCAAGCAAGGGTCCAGATCCAGGGCCATTTCTTCATGCATGCAAGGGACCAAGGGTTAGTTGTTGTAATGTTGTATCCATCTCAGGCTCAGCTAGCTGGTTTTACCAGAGTAACATCAGCATCATGCAAAAAGGAGCTGATTTTGATCCCCAAGCTTGGTTTCGTAGTCACCATCAGGGGATTAAAGAAAAGTAGAATGGAGAGATTTGTTGAAGTGTCTATCAGCAATGGTGAGTGAGTGAGTAGGCAGTCAGCAATTAGTCAAAAAAAACGTAAGCTTTTTAGTAGTATTATTCTAGTATGGCCTGCCATTTTGTGAGGAGTGCATGCCAACATTGTGTTGGGTGTGCCCATACAGACTTGTTGAACGACTGAACGACAGGCTAGCGCTTGTGAGTGCTGACTTGCTGTACCATCACTGAACCACACACCTTAAACAAAAGGAGGAGCCTTTACATATCTGAGAAATATCTAAGTAATCACCTGGAATTGAGAGGGGATGGGCTGCTATGATCTTTCATATTTGTTGGCCGGTGATTGGTCTTGGACTATCCATGCAATGCCTTGGTTTCCGGTTCAGCTAGAGTAGCAGTTCTACTGCTAAATATTTATGTTTTTGTTGTTGTTGTTGTTGTTGTTGTTGTTGTTGTTTACATGGATTCACTGAATTTGATACTGTTACTTGTAGGTTGTGAATTTTCCATGGTGGTCCAACCTGGCCTGTTCAGAAGAGGGGAAGGAATTCAAAGGATTTTGGAATTTGGATCCTAGTTCTCCTTTTTCTGAATATATATAGGCCCCCCAAAAGGACATTTGAAGGCGATTGGTTATTAGTCTGACCATCAAGTGATAATACAGCACATGATCAACTAACTGATTGCAAAAAAAAAGATGCACGCAAACCAGAGTTAGTGTGGTGCATAATGCAAGCATTAGTAAGATACCAAAAGCAACGGATAGCATCACTCCAAATGATGCGTTTTGTTTGGCACAATCACTCTGATGCCTTGCAAACATCAACGGACGGTAGCAAAAGCTGTGGACGGATACCTTTCCAATTTGGATATGAAAACCAGCACTGGCTCTGGTTGTGGCCTGGTGTTGATCTCCTGCAAGTCAAGCAGGTGATTTTCTTATTTCCTTCCTCACATCACATAGTGCTGCAAGCAAGTGGCACATCCATCTTTGATGGTCCAACGCCGAGCTCAAAAGAGGGCCACCCATATGAATGTAGCATAGCATCCTCCGATCCATCGCCTATCATGAGATAGATGCAACAACTGGTGATGACTGCCATATGAAGTGCGGCTCTTTTTTAATCGACTTTGAAGTTTGAACTGACAAGAGATTGTACATTTGTTCAGAGTTTGTGCAAAAATCGAAGGATCAGGAGGAAACAAAGCAGATGCCTTGGTATATTTCGTGGCTGAATAACATTCAGAAAATCGGAAAGCACTTCTCTGCACTAACTGCTTTCCATCTCATTATCTCTGCACTAACTGCTTTCCTTCCCATTATGAGAACATGATTTTTTTTTTTTTTTTTAAAAAGAGTTTTTGCCGCATACAGGATCAACATCACAATAGAATGGGCAACCAGTTGAGGCATCCTTTGGAACGAAGGAAAGTAACATGGAGGAGTTTAAATGATCAGTCCTTTTTAGAAAAATTATTATCCAGCCTTTGGAACAAAGCTAGGTTTGGCCTCTAGAGCTGCTATGAAATGAAATTCCTACCATGAATTCATGAGGTGGGGTGGGACAACAACTGGAGGTAGCAGCAAATAGTGTTGGCTGCCATAGGTTTCCACTGCAAGTGCGGCTCTTTATTTATTCATATCTATTAAGAATTGAGAAAATATTGTACAGTTCTTGCGAGCTTGTGCTTCGTTTGCGAAAATCAAAGTAACTTGCTGAATAACATTCAGAAAAAAACCGGAATAGAGTACTTCTCTGCACAGGCTGGTTAAAAATTAAGATTTGGCTCTCTGTTACCCTGTGAATCTGCTTTCTTTTTCATTCTGAAAACAACTAAGATTCTGTAAAAGAAATTTATACTAGTACAAACAGAATCAGCATCTCATCCCAATAGTACGGTGGCCATTTTAGGTGTCCTTTGGAATTAATAGAGTGAGAATGAATAGTTTAAAAATGATCGAGACATTTTTTAAGAAGAACTTCGTAACCAGTCCTTTGGGACAAAAGATTGTACCCTCTACGATTGATGTGAAACTCCTATGGAATGGAATGGCTTCCGTTCAATAAAAAGATCATAAACAGAAGGAACATTTGCGCATATCGCTTACAGTCCCCTCTTCGTCTCTACTCGCTAGTGCGCACTGTGCAGAAACAAAGGCGAGGCATGACGATGACTCAGAAAAACAAAATATCGCAACAAGAAAATTGCATTGAAGCAACGTGCTCTACTGTTGTTCCGTATCTCATCTCATCTCGGAGGAGAAGAAAAAAAAGAAATGGAAATCCATCAGACGAAATGCTACGAAGACGACAAACTAAATCCTACTACTTGTATGTAAGTTGTATAAACCCGACAAATTTCATAAAAGATGAATAGACAAATCAATGCAGGTCTGAAGATTTCGGGAAAAAAAAAGGAAATTATATTCCCACGTTTCGAAAGGCCTTGGATTTGGGACAAGGACGACGTATCTGCGTATGGGCCGCTGCTGCCAACTGCATGCAACAGTTTTATCTGATCTCACACGAATCATGAGCTGTATAGGAATTTAACGGTCATGAGTATCAGTTTATTTTTATAGAAAAATTCTTGTATTCCAAAAGAGTTGTGATTTTATTAAAACTGCGATATATTTATGTTGATGACTTCTTTTGGCAGATTGTAATCTATCATGGCATAGTATTCTACTAAATTTCGACCGTTCATACTTATGTTTTTGGGAGATTCATTTCTGTTTCAATTGTTTTATTGCTCGTAGTCAGCTAAGCCGAGTGAGTAGATATGGTGGAGCTACACCTCTGCTCCTTCCTCTGATGAATAAGTGTAGTGCTACGGCCACATTTGGTGCCTGCTAGTCACTCCCAATCTACCAAGTCAAATTCTTTTTTCAAAAAAATCTGCCATGTCCTCCTCTATATCAGTTGGCAGATCTAGAAATACTGCAACGAGGTGGTGTTCAGTGCTCACCTCCGTGAATGCCCTGGGCGCTTACCGTAAGGACGCAGCTCTGCTCTGGAAACACCGTAGTTGTTTGCCATGTGATCGGTTCCCCCAAATTGTCTATATAAATACGTATTGCGTATAATAATTGATCCCAAGTGCAATGAACCAGGTGATGAGGAAGTCGTCTCCCCTCCATTATTATTATTGTATACTATCATCCAACCAAAAATAAATAAGTGTAACGCAGAGATGCACTTTCAGGGATGGACCAACGGTCTGCTTGTCGTCAAACTCACATTTTGCTTAAAAAATAATGTCAACGCGCTGTTTGTTGTCTCTCCTACCAGGCCATACCACCTCGATCGGATGGGTTGACATAGCGGTCTACACATTCATATGAATTGCATTGCATTATTGCAAAAAAAAAAAAAAAATGATGACGCACCAAATAAAAAGAGTGTGTGCCTTTTCTTCCTCCTTTCGCCATTCTTACAAAGCACATCCTAGTTATAGCATGACAAATTTTGTCATAAAAGAAAAACCCACACTGGCTTTATTTTCCAAAAGAAAGTATTAATTCATGTCATTATGTTATTACAGTAGAGCCCAGAACAACAACTAATCAATACATATGGTGCCCTAAAAATAACCTTTATAAGATAAGTATCTTATCTTTTTTTTCCCTTAAAATCAATATCATTGCGCGAGTACACCAAATTATCTAAGTAATAATAGCAGCCTCCATAGAAGTCAATTTTTCGGTCCTCCCTCGCAATGCCCATGAGCTAGCCTCTAAACATGTGAATACTAGTAGATCTAGGAACGTGTTTGGTTCGACATCTGATTACACCTGGCAATGGATAACAATATAATACTAGTACACAGAAGGTTTATAGAGGCGGTTGACAACCAATTTCCACTGGCGTTTTCTCCAACCGCCAGTGGGAGAGGCCAGCGAAAATGGCCCATTTCCACTGGCGGTTGGTTGAAAACCGCCAGTGAAAATCGATTTCTACAGGCGGTTCTCTTAAGGAACCGCCTGTAGAAATCGCTGCCCGAAAAACATGAAAAATAGTAAAAAATATTTTTAAAAAGGCAAAAAAATATTTTTGGAACCGGGAAGGCACCCGCCCGCCCTTGGTCGAAGTCGCAAGTCGCGTATTTTTTTCGCGTAAAAATCGCGCTATGCGGCCGTGGGGGGTTCGAACCCGCAACCTCGGCCTCGTGCATATCCCCTCTACCACCCCACCCACACATCACTTGTGTCTATATCCCATTTCGGTTCACCACATATTATCCCAAACGATAGTAAATTCAATATTTCGGGGTCTAAACGAATTCAAATGAAAAAGTGTTCAACTACAAACTTTCATAACTTTTCGAGACCTACAACTTTCATTTAGAGTGTTTCTCCATCCGAGGTCATTTGCAAAATTTAAATTTCAAATTTGAAAATTTCGTTAAGTAGTTTTCCATAAAGAGATGATTTCAAATGAAAAATTTGTCAAGTACAAAGTTTCATAACTTTTCGACATCAATAACTTTTATTTTAGGAGTTTCTTCATCCGAGAAAGTTTGAAAAACTCAAAAAAATTAATTTCAAACTATTTCTACAGGCGGTTCTCTTAAGGAACCGCCTGTAGAAATCGATCTCTACAGGCGGTTCCTTAAGAGAACCGCCTGTAGAAATAGTCGATTTTTACTGGCGGTTCCTTAAGAAAACCAGGTTCCTTAAGAGAACCGCCTGTAGAAATAGTCGACCGCCAGTAGAAATCGTATTTCTACTGGCCGTTGCAATGCTTCTACAGTTCTGCACTAAATTAAACATATCAATCGGTATTTACGCCGACTTATATAATATTATTTAAGTATGATGTCGTCAAGAATGATATACCGACCTCCTGGTCGTTAGGCCGGCACACAGTCTCATCGAGCTCCCGGGTGTTCTCGATAGTCCGCGGCTTTTGCCTCTCCGGCCGCAAACACCCCAAGAAATCAGAACGAAACTGAACCAAAAACTGCAAGCTCTACAGGTGGCGTGGTCAGTTTGAAGAGCGCTCGCTTGCCTGCTCCCCGAGCTCTTTTTCGGGCCAGGGGCGGCCCGGGCGCTCTCGGGCGCGCGCCGCCGAGCCTTCTTCTCTTGCTTCAGCTTGGCGTGCACCTCGCGGCGCTTGTCCTTGTTCTTGATCTGCGACGGCAGTATCGCCTCCGCCTTCTCCTTCCTGGCCTTCTTGCCCTTCCGCTCGCTCCTCCCCTCACCTGCGTCGCCGGGGGTTTGTCGTGAGGAGGCGCTTCCGCTTCTTCTCCTTGGCCATCGCCCGGCGGGGAGGATGCTGCGATTGGCGGGGTGAGGGTTTAAGCGGCGGTGGCGGCGGCTAGGGATAGCAAAGCCTGGAGCGAGAACGCATTCAGCGGCTGTTGATGGTCATTAAGTATACATTTTATACCGTCAACTATCACTTGGAAAGAACCAATAATAGAAACATAGGGGTTATTACTGATAAATTCCATGAGTTTTGGTGAATTGTTTATTTTTCAGGGAATTATTCAGAAAAGTTTAAAAGAGGGATTAGAGTGCATATTTTCCACAAAACTTAACCGCGAAGGACAACATCGCCATCTGGACCGGGAAGGATCTAGAAGACACCTGAAGCAGCAGGACCCGCAGCAGACACCAAATGGGGCCGCCCGGCCCCCTGAGGCTAGGGTTTGGCCTCCCCTTCTGGAAGCTTCCTCCACCGCCTCCCACGGTGCGTCTTGACCCTTGGTTAAGTCGGTTTGATCCTGCGGCGCGCGTTCATCCCACCGGGCTATAAATAAAGAGGCAGACCCCCCTTCAGAAGAGAACCAATTCATTCCTCCTGCTTCATTTGTCAAGAGTAGACAGAAGTTAGGGTTTCCGGAGATTAGAAGTAGAGCTCTAGTTCTTCAAGTTCTTAGTTTAGGCGTCTTACAAAGTTCAAGTAGAGTTGGGCGCTACGCTCGGGATTCCAGATCTGTTCGTCTGGAGATCGGTAATTTTATCTTGTATCTCAGTCCCAGTTATTCAGACCGGACCGGACCGGCGGTCCGACCGGTAAAAAACCGAACCAGAGAGTCTAGCGGTTCGGTTCACTTAAAAGACCGTATGTGCAATCGAACCGGTAAAAACCGGTTGAACCGGCCGGTTTTTAAAGGAACCGGTGAACCGGCCGGTTCCAGACGAACCGTCCCGGTCTGATTGCTACGTTGGCGCGCGTGCTGCACACTACTACTGCTGTCCGCCTGGGTTGTCCGCCTGTGCCCCTGCCGCAGTGGGCCCGCCTAGTTGCTGTTGCCGACTAGTACTAATAGTGCTGCTGGTTGTTTGGTGAGGGTTTAGAGATTTTTGACGTGTGAGTGACTGCATGCACCACAGTATGTTTCCTGGCACGCTTACATTGTTTGATTTTGTCGGCTGACTTTTAAATTTCAAATGAGCTCTAAATTAGATAAATAAATATATTTATTTTTATAGTCTCAACGAGTTTTGCAATGGTACACTCTATTCCAGCATTTAAATTATTTTGCAACATTGAATATTCACCAATTCGTAAGTGCTTCATATATTACATTTTTATTATTAAATGTATTTACCGTACCACAATCCCACAAATAAAGTCCATATAGAATGCATGGAGGTCAAAGTTTATCAATTTTAATCAAATTTGTAGAAAGTGCATACAACATTTATATCTCTAAATATGTTTATTATAAAAGTATATTCAACTGTCTATCTAAAGATATTAATTCTACATTAAAAATGTTAATATTTTTTAAATATAATTAGTCAAAGTTAAAAAACAGTTGACTTCTCGAGAAGTAAGAATGACTGATATTTTTTTAGGTGGAGGGGGTATCTTAGTATGATGCATATGAAATGTTATCATTTTTTTATATTTTAGGTTATATAATTGTTTTTTATCAACCTATTTCTATATGTGATTAACTATATATGTTGCTAATTATGCATTTTTAACCATTATATTGTACCGGTTCAAAGTATTTGTGAGCGGTTCAATTTATCCGATTCAAAACAATCGAACCGGGCGGTTCAACCGGTTCTTAACGGTTGGACCAATGAACCATTGAACCGATGGCCTCACCGGTTCGATGTCCGGTCCGGTCTAATAACTTGGATCTCAGTATGACTCTGCTCTACTTTAATATATTGCTATTTATTCAGTTCTTAGTTTATTCTAGTTGCATATTTGATATAGTTGTGATTGATGATGATTATTGTCGTATATTTGTAAAAGCGCTGATTCGATTGCTCGAGTGAGTTAGGTGGTATGCATTATGTAGACGTGGTGTCTAAATATATTGTGTACCTACGGAGGCACCCACGATGTCTGCCGAGACATGTGGTAGTCCGCAAGCAGTGACAGCTGCGTTGGTTCCTCCTGTAGTCCACCCCGTACGTAGGACTAGCAGAGCACGATCGTGAAGGAGGTGACCCTTGTGTCTTAAAATCCTCATTAGTTGATGCTCCTTATGATGTTTTTCTCGAGTTGGTTATACTATAGATGAGAATATGTAATATGGCGTAGGTGTAGACTTTATATTTAGTGATGACATAGGTTTCTTTTACTCTAGCCGTATCGCAAGATTGTTTTACTACTTTATTGAGTCTCTATATTCTATCTACGGAATACCATTTACCTCATTTACTCAATTATCACTTATCATATTATTGACTATTTATTGCTAAAGCATTAGTGTAGTTGGCTATGATAGGTTTGTACATTTATATTCTTCTTAGTCCTTATAAATTGCTTACTCCTAATGAATAGAAGTGCTTCTTTATCCTTTTGGCATAAAATAAATAAACGATACTCGGAATACTTCGGGTGAAATGCTACAATGGGAGAATTATGCGCGGCGCTTGCGGATATATTCTATAATATTATTATTAGAGTCGGTGCGTGTAGATCATTTTTATCCTTAGTTTTTGGCATCATGTTAGGGATGACAACTTAACGCGAAGTGATGTTAAAAATACCAACATGTCTATATCCCATTTCGGTTCACCACATATTATCTCAAACGATAGTAAATTCAATATTTTAGGGTCTAAACAATTCAAATGAAAAAGTGTTCAACTACAAACTTTCATAACTTTTTGAGATCTACAACTTTCAATTAGAGTGTTTCTCCATCCGAGGTCATTGCAAAATTTGAATTTCAAATTTGAAAATTTCATTCGTAGTTTTCTATAAAAGATGATTTTAAATAAAAAAATTTATCAACTATAAAGTTTCATAACTTTTCGAGATCTATAACTTTTATTTTAGGAGTTTCTCCATCCGAGAAAGTTTGAAAAACTCAAAAAAATTAATTTCAAACTATTTATACAAGCGGTTCTCTTAAGGAACGCTTTGTAGAGAAATCGATTTCTGAGGCAGTTTCTTAAGAGAACCGCCTGTAGAAATAGTCAATTTTCTTGGCGGTTCCTTAAGAAAACCACCAGTAGAAATCGTATTTCTACTGGCCGTTGCAATGCTTCTACAGTTCTACACTAAATTAAACATATCAATCGGTATTTACGCCGACTTATATAATGTTATGTAAGTATGATGTCGTCAAGAATGATATACCGACCTCCCGGGTCGTCGGGCCGGGCACATAGTCTCATCGGGCTCCGGGTGTTCTCGATAGTCCGCGCCACCTGCCTCTCCGGCGGTTGCAAACACCCCAAGAAATCAGAACGAAACTGAACCAAAAACTGCAAGCTCTACAGGTGGCGTGGTCAGTTTGAAGAGCGCTCGTGCTCCCGGGCGAGCGCTCGCTTCTGGGCCTTCTTCTCTTGCTTCAGCTTGGCGTGCACCTCATGGCGCTTGTCCTTGTTCTTGATCTGTGACGGCAGTATCGCCTCCGCCTTCTCCTTCCTGGCCTTCTTGCCCTTCCGCTCGCTCCTCCCCTCGCCCGCGTCGCCCGGGGGCGCTGCCACGTCGGCGGGAGGCTGCTTCCGCTTCTTCTCCGTGGCCATCGCCGGCGGGAGGTTGCTACAGTTGGCGGGGCGAGGGTTTAAGCGGCGGTGGCGATGGCTAGGGATAGCAAAGCCTGGAGCGAGAACGCATTCAGCGGCTGTTGACGGTCATTAAGTATACATTTTATATCGTCAACTATCACTTGGAAAGAACCAATAATAGAAACATAGGGGTTATTACTGATAAATTCCATGAGTTTTGGTGAATTGTTTATTTTTCAGGGAATTATTCAGAAAAGCTTAAAAGAGGGATTAGAGTGCATATTTTCCACAAAACTTAACCGCGACGGAAAACATCGCCATCTGGACCGGGAAGGATCTAGAAGACACCCGAAGCAGCGGGACCCGCAGCAGACACCAGGTGGGGCCGCCCGGCCCCCTGAGGCTAGGGTTTGGCCTCCCCTTCTGGAAGCTTCCTCCACCGCCTCCCACGGTGTGTCTTGGCCCTTGGTTAAGCGGTTTGATCCTGCGGCGCGCGTTCATCCCACCGGGCTATAAATAAAGAGGCAGACCCCCTTCAGAAGAGAACCAATTCATTCCTCCTGCTTCATTTGTCAAGAGTAGACAGAAGTTAGGGTTTCCAGAGATTAGAAGTAGAGCTCTAGTTCTTCAAGTTCTTAGTTTAGGCGTCTTGCAAGGTTCAAGTAGAGTTGGACGCTACGCTCGGGATTCTAGATCTGTTCATCTGGAGATCGATAATTTTATCTTGTATCCCATTATGACTTTGCTCTACTTTAATATATAGCTATTTATTCAGTTCTTAGTTTATTCTAGTTGCATATTTGATATAGTTGTGATTGATGATGATTATTGTCGTATGACCGTAAAGCGTCTGATTCAGTACTCGAGTGAGTTAGGTGGTATGCATTATGTAGACGTGGTGTCTAGATATATTGTGTACCTACGGAGGCACCCTGATGTGCCGGGACGTGTGGTAGTCCGCGTAGGTGGCAGCTGCGTTGGTTCCTCTATAGTCCACCCCCCGTACGTAGGACTAGCAGAGCACGGTCGCGAAGGAGGTGACCCTTGTGTCTTAAAATCCTCATTAGTTGATGCTCCTTATGATGTTTTCTGAGTTGGTTATACTATAGATGAGAATGTGTAATATGGCGTAATTTTGTAGACTTTATATTTAATGATTACATAGGTTTTCTATACTCTAACCGAATCACGAGATTGTTTTACTACTTTAGTGAGTCTCTATATTCTATCTCTGGAATACCATTTACCTCATTTACTCAGTTATCATTTATCATATTATTGACTATTTATTGCTAAAGCATTAGTGTAATTGGCTATGATAGGTCTGCACATTTATATTCTTCTTAGTCCTTATAAATTGCTTACTCTAAATGAATAGAAGTGCTTCTTTATCCTTTTGGCATAAAATAAATAAACGATACTCGGAATACTTCCCGGGTGAAATGTTACAATGGGAGAATTTTATGTGTGCTTTCGGATATATTCTATAATATTATTATTAGAGTCAGTGCGTGTAGATTATTTTTATCCTTGGTTTTTGGCATCATGTTAGGGATGACAACTTAACGCGAAGTGATGTTAAAATTACCAATAGCGGTGGCGGCTGCTGCTCGCTTGACTCCGTGGACGTGGGGAAGGGAACACACTTGGGCCTTGGAATTACAAAAAGTACAAAAATTATCTTTGCGCTTTGGGCTTAGGCGGTGAGAATGGGCTTACATTCTTATATTTTTATATGTTCTAATTCATTTTATATTTAAATAGAGTATTTGTCTAGTTTAAAGCTATCGTGATACCTAAATAATCAATTTAATCCAAAATATTATTTCAATTTTTAGCATAAAAATGACCTTATATGAAAATTTCATAAACTATAAAGTTTGGACCTATATTTTTTTTTCTGCAACCTTTATATAAATTTTATCTTTATCTAAG
Organism: Chrysopogon serrulatus; assembly: GCA_015844335.1. Lineage (NCBI taxonomy): Eukaryota > Viridiplantae > Streptophyta > Magnoliopsida > Poales > Poaceae > Chrysopogon > Chrysopogon serrulatus. The sequence continues at coordinate 160,063 of JADLZL010003487.1, forward strand.
TCCATATGCCAAAGTTATGAGTTTTAAAAATAGAGAAAATAAAATTATGCTAATTCAACCAGCCATAAGTTTGAAGCACATGATTTATGAAAAATTTTGAAAACTGCTTTAGCTAACATGGGACAACGTCAGCAGTTCTATATACTATCATGTCAACAACGAGAGATGTCAATCAAAATTTTGCCATAGTTTTTTTCTTTTTAAAACCTATATGGCAGACTTTATTTTGAAACAGATCTAAAGTTTTTTTAGAAATAAATATGCATTTAAAAACTAAATTTTTATTTAATACTAGAAAAATCATAGAAAATACTAAAATTATGCTCTATGTTTTTCTTTTATCTAGTCACCACATAAAACATGATTTTATGAAACGTTTGAAGTATGTATCCCAACCTTGTTTAAATTGTCTTCCTGCCCGATCATGTGTTGTTGGTGCATGTGCCTACAACAAGATGACAAATAAGGAAGCGATCACATCCATCAAATGGCATTGCCCAAGTCACAGATGTCAATTGCCGCTAATAGTCTAATGAGTATGCACGCATTGTTCTCATGATGTCCCTTGAATAAGTCGTGTATTTTTTCGCGTAAAATCACGCGCCACGCGGCCGTAGGTGTTCGAACCCGCGACCTCGGCCTCATGGCGTATCCCCCCCTACCACTCCACCCACACGTCACTTGTGTCTATATCCCATTTTGGTTCACCACATATTATCTCAAACGATAGTAAATTCAATATTTTAGGGTCTAAACGAATTCAAATGAAAAAGTATTCAACTACAAACTTTCATAACTTTTCGAGATCTACAACTTTCATTTAGAGTGTTTCTCCATCCGAGGTCATTTACAAAATTTGAATTTCAAATTTGAAAATTTCGTTAAGTAGTTTTCCATAAAAAGATGATTTTCAATGAAAAATTTGTCAACTACAAAGTTTCATAACTTTTCGAGATCTACAACTTTTATTTTAGGAGTTTCTCCATCCGAGGAAGTTTGAAAAACTCAAAAAAATTAATTTCAAACTATTTCTACAAGGCGGTTCTCTTAAGGAACCGCTCAGAAATCGATTTCTACAAAGCGGTAAGGAACCGCCTGTAGAAATAGTTGATTTTACTGGCGGTTCCTTAAGAAAACCGCCAGTAGAAATCGTATTTCTACTAGCGGTTCCTTAAGAGAACCGCCTGGTAGAAAAAGAGTCGATTTTACCTTGGCGGTTCCTTAAGAAAACCGTCGGTAGAAATCGTATTTCTACCGGGCCGTTGCAATGCTTCTACAGTTCTGCACTAAATTGAACATATCAATCGGTATTTACGCCGACTTATATAATGTTATGTAAGTATGATGTCGTCAAGAATGATATACTGTAACACCTCCGGTGTTACGTTAGCCTAAACCTGCCATGTCATCACCATCATTGCATGAGCATTCATGATTAGAGAACCTTGATTCAAACAACCAAAATGAGTTTATCAATTTCTAGGGTTGGTTGAGCTCTTTCATATCGTATGCGTATGTGCATGTCATTAAACCTTGTTCACAAGTTTGCTTTTGTTTATAAAAGTAATCAACTAAAAGCAACCTTGATGTTTGCAAGTGCTTGGCTAACCTTAGCTCACACCCTAACCGTGTTTTACAAATCAAATGATGCAAAAGAGAGAACCAAAGTTGAATTTGAATCCGAATCCCAAACCCTAACCCTAGTGGTTAAGTGTTGGAATTCGAATTTCATTTTCAATTTTGGTGAGCTAACCATAATTGATTTTCTAAATAAAAGTTGCTAACCAATGGCACCATTTCAAAGTATGAAGTTTGTACTTTGAAAATATGCCATTGGTTGGGTTTGAAAAGTGCCACAACTTCATTAATTAATTGCCCAAAAGTCCAATTTGAATTTCCTTTTCAAAAGGTTTGAAATTCAAAGTGTTTTTGCCCCCTTTACAATTTCATCTCAAAATATTCAAAATTTGGGAAAACTCCAAAAATACAGTTTGTGCATCTATTTAAGCTCTACAACTTTGGTATACAAAGTTTTTCAAGTTTTTGAATAAAATTTGAATTAATTTCAAAAGTTCTCCAAATTTGGAATTACCCCCTTTTGAGTTTTAAACTCAATTTCAAAAATTATTCATTTTCATGAAAAACTTTCTACATGAAAGTTATAGATCTTGAAAAATGGAACAACTTTTATTTTTGAAGATTTTCATCTTTTATTCAAAAATCAAAAGTAATTTTGAAATCCTTAAAATTAAGGTTTTGCCCTCTTTTTTGAATTTGAAATTCAAATTCAAAATCCATTTGAAATCTGACAAAACTTTCTAAATGAAAGTTGTAGAGCATGAAATTTGGAGCAATCTGTATTTTTGGAATTTTTGAACTTTTATTCAAAAGTTGAGAGTAATTTGAAAAAGAAGGAGATGAGTTGGCAGCGTGCTACGATGGCAGGGGGCACCTCACCCTTGAGCCCATGCCGGTCGGTGATCCGCCGTCGCCGTGGCCATTCTCGGCGATTCCGGTTTTCACGCGTCTCCAACCACCTCACCGTCGCCGCGAAGCTCCCCCCGCCACCTTCCCAACTCGTCATGGTCCTATAAAAGGGGAGCACCGGCCGCCACCACCCCGTTTTTCCCTTTCTGCTCCAACTCCGGCCGTCACCTTCGCCGGTGAAATTCACGGTCACCACGCTATCGTTGTCCAATTGCTCCTGCCATCTATTCCGTAACTTTGTTGCGCACTCCTTGGACCAATTCTCGGTGTTTGACATCGCCGGCAAACCCCGTTCTCGGTCGTCTTCTTCCCCAATCGCGTGAGGCCGCCGAGGACGCCAGCGCCACGACCCATCCTCTCTTCCAAGACGCTCCCCGCCAAATCAATACGTGATCAAGCTTCACCTTGAACTACTAATCTTCCTCGGCTTGAAGGTTGAGTCTCTACCGCCGCAAGTTCTCCGGAACGCAATTTGCGTCGGGCGATTACGCGCACGCCGAAGTCACCGCCCGGCCGAGGTCGAACCTCCTCCACCCACGCCCACGCCCGCAGCTGTCTTGTTTTAGAGTCACGGTGAGATTCTAAAGCTTGTCAAGGAGTTGGTTGCGTTTAGCATGCCTTTATCTCGTAGGAACGACTTTGCGCCGCCGCCGCTGCTTCCGTTCTTGCCGAGCCGCCGTGCTCGTGGTCGTGCGGCGTTAGGTGATCGGCTAAGGGGGTATAATAGCTTGCCGGGGTCCGGGGCGATGAGAGGAAGAAGCTGGGGTAGTCGGTTTAGTCGGAGAAATCATCTCCGGCGAGAACGGCCGACGGCCGCGCCCGCCTTCCCTCGTGCGCCCGAAAAGAGAAAGGGAAGGGGAGGAAGGTGAAGCGGCCCGACGGATGGGGGCCGCCTGTCGATGAGCCGAGAGGGAAGGGGAAGGGAAGGCAGCACAAGGCTTGCGCCTAAGTTGGGCCGGGCCGCGTGCTTCTTGTTGGCGCGGGAGAAAGGAGGCAGGGCCGCGGATGGGCCGCACGGTGGCCGGGAAGGAGAGGGAAATGTTTTTTTTTTTTTTCTTTATTTGATTTCCAAATGCAGTTTTCATCTTTTTTGCCATAAATTCATTTGGGCAAGTAAAAATATGAAAAAATATATATCTGTGATCCTTGAGTGATGATCTATGTATGAAAAATGCTAACTTTGATTTTTGAGTAACTTTTAATTGTGCTTTAATTTGCTCTTTTAATTAAGAAATGCAACTTCAATGATTTTTAATAATTAAAATATAAGTTTAAAAATTATGAATTTTGTTTTGTGTGCTAATTAGATGATAATGATCTTAATTATAAAGTTTGGTTATGTTTTAATTAATTTTTGTATTATGCTTAATTAACCCTTGTTTAATTAGTGTTTAATTAATTAATCTTTTAGTTAATTAGGGTTAATTAATCTTCAATTAGCAAGTTAATTAGTGGCTTCCAACGACTGTAAAATGGTCAATAAATTAGTAATCACTCTAATCACTATTAGGGTTGCCTGATTTTGGGATTGAGTGATGACCCTAGGTCATTAACCCTAATGACCTTCGGCATTTTATGTTGATTGCGTATCGCTAGCCCGTCGTCGTCGACGCTAGTTATACCTTCTTAGTGCAACTAGACCGTGAAGGAAAGTTGTACTCAAGATAGGTTAACAATCGTTGCATCATTATCGCATGCTCTTTTATTCTTGCATTGTGATCATGCATCTCAATCGTAGTAGCCGCTTGCCGTCGAAGAAGGTGTTCGACGTGAAGAGAGGTTGGATCTGCTCTCGGTGATTGGGTAGCTGCTCCTAACCGTCGAGCCCCAAGGCAAGCCCCGGATGCATTTAAACCCCGCCTTGTATTTCGAAAAGCTTTTATATTGTATGTTCCCGATATGATGCATTAGGTAATAGGAGTTGTGTGATATCCTACTTTGGTGCATTTACCGTACCTTGCTATACACCCCGAATACTGTTTTGATTTCGCAAATGCTAGTGTATGCTTAGTCTTCTTTGATAGCCTAGGCTTTACAAATGAAACGTTTTCCAAAAATGTGATAACAAAAGTTCCCCGTTGAGGGCATTTCATTTAAAAACCTGATGTTACTTGTTGGTATCCCTTCACTTCGATCGGGTCAAGGGTGCGTAACAAGAGCATGATGATGAGTAAATTGAGACCGGGTGGAGTGACTTGCATCGGGAAGGGCTAGTGCCCCGGTGTAGTGTCGATCCCACTTGTGAGTCGGTTAAGGACCGTCCGTTGTTTGGCCCTACGGGATCATGAGGTTATTGGATAGTACTAGTCGCATGCTAATGGGCGTAAGCTCCCTTGTACTATCTTCGACGAGAACGGATAACCGGGACGAGTGTAGCGTGTACCCATCCTACGGGGCCACCGTGGAAGGGGACCGTGGCGTAGGGAGATGGTGTACTGTACCTCGTGGCTAGGACCCGTTCGGCGGGAGAAATGCAAGCGTGAGTTGATGTATGTAAGATGTTCGGTCCTGCATACATCGTGTGGCTAGGAAGCCCCAATTTGGGTATATTAAGCGATTCGAATCGTCGTGTGCTCCACGATATGGGAGCCGTGATCCGAGTCCCGGCATCGTAGTAATAATGAAAGTTGATGATGGAAAGTTTTGAATCCGATACATGATTGACAAGTGATTGATGTAGTAAAGTAAGGACTGGCTTAGTCTCTTTTGCAAAGGTGTCCTTTGATCTTGCTAAAGCCTCACCTTGATTTCCACTAGCCAGCATTCCTGAGTCTTCTCCCCAATTTTTGGTCGGGTAAGTCTTGCGGAGTACTTTTTGTACTCAGGGTTTGTTCAACCCCTGTTGCAGGTGAACCGCATGGACAAGAGTGCTACGGCCCTTGTTGCATGACGGTGATCGAGGAAGAGTCTGCCGAGGAATAGATTGTGTGGCCCGTGGGCAGGGCACTTTTGTTGGGTGATTGTAATAAAGTTACGTAATGGTACTTCATTGTTTTGTAATAATGCTACTACGGTTTGTATAAGTTTGACAAAAGTTTTGTAAATTAAGTTATTGTAAGTCTTCCGCTTCTCCGGTATTTTTGTATGAAAACTGTTGTAATCTTGTGATGTCTCTGTAAGTATCGATCCTGGAGTGATCGTGGTTTATCGGGGATCCACCCGACAGAACATTCAAGGTTATGTGGTACTCAAGTACGGCTGACAGAGGTCTTAGGGACAATGTCAGGTGCTTGTGGGCCATATAATTTAGAAGGTTCTGCCACAGAGGGTATCAGAGCGGTATTTACAAAGATACTCACAGTATTACTTTTCGAAAACTTCAAAATGTTTTGGATCCAAAAGTTAAAGGTGGTTTGGTCCAAATTACTTCTGCTCCGTCTTAATTCTTTCTAGTAGCCTTTCTAGGTGCTATTTAAAAGAGTTTAAGCGGAGTATCATGTTGTTTTCTTTTTGCCCTATATTATTAAAAGAATGCTTATGCTAAGTTCAAAAAGTCTTTTGATTGATCCGTAGGTCCGATCATGCATCATGTTTAATTCACTTGTTTAAAGAATCATATCCCCGATAACAAGTGGTGGGGCTAAGTAAAATCAATCCTATTCTTGCTAGCCCTAAGGATCTCAATCTTATAGGCTTTGCTTGTGAATAAATATGATCTCGTCTATAACAGATGTCTGGCAACACTCGTGCTGGTTCTTCACAAGAGAGGGGTGAGGTCCCTCAGGCACCACAAGCACCACCGTCCTTGGCTGAAGCCGTGGCAGCTTTAGTCCATGCCACCACTGAGAATGCCCGTATGTTACGGGAAATAAGTCAGCAAAATCGTGATGCCCCACATGAGAATCATGGTCGTCGTAATCACGACGAAATCACATATGCGGACTTCACCGAAACTCGTCCGCCAGTGTTCACAAGGGCTGAGGAACCACTAGAAGCTAATGACTGGCTTCGTATTATAAATCTAAAGTTTGACCTGCTAGAGGGTTGTCCTGACTTGTTGAAACCCAAGTTTGCTGCCCAACAACTGAGAGGTCCTGCATCTGCATGGTGGGCAAACTTCCTTGCACGTCAGCAACAAGTCACTTGGGCTATGTTTCAAGATGCCTTCCGTCAGCATTTTATTCCTGACGGAGTGATGCAAGCCAAGCTGGATGAGTTTCTAGCAATAAAACAAGGTGGTCGATCAGTGGTGCAATATGTGAACCTGTTTAGTCAGCTATCACAGTATGCACCTGAACATGTGGACACTGACAGTAAAAAGAAGAAATGTTTTGTTCGGGGTTTAAAGAGTGATATTGAAACTCACCTTACTGCCAACCCAAATGCCACTTTCTATGAGGCGGTGGATATCGCCATATCCTATGAAAGATCCATGCTTAAACAGAAGAGTGAAGAGCGGCGTGCTTTCTCCAACCCATCTGGCGGAAACCAGAAACGTCAGAAGGTTATATTACACCCTACTCAGCATACCCACCAGCAATCCCGTTATCCGCAGCACCAACAAAGCCACCAATCCTATCACTACCCACAGCAGCAGCAGCAAGCCTACAGGCAACAGGAGAACACTCATCCTGCTGCCACAACCTATTCACAGCAGCCGAATACCCAGGGTATTCGAACTCCCACTCCACCAGCTCCCCAGGCTTCGTCCACTGGTAGAGGTCGCTGTTTTAATTGTGGAGAGCCACACTATGTTCAATATTGCCCCTACCCAATCCAGAATACCTCTAACTTCCAGCAAGGGCCGGGCAATCAGCAGCATCAGGGTCAAGGCAGGGGTAAATCACAGTATGTCCCAAAGGTGAATGCCGGAAGGAAACCTGGGCGTGTGTATCACGTTCAAGCTGGGAATGTTCTTAAAGGAGAATCTGTTTTAATGGGTATGTTTCCCGTCACCAGTCACCCCGCATTGACATTATTTGATTCTGGTGCATCGCATACATTCTTCAATCGTACTTTTGTTACAAAGCCTGAAGTCCGCATAACAGAAGTTAAAGATTAGTCTTTGGTATAATCATCGGGAGGGACGTATACATATACGAGAAATGATATACCAAGTTTCTATATTTCTTGGAGTATATCTCTATCTCCTCAATCCGATGGTGCTTGAAGGATCAAAACATAGAGGTGATCTTTGGAATAAGTTGGTTGAAGGAATTCTTGAATGAGCATTTTCCGGAGATTTTTCTTTCCTTCTCCTAAGCCACGATTCGTTTCTAAGAATTGTGACTTTCTAAAAACATGAGACTTGTAATATGAACCCTTCTACCTCCCTTATGAAACCATGTAAGGTGTGTCTACTTGATACATTTCCTTTTCCATTACTTAGCCCTAAGCTTTGAATCTCGGGACGAGATTCCTTTTAAGGGGAATATAATGTAACACCTCCGGTGTTACGTTAGCCTAAACCTGCCATGTCATCACCATCATTGCATGAGCATTCATGATTAGAGAACCTTGATTCAAACAACCAAAATGAGTTTATCAATTTCTAGGGTTGGTTGAGCTCTTTCATATCGTATGCGTATGTGCATGTCATTAAACCTTGTTCACAAGTTTGCTTTTGTTTATAAAAGTAATCAACTAAAAGCAACCTTGATGTTTGCAAGTGCTTGGCTAACCTTAGCTCACACCCTAACCGTGTTTTACAAATCAAATGATGCAAAGAGAGAACCAAAGTTGAATTCGGAATCGAATCCCAAACCCTAACCCTAGTGGTTAAGTGTTGGAATTCGAATTTCATTTTCAATTTTGGTGAGCTAACCATAATTGATTTTCTAAATAAAAGTTGCTAACCAATGGTACCATTTCAAAGTATGAAGTTTGTACTTTGAAAATATGCCATTGGTTGGGTTTGAAAAGTGCCACAACTTCATTAATTAATTGCCCAAAAGTCCAATTTGAATTTCCTTTTCAAAAGGTTTGAAATTCAAAGTGTTTTTTGCCCCCTTTACAATTTCATCTCAAAATATTCAAAATTTGGGAAAACTCCAAAAATACAGTTTGTGCATCTATTTAAGCTCTACAACTTTGGTATACAAAGTTTTTCAAGTTTTTGAATAAAATTTGAATTAATTTCAAAAAGTTCTCCAAATTTGGAATTACCCCCTTTTGAGTTTTAAACTCAATTTCAAAAATTATTCATTTTCATGAAAAACTTTCTACATGAAAGTTATAGATCTTGAAAAATGGAACAACTTTTATTTTTGAAGATTTTCATCTTTTATTCAAAAATCAAAAGTAATTTTGAAATCCTTAAAATTAAGGTTTTGCCCTCTTTTTGAATTTGAAATTCAAATTCAAAATCCATTTGAAATCTGACAAAACTTTCTAAATGAAAGTTGTAGAGCATGAAATTTGGAGCAATCTGTATTTTTGGAATTTTTGAACTTTTATTCAAAAGTTGAGAGTAATTTGAAAAAGAAGGAGATGAGTTGGCACTGTGCTACAAGATGGCCGGGGGCACCTCACCCTTGAGCCCATGCCGGTCGGTGATCCGCCCGTCGCCGTGGCCATTCTCGGCGATTCCCGGTTTTCACGCGTCTCCAACCACCTCACCGTCGTCGCGAAGCTCCCCGCCACCTTCCCAACTCGTCATGGTCCTATAAAAGGGGAGCACCGGCCGCCACCACCCCGATTTTCCCCCTTTCTGCTCCAACTCCGGCCGTCACCTTCGCCGGTGAAATTCACTGGTCACCACGCTATCGTTGTCCAATTGCTCCTGCCATCTATTCCGTAACTTTGTTGCGCACTCCTTGGACCAATTCTCGGTGTTTGACATCGTCGGCAAACCCCGTTCGGTCGTCTTCTTCCCCAAGCGGCAGCGCCGCCGAGGGCCTTCAGCGCCACGACCCATCCTCTCCAAAGACGCTCCCCGCCAAATCAATACGTGATCAAGCTTCACCTTGAACTACTAATCTTCCTCGGCTTGAAGGTTGAGTCTCTACCGTCGCAAGTTCTCCAGGAACGCAGCCGCCGCCAGACACGCCCGCCGAAGTCACCGCCGCCGAGGTCGAACCTCCTCCACCCACGCCCACGCCCTTGTTGTCTTGTTTTAGAGTCACGGTGAGATTCTAAAGCTTGTCAAGGAGTTGGTTGCGTTTAGCATGCCTTTATCTCGCCGGAACGACTTTGCGCCGTTCTTGCGCCGAGCCGCCGTGCTCGTGGTCAGGCGCGTTCGGTGATTGGCTAAGGGGGTATAATAGCTTCTGGGGGGTCGGGCGATGAGAGGAAGAAGCTGGGGTAGTCGGTTTAGTCGGAGAAATCATCTCCGGCGAGAACGGCCGACGGCCGCGCCGCCTTCCCTGTGCGCCGTCGGAAAAGAGAAAGGGAAGGGAGGAAGGTGAAGCGACTGACGGATGGGGGCCGCCTGTCAGTGAGCCAGAGAGGGGAAGGGGAAGCAGGCCGCGCGCGCGCGCCTAAGTTGGGCCGGGCCGCGCGTGCTTCTTGGGCTTGGAGAAAAGCGCAGACCGGCCCGTGCGGATGGGGCCGCACGGTGGCCGGGAAGGAGAGGGAAATGTTTTTTTTTCTTTTTCTTTATTTGATTTCCAAATGCAGTTTTCATCTTTTTGCCATAAATTCATTTGGGCAAGTAAAAATATGAAAAATATATATCTGTGATCCTTGAGTGATGATCTATGTATGAAAAATGCTAACTTTGATTTTTGAGTAACTTTTAATTGTGCTTTAATTTGCTCTTTTAATTAAGAAATGCAACTTCAATGATTTTTAATAATTAAAATATAAGTTTAAAAATTATGAATTTTGTTTTGTGTGCTAATTAGATGATAATGATCTTAATTATAAAGTTTGGTTATGTTTTAATTAATTTTTGTATTATGCTTAATTAACCCTTGTTTAATTAGTGTTTAATTAATTAATCTTTTAGTTAATTAGGGTTAATTAATCTTCAATTAGCAAGTTAATTAGTGGCTTCCAACGACTGTAAAAATGGTCAATAAATTAGTAATCACTCTAATCACTATTAGGGTTGCCTGATTTTGGGATTGAGTGATGACCCTAGGTCATTAACCCTAATGACCTTCGGCATTTTATGTTGATTGCGTATCGCTAGCCCGTCGTCGTCGACGCTAGTTATACCTTCTTAGTGCAACTAGACCGTGAAGGAAAGTTGTACTCAAGATAGGTTAACAATCGTTGCATCATTATCGCATGCTCTTTTATTACTGCATTGTGATCATGCATCTCAATCGTGTAGCCGTGCCGTCTGAAGAAGGTGTTCGACGTGAAGAGGTTGGATCTGCTCTCGGTGATTGGGTAGCTGCTCCTAACTTCGTCGAGCCCCAAGGCAAGCCCCGGATGCATTTAAACCCTGCCTTGTATTTCGAAAAGCTTTATATTGTATGTTCCTGATATGATGCATTAGGTAATAGGAGTTGTGTGATATCCTACTTTGGTGCATTTACCGTACCTTGCTATACACCCTGAATACCTGTTTTGATTTCGCAAATGCTAGTGTATGCTTAGTCTTCTTGATAGCCTAGGCTTTACAAATGAAACGTTTTCCAAAAATGTGATAACAAAAGTTCCCGTTGAGGGCATTTACGAAAACCTGATGTTACTTGTTGGTATCCCTTCACTTCGATCGGGTCAAGGGTACGTAACAAGAGCATGATGATGAGTAAATTGAGACCGGGTGGAGTGACTTGCATCGGGGAAGGGCTAGTGCCCCGGTGTAGTGTCGCCCACTTGTGAGTCGGTTAAGGACCGTCCGTTGTTTGGCCCCACAGGATCATGAGGTTATTGGATAGTACTAGTCGCATGCTAATGGCGTAAGCTCCCTTGTACTATCTTCGACGAGAACGGATAACCGGGGACGAGTGTAGCGTGTACCCATCCTACGGGGCCACCGTGGAAGGGGACCGCGGCGCGTAGGGAGATGGTGTCTTGTACCTCGTGGCTAGGACCCGTTCGTAGGGGGAGAAATGCAAGCGTGAGTTGATGTATGTAAGATGTTCGGTCCTGCATACATCGTGTGGCTAGGAAGCCCCAGCTGGGTATATTAAGCGATTCGAATCGTCGTGTGCTCCACGATATGGGAGCCGTGATCCGAGTCCCGGCATCGTAGTAATAATGAAAGTTGATGATGGAAAGTTTTGAATCCGATACATGATTGACAAGTGATTGATGTAGTAAAGTAAGGACTGGCTTAGTCTCTTTTGCAAAGGTGTCCTTTGATCTTGCTAAAGCCTCACCTTGATTCCCACTAGCCAGCATTCCTGAGTCTTCTCCCCAATTTTTGGTCGGGTAAGTCTTGCGGAGTACTTTTTTTTGTACTCGGGGTTTGTTCAACCCCATTGCGAGGTGAACCGCATGGACAAGAGTGCTACGGCCCTTGTTGCATGACGGTGATCGAGGAAGAGTCTGCCGAGGAATAGATTGTGTGGCCCGTGGGCAGGGCACTTTTGTTGGGTGATTGTAATAAAGTTACGTAATGGTACTTCCGCTGTTTGTAATAATGCTACTCTGGTTTGTATAAGTTTGACAAAAGTTTTGTAAATTAAGTTATTGTAAGTCTTCCGCTTCTCTGGTATTTTGTATGAAAACTGTTGTAATACTGTGATGTCTCTGTAAGTATCGATCCTGGAGTGATCGTGGTTTATCGGGGATCCACCCGACGGGGAACATTCAAGGTTATGTGGTACTCAAATGCGGCCGACAGAGGTCTTAGGGACAATGTCAGGTGCTTGTGGGCCATATAATTTAGAAGGTTCTGCCACATATACCGACCTCCTGGTTGTCAGGCCGGCACACAGTCTCATCGGGCTCCGGGTGTTCTCGATAGTCAGCGGCTTTTGCCTCTCCGTGGTTGCAAACACCCCAAGAAATCGAACGAAACTGAACCAAAAGCGCAAGCTCTACGGTGGCGTGGTTAGTTTGAAGAGCGCTCGCTTGCTGCTCCCCGAGCCCCCCGGCGCGGCCGGCGGCTTTGGGCGCGCTCGGGCTGGCGCCGCTTCGGGCCTTCTTCTCTTGCTTCGGCTTGGCGTGCACCTCGCGGGGCGCTTGTCCTTGTTCTTGATCTGCGATGGCATCGCCTCCGCCTTCTCCTTCCGGCCTTCTTGCCCTTCCGCTCCTCCTCCCCTCGCCGCGTCGCCGGAGCCGCCGCGGGGGGAGGCTGCTTCCGCTTCTTCTCCTTTGGCCATCGCCGGGGAGGTTCTGCGATTGGCGGGGCGAGGGTTTTGGCCGGTGGCGGCGGCTAGGGATAGCAAAGCCTGGAGCGAGAACGCATTCAACGGCGGCGGTTCTTTGCTCGCTTGACTCCGTGTGGGCGTGGGGAAGGGAACACACTTGGGCCTTGGAATTACAAAAAGTACAAAAAATTATCTTTGCGCTTTGGGCTTGGGCGGTGAGAATGGGCTTGCATTCTTATATTTTTATATGTTCTAATTCATTTTATATTTAAATAGAGTATTTGTCTAGTTTAAAGCTATCGTGATACCTAAATAATCAATTTAATCCAAAATATTATTTCAATTTTTAGCATAAAAATGGCCTTAGATAAAAATTTAAGTAAACTATAAAGTTTGGATCTATATTTTTTTCTCCGCAACCTTTATATAAATTTTATCTTCATCTAAGTCCATATGCCAAAGTTATGAGTTTTAAAAATAGAGAAAATAAAATTATGCTAATTCAACCAGCCATAAGTTTGAAGCACATGATTTATAAAAAATTTTGAAAACTGCTTTTAGCTAACATGGGACAACGTCGCCAGTTCTATATACTATCAAGTCAACAATGAGAGATGTCAATCAAAAATTTTGCCATAGTTTTTTCTTTTTAAAACCTATATGGCAGACTTTATTTTGAAAAGCAGATCTAAAGTTTTTGTATTTAAAAACTAAATTTTTATTTAATACTAGAAAAATCATAAAAAATACTAAAATTATGCTCTATGTTTTCCCTTCATCTAGTCACCACACAAAACATGATTTTATGAAACGTTTGAAGTATGTATCCCAACCTTGTTTAAATTGTCTTTCTGTCCGATCATTTGTTGTTGGTGCATGTGCCTACAACAAGATGACAAATAAGGAAGCAGTCACATCCATCAAATGACATTGCCCAAGTCACAGATGTCAGTTGCCGCTAATAGTCTAATGAGTATGCACGCATTGTTCTCATGATGTCCCTTGAATAAGTCGCGCATTTTTTTCGCATAAAATCGCGCGCTACGCGGCCGTGGGGGTTCGAACCCGTGACCTCGGCCTCGCGCGTATCCCCCTTTACCACTCCGCCCACACGTCACTTGTGTCTATATCCCATTTTGGTTCACCAAATATTATCTCAAACGATAGTAAATTCAATATTTTGGGGTCTGAACAAATTCAAATAAAAAAGTGTTCAACTACAAACTTTAATAACTTTTCGAGATCTACAACTTTCATTTAGAGTGTTTCTCCATCTGAGGTCATTTGCAAAATTTGAATTTCAAATTTAAAAATTTCGTTCATAGTTTTCCATAAAAGATGATTTCAAATGAAAAATTTGTCAACTACAAAGTTTCATAACTTTTCGAGATCTACAACTTTTATTTTAGGAGTTTCTCCATCCGAGGAAGTTTGAAAAACTCAAAAAATTAATTTCAAACTATTTTCTACAGGCGGTTCTCTTAAGGAACGCCACAGAAATCGATATCAGGCGGTTCCTTAAGAGAACCGCTTTGTAGAAATAGTCGATTTTACAGGCGGTTCCTTAAAGAAAACCACCGGTAGAAATCGTATTTCTATGGCGGTTCCTTAAGAGAACCCGTAGAAATAGTCGATTTTTTCTGGCGGTTCCTTAAGAAAACCACCGGTAGAAATCGTATTTCTCTCGGCGGTTTCTTAAGAGAACCGCCTTTAGAAATAGTCGATTTTACTAGCGGTTCCTTAAGAAAACCGCCCGGTAGAAATCGTATTTCTCTTGGCCGTTGCAATGCTTCTATAGTTCTGCACTAAATTAAACATATCAATCGGTATTTACGCCGACTTATATAATGTTATGTAAGTATGATGTCGTCAAGAATTGTTGGTATTTCTTATGCACAACTAAAATATAAAGGATTCCGCAAGCGCACAGAAAACCATTGTAGCATTTTACAGGGAGTATTCAGGTATCGTTATTTATATTTTACCCTTTGGGAAACAATGGATAAAGATATTGATAGTTCACCGTCATATATCTACTAACTTAATACACCAACTAGACTAAAGTAGGGGGTAAATGATAGATGATAGGAATTATGCATATATGACACACATAGGAGAATTCTATGATAAAAGAGTGGATAGCTAAAGTGATAGGACAACGGGAGAGCTCAAGGTTCCTAAATACTTCTCTATTACTTTGGTTCTATATAATTAATTCATGGTAGATAAAGCAATCACACAATAACACTTTAGAGCAGTTAAAGTACCTTTCCAACTCTCGAATAAGACCGAAAGAAGGTAGTCGGGGAAGGTTGCCAAAAGCTCTACGAAACACCAACTCCGACGTGGTGGAATACGAAAGCCTAACAGAGCTGTCACCTCTGGAGCTACCACAACTAACCGTAAGAATTGGGTGCAACCTCAGGTAACCTATAGCCTAGACTCTATGTCTACACTACCGATTACTACTCTAGTCACGATCTATAACTAGAGCACCCGATCTGACGGAGATCCCATGCCAAAGTATAACAACTATACTAACCAATTAAATGCTAGGCATAAAAGTAAAGAAGATAAAATATATTAAAGCACAAGTCTTACAAGAATAGATACAAAGATATACCAGAACTCTGACGACTCTTCTGAAGACTCCTCCGGAACCCGGGCGTAGCTCCGCTCCCCCTAACTCTCAACTAGAACTAATCTACTACATTGGAAAGTCTAGCCCTAATTCTCTAGAGATAAGAGGTCATCCTTTCGAAGGACGCCTCTACATCTTCATAATAATGTGGTGCCCTCAGGGAGGGGGTCTGCCACTTTATTTATAGTCCAGTGGGATGAACGTGCGTCGTAGGATCAAGCCGACTTAAGCAACAGTGGAGATGCAAACCCTAAGTCGGTAGGAAGCCGTCCGTCGAAGCGGGCCCCGAATGGGCTCCGAAGGGCGCCGGGCGGCCCTAGGGTGGGGCCGAGCGGCCCCACCCCTGAAAGGTGTAGGCCCCAACTTCGATGTAAGTAGCCTTCTCGTGCCTTCTAGAGTCTTCTAGTGTTGGTTTCGGTGTAGAATTGATATCTTTTGACTCCGGACACCGAATATAGCAAATGATATGTCCGTTTCGATCGTCTCGGCGAGCCCATCACAATAGTGCAGTCTAATTCCTTATTTAAGATACTTTTATTCTGTGCAAAATTAGATATAACTACAAAATGATCGAGAACAACATAACTCGTGGAACTTGTTAGAATCAAACCCTACAACTATGCTTTATGATTCATTTTATATTAATCCATGCAATAATTAATGGTATAAAATAGGCATTAAGGACCGTCAACAAGTTCCCCCAAGCTTACCCTTTGCCAGTCCCTGAGCAAAGCTTAATTACTAATAAACTTGGATCAGGAGTTGCTACAATGCTTTCACTCCTCAAAAGTACACGTGCCTTCAAACAGAAATTCTTCTCCGGATTATATAAAACTGCTCTAACTTTTAAACTTACTAATTTTACCTGTAGCTATGGAGCTTTTAAACTTTCATATGGGTCTTGAGCAATTGAAAGATAGAACAATCAAGTCAAGCACTATGTCTCTAATTCTTCACTCAACCAATATTCTAGAGTTTTTACAAGTTTTTGAAATAAAACTCAGAGCTTAATTGTATGACACTCTCAAGTCTCTTAATATGTGGTATTTATGGATCTCACTTGAGGCATTTATGTTGTCATACCCTCCTACAACTAATGATTATAGTGGAGCTCATAGGAGTGGCATTAAACAAGGGTGAGCATACTTGCAATTCATATATTGTAAAGTCAAACAATGGATCCAAAGAGAGTCAAGTCATATAATCAAACCAAGGTGTGCATGTGTATAGAATATGGTGGATAGGTGAATATATGGTGGCTAATCCTAATTCTACTTATGCTCTTTGAAAATAAATCTCCCTCTTGGACTTAGAACTTCCACAGGAAAACATGGGCTATCTTTATTCTTTCTTTCTCTTTTTTTTCTCTTCTCTTTTTTTTAGGGAGGCGAGCATCTGAGTGCCCATTGTTTTAATTGCTTGGACACTTGTCTATTTTTTAAGTCCCTCTTCTTTTCCTAATATTTTTTCTTTTGCATAGCCACATGCATCCTTTGGATACAAAATAATTGGAGAGATAACAATAAGAACTTAGAGCATTTAATAAGGGTTGTCCTATGGGATATGATTTTGGTTGTTTCCTCCCAGTGTAGAAGAAAAATATTTTTGAGGTGGATCTAGATGAAAGTGGAATAATGATTGCGCTTACTCCTAGAGTAGGAGTAATGCATATGTAGGTGGAGTATGTAAGTGATCTTGATTTTAAAAGCATGACAAGACTCTCATAAGGTATACAACAAAGGTTGACTGAACTTAATGCAAAATAAGCAGTATAAATGAGCAAAGGTTTTCCTATTCTAAATATATATCATATATGGCTTTGGTAGGAATTCAAACTTTGTCATACAAGAGCTCATCATGTAAGATTTTTAGTTTTTAACGGATAAATCTCGAACTTAGTATCGTTAGGAATAAGATAAATAGTAGCTTAGACTTTCTCATATTATATCCGTCAATCACCTAGACTTAGGTTAAGCATATGCCTCCACAAGTTTCAAGTTCAGAGTAAATTCTTATATCAAAGCAATCATATCCAAAACTCGGGAGAATTTAAAACTAGGCACTTGAAAGGAATTACGACAGATCAACTATTCATCATCTCCAAGACAAAATTTTATTGTTCCTTAGTTTTTATTTGACTCTTAACAACTAGATAGAACTATAAACACACTCTATGATCACACCTTAATAAATAGCTAGAGTATTTTTTATTTGGTTTTGATTGTTATTCTTTTTTTATTTTTTAACTAATGGACTCCACAAAAGATTCTATAGGCGTGGACCTTCATGTGCCCACATATTTTTAGTATTTTATGACTATAAGATATACTCGATAATCGCATAGGTATACTTACCTGATAACTAGGGGATGCTCTCCCCCAAACTGGATGTTGTCGTAGTTGAGCATTAAAGCTAAGTGGTCCTCATGAAGGAGGAGCTCATGCTTATAAAAGCAAGTGTTGCTAGGAATACTTCAATCTCATTACCCAAGAAGTTACTTCCTTTACATAGGGGTCAGCTATGTGTCAAAAAGATGTGCTTCGAAAGTGATGAAGATGAAGATTCAGTGAGGTGGCTCTTGGAGTCATCTGTAGAAAGCTCTCACAAAACACCAAAACTCATGGAAAAAGTTAATGATCAGCCATTTTAGAGGGTTGGGTGTTGTGGAGGTTTCAAAGTATTTTTTATGATAACAGTATTATAGCAGGATGCTCAATTAATATTTCTAGATTTTATGAGTTTATATGCAGAAAGTACAAATGCATGATATATATTTTTTATTTTGTAGGCCACCACAGTGAGAACTCTTACAACTTTTATACTATAAGGGTTTCACATAGGGCTTAAAGTTTTTTTAAGATGCATGAATGCAACCTAATGCATACCTATTTATTTTTGTTATTTCCTATGCAATACTAATGTAGAAAAGTAAATATGATTAAGGGAAAATAAATCATGCAATGTAAGAAAGTAAATATGGATAAGTACCGATGTTACCTCACGGCGAGGATTCGATGTTTTGAGTCCTTTGATTGGACTCCTCCTTGCAGTGGTTCATTGATCAAGTACTTTAGTTTGCTCCTAAGGATGAGGATTGAGGTGGTGTCTCCACTAGTGGCGCTTCCAATGGTGGTGCCACCTTCTTCTTTTCTTTTTGCTAGTATCTCGAAACCAATCTCATGTGCATCATTGTTAGTGGTTTAGAACTTCCACTTGTAGCATTTGGGGAATCTCCCCACACTTTGCTTGAAGTGTGTTCTGCTCATAAAGTCAAGATAGAGATTAAGTGTATGGGCTCTAATGGTGGGAAACACCAATAGAACTAGAAATTTATTCATTCTCTAACCTTAGGCACAATAAGATTGATGTCTTTTCATATTTTTCATTTACATCTTGGGAGAGAATATCAAAAGTATAAATATGGCTTTAAGCTTACTAGATAAAAGAGTGAAGTTGCTTAACCTATGAAAGGATTATTCGTCTTTATCAGTTATCAAGATTAATACCATAACCATCATCTTCCAAAAATAGGATATATCATATTTGAGCTTATTTGGTTATGATTGAGATAAAGAGAATGGTGATATGATGTGTACTCCAAGATCAAGAGGAAATAATGACCACTTACCTTTAAGGTATTACCTTTATTACTGGAGCGTGATGGCACCATGTGGTAAAGGGTAGTTGAACTTCAATGGTCTTTTCCTTCTTTGTATCTTGAGTTGTTCCTTAGCATCTTGCCTCATATGTTGCACTCCTTTCTCACTTTTCCAGACTTCTGTTTCTCTCATTATTTCTTCTCTGCAAGGGATTAGTAGACAACACATACCTGAAGGAATATACTATTTATTTAAAGTATAGATAGTGTTTTCTAAGGAGTTAATGATTAAATCATAGCCCGTGTTTTAAATAATTCACCATTATTTTAAATTTTTCAAACAAGGTTTAGACAAAGATATAAATTTAAAGAATAACTCTAACCTTGATTTGATTCTATATGAGGTCTCCTAATATGATTTAAATATTTTTATATAGGAGAGGATAGTCAGTATATACAACCAAATTCTTATATAAATATGCTTTGATGTTATAATGTTTAAATAATATTCTAAAGCATACTTATAATAGAGTAAGAAAGTTCAACAGACTAAAGATATTTATTCAAATAGAACCAAGAATGTGTAGGTGAACCAAAAAGAGTATGTTATTTATTTTAAGTTTTAGCAAATTAAGCACAACATAAGGTATGGATAACCAAGACAATTAACAACGTGGTATAAGATGTTGAATATAATTTAAAGTTGTATGAAGCTTGGATAAATGCACCTTATGTCTTGCGGGGTGATTGGTCCACTATCATGGTGAAGCGTAGAAGGTGTTGAAGTGTTCTTACATTGATTTCTTTTCATCTTAGTCTTTTCTATATACTTGTTCTCCTTTCTTTTTATTTTGAACCATAATCAGATATTTATTCTTTCTTTCTTGCATAAATATTAGTGGACACATACCCAAAGGATTGCAACAAGTTTGGAATGTAGGTTATGGTCCATATAATTCATGCAAATTTTATCCATGCTAATAAAAAGGTAATTCTTACGATTGCTTTAGCATAGATTGTATTTGTTTTCCTGCATTCTAACATGGTTTAAGGCAAAGGCAACTTGCAGCAAAAGATGATTTAAATAAATGTTGATACTTACAGTTTTTCCATGGAGAATAAGCTGTGTCTTTCTTTTGTGCAAAGTTACTAGACTTCATCATATGCTTTGACTCATCTCTGATCCGAGTTCATCTCTTAACTTACCCGAATTGAATTTAAAAGTTTCCTGCAGGGGTTAGTCAACAAAATATCCAATGTCTACTACAACAATTTCGGGTTCAATAACCACACCAAACTCCATGTCTTGTTTTAGTTAAGGAAGGCATTTTAACCTAAACACCACGCTCAATTTAAAAGCCTATGAAAGTATGGCGAGTACTTCCAAACCAAAGCATACTATAATAGATAAAGGTAACATCAGAGCATATAGAGATTTACTCAAAGAGATGAAAGCATGATCATGCATGATGAGAATATTTTTTAATTTTTAAGTAGATATGTAAGTGACATACATGTGTGCAAGAAACTAAACATGCTTTGTAGATTTAATATGAGATAGAGTAAATGCATGAATTATTCAAAGCAAATATGCAGTGGAATGCAACCTGATAACTACTCATCAAATTTAAAGTCTATGAGCAAGACTTTCTCACCTTTCTTGATCATACTTACCATAACTCACAATCGAATTTATGAGTTGTGCCGCATCTTTTGTTTGTCATATGTGATGAACTTTGAATTTATGTGATGACGACTTTTCTTCTCCAATCTACACATGGTTAGAATAATATATATTTATATAAACCTGTGAGATGGCGGGGGTTCCAATGTTGATGAATCATAAATGTTCAGGCACCCTGGGTTCTTTAATATCTTTCTTTTCTTGGTCTTGTGGAATTTCACCATAAAGTTGAAATGGTTGATAGCCTGCTTATTCCACAACTCAACAAAACAAGGGTAATCCTACTAAAGCTAGTAGTAAACTAGATTAGTAGATATTGAATCAATATCAAAATCTTTATGCCAATTGTTTCCCCGACAACAGCCCCAAAAATGCTTGTTGGTATTTCTTATGCACAACTAAAATATAAAAGATTCATAGCGCCGCGAGAAAACTATTGTAGCATTTTTTAGGGAGTATTCCGGTATCGTTATTTATATTTTACCTTTGGGAAACAATGGATAAAGATATTGATAGTTCACCGTCATATATCTACTAACTTAATATACCAACTAGACTAAAGTAGGGGGATAAATGATAGATGATAGAAATTATGCATATATGACACACACAGGAGAATTCTATGATAAAAGAGTGGATAGCTAAAGTGAGAGGACAATGAGAGAGCTCAAGGTTCCTAAATACTTCTCTATTACTTTGGTTCTATATAACTAATTCATGGTAGATAAAGCAATAACACAATAACACTTTAGAGCAGCGGTACCTTTCCAACTCTCGAATAAGGCTGGGAAGAAGGTAGTCGGGGAAGGCTGCCAAAAGCTCTCTGAAACACCAAGTCCGGCGTGGTGGAATCTGAAGGCCTAACAATTTTGTCATCTCTAGGGCTACCATATCTAAGCGTAAAGAATTGGCGCAACCTCGGGTAACCTATAGCCTAGACTCCATGTCTACACTACCGATTACTACTCTAGTCACGATCTATAACTAGAGCACCGTACAGGTGAGGAGATCCCATGCCAAAAGTATAACAACTATACTAACCAATTAAATGCTAGGCATAAAAGTAAAAGAAGATAAAATATATTAAAGCACAAGTCTTACAAGAATAGATACAAAGATATACCGAACTCGGCGACTCCTCGAAGACTCCTCGGAACCGAGGCGTAGGCCTCCCCCCTAACTCTCAACTAGAACTAACTACATTAGAAAGTCTAGTCAACTAATCTACTTCATTAATAAAGCCCCAGGGAGGGGGTGCGCCTAGCCTAATAAACGTGAAGTAGGATCAAACCGATAAGCAAGCGGTGGAGATGCAAACCCTAAGTTTTCAAGAGGGGAAAGTCGGCCTCTACATCTTCGAAATATATATGATAAATGCCCTTAGGTCTTCTAGGGGGTGTAGAATTGATATCTTTTGACTCAGGATAGAATATACAAATAGGATATGTCCGTTTCGTGCGTCGACGCAGCCCATCACAATAGTGCAAACCCTTATTTGAGATACTTTTTATTCTGTGCAAAATTAGATATATACACGCAAAATGATCGACAACAACACAACTGCGGGAATCGTTGGGAATTAAACCCTACAACTATGCTTTATGATTTATTTTATATTAATCCATGCAATAATTAATATTATGAAATAGGCATTGGGAGTGTCAATTTTGACACTAAATTCTTTAGACTTTAGGACAATTTTCAAGAAAACACACTAGTCTAGGGCTTTATCTGACAAATTCCACGAAGTTTTGCATATTCTCGTATTTTTCGATTTATTTGGTGATTTTTAAAAGTCGAAAAAGAGGGATTCTAGTGCAAAATAAGCACTAAAAACTTATCCGCCACGAAAATATCACGATTGGGCTCTGTGAAGAACCATCTAGAAGACACCGAAGCAACGGGACCCCGAGAGGAGGAAAGTGGGGGGGCCGGCCCCACCTTGGGGCCCCCGGCCCCCCCGCTAGGGTTTCGCCCCCTTCTGGAAGCTTCCTCCACCGCCTACGAGGAGTCATCTTGGCCCTTGGTTACGTCGGTTTGATCCTGCGGCGCACGTCGATCCCACCAGGCTATAAATAAAGGGGTAGACCCCCTCCCTAAAGGCATCAAGTCATTTGGAGATCCAGCCATCAAGAGCCTTCTCTAGTCCATTAGAGCCTCTCTAGTTCATAGCTTTAGCCTAGTTAGATTAGAAGTAGAAGAGTTCTAGTTCTTCAGCGGGATCCGGAGCCCCTGGCGTCTGTCTGGAGCGCGGAGTTCGGTATAGATCTAGTACCTTTCTCTTATTGTATTCATTATGATTCAGTCAACATTGTTCTTAATCTCTTATATATTCTTAATTGCAATAGTCATTGTCTACTTTGATTATATGTCTAGGATAGTTGGTTTGATCTTATTGAATTCATGTAATTGCTCAGATAGCGTTTACCCAAGCGTCGGCCGGGTAGATGGTAGACAATATGTAGACGTGGTGTCTAGATATCTTGTTTATCCGCGAGTGCACCCTAACGTGCCGGGGCGTGTGGTAGTCCGCGCAGTGACAGCAAGGTGGTTCCTCTCAGTAGTCCACCCTCCGTACGTAGGGACTAGCATGGACACGGCCGCGAAGGAGGTGACCCTTTGTGTCTTAATACCCTCATTAGTTGATGCCTCTTTACATGTGATAATGATATAGGGTTAACTTAACAATGATTGCTAGATGTAGTTGCACTAATTAGAGTTATTCATTGATGTAGTTATTGAATTACCTTAGTATATATTCCTCGAAGTTTATCCATTGGCTAGCTATTGTTATGACTAGAAGAGCTCGATGTTTATCTATTTATGATGACCGATCATTATTATTATTTATCATATATATCTTTTATCACGTGACTTATCCCTATTATGAGTAGGATTCTAGTTATGGTTTGCCTTTCACATCAATAGTAATAGTTGTAGTTTATAAGTCCCGCATATAGACCTTCCCAAAGGGAATAAATATAAATCGACAACCCGGTAGACTTCCCTAGGTAAAATGCTACAACGGTATAATTATCTGTCCGCTTGCGTAACCCAGTTAGTTTATATTCTTATCTTTATATTCATATCTTTTATTTCTGCCTAGTCATATTGAATACATATAAATCTATAGTTATTTCTTAAGCAATATAATTAAGGATGACAACTTAATTCATGCTTAGGAATGATAGTGATAAATAGGTGGCTAGTTGCTAATGACAAGTTAATTTAATACCGACCAATTCTCGGGCGTTGCTGTTAGGGGTAGGGTTTATCTCTGCTTTTAGTAGTGACGTTAGAAATGCCAACATGAGGCAACAAAAGGGAACTTATGATTTTGATGTCTCCAAGTCAGATAAGCTCTTTGATCTATTGGTGAGGGAAGGACGCATCAAACCGCCGAGGGACATCCTATGCTACGCCCCGAAGGAGTGAAAGACAAGAAGTATCATGGCTACCATAACACCAACTCTCATTCTATCAATGATTGCCGAGTGTTCAGAGTGCGGATTCAGAAGGCTATCCAAGAAGGACATTTAAAGTTCGATGGCAAAATGAAGATTGATGATCAGCCTTTTCCTCAAAATATGATTTTCTTTTCTATAAATATGGTTTCTATAGATGATCCTAAAGGTAAAGGCAAGGTGAAGGTGTTAACCTCTCGACAGAGAAAAAAGAACGGTACTGCCGATCAGCAAATCACAAGTGAGGAGCTGAAACAAAAGGTTCGGTTCAAGAATAGCCGAACTGAAAGAGGTGAAACCTCTAAACCTAGGGTTACATCACGTATCCTGCTGAACAAGTGGCAAAGGTAGCAAGAGAGGGAGTATTATGAAGAGCAAAGGTTTATAGAAGAACGCCGGATATATGAAGAAGAGGTGTACCATAGAGAACAAGAAGAACACATGAGGGAGATGGAATGGGGCCTCATTGGGGGTGTTCATTCTTTAAGCATTGCCGAATGAAGGCTTAAAGTTGCCTCGCTAGAAACAATTACCCTAAATGCAAAGTGATCAATATTTTGGGTACAGTAATTGGTCAACCGTCCCGGTCCATGAAAGACTTGGAACACGCTTTTTCGAGGACGACGGCGCTTAAAAATAGACAGATTTTTTTTGAGAATGCGCATCAACGTTGGACTCATTATAAAGGATACAATGGAGAGGAAAGTCCCCATGAATACGTATGGCGTAGAGGATAGTGGTGCCCTCCTGCATTGAGAAAAAGCCAAAAGAGAAGAGTTCAACGCTTGAGGAATGAGGAGCTAAGACAAGCAAATGTTGGGGGGAGAAGCGGACATGGCGCCCTAAAAAGAAACCGGATGGGCATGGTCCTTCGTGTGATGCATGCATGGCCTTTTTTCCTTCCATCGAGTTCATAGCTCCCTGAAAAAACCAAGATGTCCAAGAAGAAGTATACTCAGATTTTGATGAAAGTGAGTTTCAAGATTTGATGGCCCAAATTTTGTCTTAACGCTAAAGAAAGGTTTTCGATAAACCAGCCAAATATCGCCATTTGAAGCCACTTTATCTGAAAGGATACGCCAATGGCAAGCCTCCGACTAAAATGTTTGTTGATGGAGGAGTCGCTATCAATATTATGCCATATGCTACCTTCAGAAACTTGGGATGACCGGTGAGGACTTGTTAAAAACTAACATGATTCTTAGAGACTTTGCCGGGCAATCCTTCCGATACCCGTGGAGCTGGCATGTCGAGTTGATGATTGGGTCAAAAACCTTGATTACTACATTCTTTGTCATTGATGGCAAGGGGGGCATATAGTCCGCTTTTAGGAAGAGATTGATTCATGCGAATTGTCGCATCCCTTCAACCATGCACCGCATTCTTATTCAAGTGGGTTGGAGATGATATTGAAGTTGTTCACGCTAATGATTCCGTGAGTGTCACCGCTACGGAACCCGCTTATCGGGAATATGATGGCATTGATTGTTTTTTGGGTAAAATGTGGGGAGAAGGTCCCGCGGAATGTCTTCAACAGAGATCAACAAACCGATCCAAGCAAATGGCTCTCATAGTAATTTTTAATGGGTAATCCAATCGATGGCAACAAAGGAAAGCCGGCACGCGGTTTTATGTCGGTCGACAAGTTGGAAGAGATAAACGTTGGTGATGATACTAGGTCAAGGCCGATGTACATTAGCATGAACTTGGATCCAGAATATAGATTACAATTGATAGATCTTCTAAAAGAGTTTAAAGATTGTTTTACTTGGGATTATACAGTAGATGCCCGGATTGATCGCTTCTATTGTTGAACATCATCGATTACCTATTAAGCCCGGATATCGCCCCTACAAACAACCTCCATGAAAAATTTATAAAGAGGAGGTATTGGCCGATGTGAAAAAAAGAGATTGAAAGATTACTAGAAGCAAACTTCATTCGGCCATGCAGGTATGCGAGTGGATTTCAAGTATAGTTCCAAAGATACAAGAAGAATGGAAAGATGAGGGTCTATATAGATTTTAGAGATCTCAATAGAGCTACTCCTATGGACGGATACCCGATGCCGCTTGCCGATTTGTCGGTAGACGCAAATGGGCCGGATATGAGGTGATTAGCTTTATGGATGGGAATGCCGGATATAACCAAATTTTTATGGCAATAGAAGATATCTCAAAAACAGCCTTCAGATGCCCCGGTCATATTGGTTTGTTTGAATGGATTGTCATGACATTTGAGTTAAAGAATGCCGGTGCAACTTACCAAAGAGCTATGAATTATATCTTTCATGAGTTGATCGGCAAGATTGTAGAAATCTATATCGATGACGTGGTAGTTAAGTCTAGAAATTATGAAGGACATTTAGCCAATTTAAGAAAGACTCTGAAATGCACTAGAAGGCATGGTTTAAAAATGAATCCAAACAAATATGCTTTTGAAGTCTCGGCTGGTGAATTTTTGGGACTTCTAGTCCATAAAGGAGGGATTGAAGTTGGAAAGAAGAGCATGGAAGCAATAGATAAAGTTGTCCCTCCAACCAATCTCACAGAGTTACAATCATTGCTTGGCAAGATTAATTTTGTAAGAAGATTTATATCCAATTTATCAGAAAGAGTCTTGCCTTTCTCTCCACTATTGAAACTCAAGAAAGATCAAGAATTTGTATGGGGTGACATACAAATGTAACGATTTTTAATGAAATCAAAGAGTACATGAAGGCGCCACCTGTGCCCGGGTACCTCCACAACTTGATAAACCTTTTGTTGTATGTGGCGGCCGATAGCCTAACAATAGGATCGGCCCTCATGCAAGAGTTTGAAGGAAAGGAGAGAGTAATAGCTTATCTTAGCCGAAAGTTACTAGATCTCGGAACACCAAAAATCTGAACTTTTTAAAACTTTTCTTGCAAAGTGTGGTGCATGTAGTTGCTAGGTCAAACCCAGTGTCAAATGGAGGATAGTTCCTTGCGAAACGTCGCATACATATAGACTTGGTTGTAGGGATGTGCCTTGATTCTTGTGTTGAGTCCGGATTAGCTTTTATTCGAGATGCAAAGGTAATGTGTCCATAGCATATTCTTCCTCTCTAACATCTCCCATAGTCCTTTATGAATCCTACTCAAGTTTGCTTGAGACATTAAGGAAAAACCCTTTTTTCCTTTCTTTTACATATGTATATGTATTCTTCTCAATCTATCCCTCTTTCAAAATCATACCAAATCATCTTCCCCATTCCTCCTTGGATTTTTCCTCCCAAGTCATCCCTTCGAATTGTTCTCCATCCCTTTCAAACTCGGTTCTCCGTTTGGATACCACACAAATACCTATCAAACCTCCTCTATAAAATCTTATCAAATTCCCTATTGTCCCCACTCAAACTTTCCCCTTTAAATTTCCCCCACAAATTCCATCTAGCACCATATCAAAATGCATCTCAAAAATCCCTAACAAAGGGAAAGGTTTTCCTTCCTTCCTTGGGCTCAAAGCCCCAGCCGGCCTCCCCTTTCTCCCACTCCAGCCGGCTTGGGCCCAGCCCAGCTCGGCCTCACTCTTCCCTCCTCCCCACTCCCGCAGGCCCACGAGGCCCGCCAGGTCGCCCGGCCGAACCCCTAGACAGGGCGCCGCTCCTCCAGCCAGCAGCCGCCGCCAGAAGCCGCGACGCACGCGCTTCCCTCAAGACGGATGCCTCCACGCTGTTCGCAACACGCTCCACGAGGATCACCGCCGGCCCATCGACTCCCCGCAGCGCCAAACCCTAGCCCTAGAACGCCAGATAAGAACGGACGCCGCACCAGCTCGCCTTCCTCTTCCCACTGGCCGCCGCCATCTCCTTCTTCCTCCTTCCTACTCTTGCTCACCGCGCCGTTCTCACTGCGCAGCGGTGCCCAGCCACGCCAAACGCCAGCACCATACCGCGCTGGCTGTGCCACTACCGGCCCCGACGACGCCACCACGCGCCGTCGCTGCTTCTGAGCCCCAGCCGCGACGCTGAGCCACCACCGTGCCGCGACGGCGCCCTGCGACACCGGCCGCCGCGACCACCGTCGCCACCCTTGCACCGGCTTCACCGCGCCTCCAACCGGCATCAGCGCTCTCCCTAGGACGCATCAACAAGCGCTGGACTGTGGTCCACCACCGTGAGCTCCGCGCTCTTTCTTCACCGCGCTGGACTCGCACCCCGGACGCGGGACACGAACACGACGCCGAGCCAGCCTCGACGCCGTACGCCGAGCGCCGCGACGTCGCCGCCACGCGCCCGCCACGAACCCCACGACGCCACAGCGCCGCCACCGCTTCCATCGCCAACCCCACCACGACGGACTCGACGCCGCCCGTTCTTCGACGCCGACGCCGTTTACGTCGTCACCGGCGCTGCACTAAGCCACGACGCTGCACCCTCGCTGTTCTGCCCCGCTCGACCGACGCCGCCCATCACCTTGCCGAGCCAGCACCACGCCATCAACGCCGCCCGTTCCTTCGCCGCCCCCCCTCCTTTGCCTCACCGCCGCGCCACCACAGCTCGCTTGAGCTTCCTCTCCATGTTTGAGCCTCCCCCAAAGTTCAAGCCCGCACCTTCCGCGCCAGTGAGCGCCTGGTCCGACTCCGGCCTTCGTGCCATGATCTTACTTCCTGCAAGGAGGCCATGGCTAGCAGAGCTAAGGCCGGCCATCCCCCCTAAGGCCAGGCCAGCCATAGCCTACTCCTGGCCAGGCTGCGGCCACTCCCGGCCAGCCGCAGCCAGCCAGAGCTGGCCAGGGCCGGTTTCGGCTGGCTACAGCCGGCCAGAGCTGGCCAAACGTGGCTATAGCGGGCCACGACTGGCCGCTGCCCTCCAGACGTTTCCGGCATCGCTCCGTGGAAGCCCAACCATCCTTGTCGTCGTCCCCGCCAAGGTCCAACACTCGAAACCCGCCGACGCCATCCTCGACGTCGGCAAAAGCCTCCGCTTTTCTTTTTCACTTGCCATCTATATCATGCCTGTGCCGTGCCTTCGCGCCGGATTATCTCTTGTCTTGCTATGGGTATGAGCTACTCCATGTTGGATATGCGCGGCCGCCGGGCCTGATCGTGTTGTTGACGTGTTTGTCTGGGGACCGAGCCTTCGAGCCGGTTGAGAGCGACATGCTCGAACGCAGCGATCGCTGGGATCGCCTCGCCATGGTCGTACGCCGAGCATGATCCTCTCACTTTTATATTTTAGTTAGCTTCCTCGCATGGCGATCGTTAGATCCTATTCGGCCTTAGGACGGATCGCTAAGGGCTCAAAACGATGCGGATATTACCCGTGATAATGAGAGTCCCCCGTGTGACCTAGTCCGTGGGAGACGAACTAGGAAACAACGATCGTGGGGGGGCTTAAGAGAGCCAACTCGCTAGGTGAAGCTCATGGACGCGAGATGCCTCGCCATGACCATCGGGCTTCACCTCCTTTCTTTCCCTTTCGCTTTCTTGTGCTATATTTTTTTCCCACCACTTGTATGCTTGCACCACCTAGACCAAAGCATTCCTCGGTCCTTGTGATGACAACCGCATCGCTATGGACCCTAGGAATAGCATTGTGCCGCCCCTAGTAGCACGAAGGTCGTGGTGCCCTACGAGTTGGTTTGGATCATGGATCGGCGAGACTAGCCCCTTTTTTCAACCACCGCCCCTTGCCATGACGGTAGGTCGAGAGAATGTGGAACCATTCTCCTCTTCTCGCTCCTTCGATTCTCGCTAATCCAAAGAAGGC
Organism: Chrysopogon serrulatus; assembly: GCA_015844335.1. Classification (NCBI taxonomy): domain Eukaryota; kingdom Viridiplantae; phylum Streptophyta; class Magnoliopsida; order Poales; family Poaceae; genus Chrysopogon; species Chrysopogon serrulatus. The sequence goes on from JADLZL010003487.1 coordinate 189,821, forward strand.
GTGGATCGACTCTCTCATTCCAACTTTGATTCATGTCTTCCCCATGACATATGGATCGGTGATGCAGGCCAAGGGGCCCCTTTTCTCGCTTATCTGTGTTTGTTAGTGTTCTTTATTTGCCTCTTGTTCTACTCCTTTGATTCCTCGCCGATCACAATGGCAAGTGAATCAAAGGAGGAGGACCTCATTTTCCCCTCTTGGTTCTTTTTCGTGCTTGAGCCCTAGTATGTTTGTACCCATTGAGATCGTAGCATTCCTTGGGCTCACGGTGACAACCGCACCGCTGAGACTCCTGAGAATGCCTTAGTGCATACAAAGGCACCATGGTCGTGGTACCCTACAAGTGGTTTAGGCACACGTGACCTTCCGTACATCGCCTCCTCTCCGATGCCTCGCCTTTGCCGTGGCATGTGCATTGGAAGGGGTAGACCACCGCCCCCTCTCTTTTTCTACCCTTTAATTTTTCCCCGCTAGCCGCTCTGTTTCGATCCCGCCTTAGCCATGACGATTAGATCAAAGACCGGACTATCTCTTCTAGTTAGCAAAGCTTTGGTCTATGTTCCGTTCTCGGCCGTGTGAGTCGAATCCCGATTGACCGTTGGAAAACCATCCTCACCGAGGATGTGACCGAGGCCGCGACATGGACATGCCGCCTAATCCTCCTCCTCTTCCCCGTGGTGCTACTCTCTTCTTGGCTCCCGACGTTGTTGTGTCGCGGTGGGTCGAGAGGATCTATAGCCGCTCCTCCGTTGTTTGTGTTCCAATCTCTTTTGCTACCGTCGGCTACCATGACGGTAAGCTAAAGAGTTCTCGTAATCAAGTCACAATTCCTCCTGCTTCGTATTAATCGCTCTTACCGAATCTTATGTAGTATTGTGACTTACGGGTTAGAGGCTACAAGGGCCAAACCCCGTTGTTCCTATTTCCCTTTTTCCTCTTGCTTGTGATCCTCCTGCCCCCCCGCAAATTTCCATGACGCTCGGATTGGGAGGCCACAAGCCGTGGTGTTTGTTTGTTAAGTTAGGATCAAGACCTCCTCTTGGGGCCGTGACATAGTTGACATAGTTGACCCGGGACGCATCGCTATTTCGAGGCCTCGATCCGAGCTTATGCTTAACAAACAACCACTGCTCGTTTGGAGCCCGAAGATTGACACTCTCCGTGAGGGCTAAGTCTTTTAAAGTTTAATTGGAGTTATCTAGTTCCTTTTATATCTTATTTCCTTTTTGGGGAGTATTGGATTTTGGTTAGGGATTGATTGCTCTTTTGCCTTGTTTGTCGCTTTATCAAGGTAGTTGCATCGCGGTGACAATGGATAGACCGGAGATCCGCCGGAGAAGGAGATACGAGGAGCAACCAGATGTAGATGACTATGGAATGCTATAAACAGGTGCCACGTCCCACCCAATCTCATAGAATCCTATTAGGCATGCAATATGTAGCCGCTAGCGCTTTACTTTATGCATATGAACTGTGATAGGGTGCATGGTAGATTGCTTGATGAGCCATTACCTTGACGCAACCTTTCTCCCCGCACACCCGCCGCTAGGATAGACGCCGCCTACCTCATGATACTTGCTACACACTTACACTTTACTCATACATGCTTGTGTGTGGCTAAGGCACGTGGTGCCGTGAACGGATAACGGGGATAACGGGAGAGATCTTGGCGTGTGTCTTGGGTGTGTGGTGAGGGTTGTGTCGATCAAGGGTGATCTACGACGAGTCGTGGGACAAGTCTTGCCGGAGGAGTGTGATCCGGGCACTCCCTATGTGAGAGAGTACCGTGGCGGGTACATGTGATGTGAGTAGATTCCGGGAGGATTGTCTTTGTGGGACGAATCCCTAGAATAGAGGTGCCGCCGAGGCACGGGCGCTAAGCCCCTTGTGAAGATATCCCGCCCAGCCCTTCTAAGGACCGATTTGGCGCTCGTCCGGTTCACATTGTGACCTTTCGTGCACGCCACTGCCTCTCGAATGGGCGGGGTCCGACTTGACGACTAGCTGGCCCCCCTCGCCGCTACTACTAGGTTGATAGGTGATAGTGTAGGGAGGTACGGGTGCCGAGACCCACACCCTCCCCGAGACAGCGTGGTATCCATCGGGATCCGGTACCACGCCTCACGCCTCGTGCCGGTTTGGATCTCCTGGTGCCCCAGAGCCGAGTGGTAGAGCGGCATCGGGCCGCTTAGGGCGGCAGCTTGGTATCAGCCTAGACGAGGCATCGCCGATGATGGTGATCTTGTGGTTCCAGGTGTACAAGCTCAGCAGAGCTACTAAATCTATACGTATAGCCGTGTCCCCGGTATGGACATTCCTGTGAGTACCACACGTTCGTTATAGTGAGAGGTGTCCAATTCTCTTCTCCCCCATGGGTGTTGTTGGTTTCCGGCTTAGGCCGTTGAGGCAAGGAGGAGCGGGAGTCTTCCTTGCCGACAAGAGACAGTGAGAGTGTGGTGAGATGTGTGGATGTGGATGTGGATGGGATGGATGGATGTGTGGATGAGATGGGTTAAAACTTGATGAACTATATTATATTTATATTATGCATTTTTGCATAGGAAAACTACAGCCAAATATAGGCCTTTTCCTCTACCCTTGCATTCCACTTACCACATAGCAAGGCAAGGCATAGGGTGGGAGCCCGTGGCCGCATAAATCGCATTAATAGAGTTTAGCAGTGTTTGGGACCCGAGGAAGACTACGACGACAACGGTGTTGGAAGGAATAGGTGGTCTCGCCCCTACACTCAAGTTTGGTTAAGGAGATCAAGTCGACGCCCGCCGATATACTACCCCGACTCGGATGATCGCTTGCGGAAGGAGGAGCCTTCATCCGCCGTGGGCGCTACGCCTACTCCGATATTGACTTGTGCGTGTTGATCGCTAGGATACTTTGTATCTAGGTGTGTCTACAAGTGATGTAAAAACTCAG